>CM076580.1:975287374-975698252 GCA_034641835.2 Pinus albicaulis | reverse complement strand
TATGGACTTAAGCTCCCATCACAATCGCATATCGGCGTTTTCAAATTCTTCATGCCTTTGCCTGTTTTTTCCGCCAATTTGCGATATGCCGATGCGCTCATCGCATCGGCATTCTCCATCACATTGGAATTTTTTTGTCGCATCGGTGCTATCACTTTTCATCGCATCGCTCCACTCCATCGCATCAGTGAATTGGCAATTCCCGTTCCCATGTTCCTGAACCTTTTCTCCACCGATGGCCGATCTCCCGACGAAATCTCCACCGTCGATCTTCCCCAAGATCTGACGGCCATCGGCACATTGCTCCATCGGCACATCGCTCCATCGGCACATCACTCATCATCCATCGTAGCATTCTAACCCCTCCTTCCCAGACTCTTACCTCCACCTATTTTCGATCCGCCGAGGAAATCTCCACCATCCGATCTTGATCCCAATCCAACGGCTCAAGATCACTACGGAGGCACCCGGCCTGCAGATTTGTCCATACCTCGAGTGCCCCCACAATACACTCTTTTCATTTAAATTTCCCTTATATTCCTGCTGGTCCCACCCGACCACGTGGGGTCTTCCCATTGTGTTCCCGTGAGATCTCCACCGTTGATCTATCTCCCCTCCCAGATCTAACGGTCCAAATGCATTTTTGCACCTATTCCTCCATAATGCTCTAAAAATCGTTTTAAACGCAAAAAAGGAAGTTTTTCCTCTCGAGATTCAAATTAGCCCTAGCCCCACCATATGTTTCCTCTGCCCACTTTATCTCCCTTCACACTCCACTGTGGTCGTAGATCTACCACTCCTAGATCTAACGGCCAGCAATAGTCTTCACGCCCGATTTCACTAAACCTTCCCACCGTGCATCTCGCACGCAAAATGGGTGGTTTTCAGGAGCCACATGTCAGCCATTAGCTTGTGTTTTGTTCATTCAGTATAAAACCATTTAACGCCCATCCCCTGCGTGAAAACCATCTCCGATTTTTCACAAAACCACTTTTCCATTTTCGCGCTATATATAAAATTTCAACTCTATTTTCGCAGATTTTTCCATGGAATCTCCTCCTGCATGATTTTTCCCTCCTCACTGCTCCTTTCACCCTCCACTGAGCCTCCAAAGTAGTTTATCCAATGCGCAAGGTTCTATAATTTTTTTTGTTTATTTTATGCAGGTTCTATGGCATTCTAAGGCCAAAAACCCTTCCCACAATCCATAAAGCGATAGGGCCGGAGGTGATGACCTTCGTCACCCAAAAAAAGGAAAAATCACAAAGAAATGGATTCCACAGGGTTCAAAATCATGTTTTTACCGATGCCTCATGAGCACTGGTTATACAATCAAACCCTCCAACATCGAAGAAAGCCACATGTACACTAAAAAGAAAATAGAAGAAGATAAGGTGAGGACAAAGATTAAAAAGTTAAAGGATGAAGGTTAAAGTCAAAAGCCCGAAGATCAAAATGCTTAACCCAAGAAAATTATGTATAAAGAGCGCAGTGATTAAAGAAAGAAATAAAGGCTGAAGACCAAAGGAAAAAGGGATTAAAAGTTAATACAGTCAGAAGAAAAGGACAAAAGCCCCGAAGATGAAAATAAGGCCTAAAAGCTAAATTAGAGGCCTAATCAGTGTTTAAAGCCACAAAGTAGACAAATCACCCAAAAGAATGCTTCAAATGCCAAATCACCGAAGCAGTTACTCCTCCAGAGATCAAAATGCGACCTACAAGTACATTTTTCCTCAAAAGAATACAAATTGAATGCACAATCAGAGATATTTGCCAAAGACAGCTCAGAAAGTAATTACAAGCCTACCAAAGCCTAAAAAGTCAACAAAAGTGATTGAAGTTGATGAAAATCAATGTAAAATTAATTAAAATAGAGTTAAACATCTGAAATCTTCTCCATAAGGCCTCCCAAAGGTCGAGAAGAATTTACTCTGTATTAGTTGAATAATTGACCTTCCTTTCAGTCCACCTCCTTAAATTACCTATATATATCATATGAGGAGTTCATTTTTATTGTTGGTTGAATACTTATTGAATGTAAATAGTTATTGAGGATGTTGAAGCTCTGTTTTCTAATTGAAGAAAGATAGGCTGAGAAGAGAAGTTTGAAGTTGTAAAATACCCATTGGACTTGAAGATTGTAACTCGTTTGAACATCAAATACACAAGCTGATTTATGGGATCCTGGTCTATGTCAATGGTGATGTTTTTCTTACTGTAATTTTTATTTTTCTCATGTTTTCCATACTGTCCACTTTCTCTGATAAAGAACAGCAAATATATATTAGGATTTACTTTAAAGTACCCTAAATCTCACTGATAAGCTTTATCTTTATGTTTTCTTCTAAATGTGTGTTTAGGAATGATTTCAATAGAGTGTAACGAGTCAAGGAATGTTGGTGAGCCCATGTCTTGCTTTGTAAAACTTGAGATATTTTTTTTGAATGATATTTTCATTGCATGCTAAGTAAAGTTAAACTAGGGAAGTCTATGGTTAGCCCTGTCCTCTAGTTTTTTCTCTAACACCTGTTTTGAAAGTTTTCCTTAAGAGTATGTCAAAATAAAGATAGGTTAAAAGTCCTTACCTGATCTTAGGCTACATTTTATTTTTATCTTGAATGTTTTCGTTAAGAATATGCTGAAATCAGGCTAGATTAAAAGTTCTTACTTGATCTTAGGCTATTCTTTGTTGATCTTAACTGTTTTCCCTTGAGGGTATGTTGAAATAAGGCTAGGTTAAAAGTCCTTACTTTATCTTAAGCTATTCTTTATGTTTTCTTCTTTCACCACACTTTAATGTTCCATACCATAAATCAACTTAAAGAGATCCTTTGATATAGATGACTTTCCCAATAGACCACTCTTGAAACTTGTTGTGCAATTAAATCCTTTTGTGACTCCATAGCCCAATGGATTGATACTGTTTCTTACCTATCCTATCAGCTGAACCATTCTATCAACCTGTTCACACCTTTACCCTTCAAAAGACTTCCTTCATTTTGATGATATTCATCCCAACCAAAACAAACAAAACCCTTGTAATTCATAACTAGCCTAATATGATATCATAAGCCTTAAATAAATATCTTTGAAAACACTCACATAGAGAGATCCCTCTCTGAATCCAGGAGGGCTAGATCCTAGGATTCCAAAGTGGTTTTTATGTAGGCTCTGCAGCATTTGTTCTTGCCAATATTGCAAACTACGGAGACCTAACATAGTGGCGACCATACTGGGGAGAAATAATATTGAGTAATAGATAACTTCACAACTCAATGAACCCCAATTCCTAAATGAATCAAGTGTCACCAAGACTGGTTAATATGGATTGTAGATGGTGAACAACAACCAAACCTTGAAAACAAGTAAAAATCCTTCACCTGGCGACTCCACAACCCCAAAAGACCAAATGACTCCACTGATAGAAGACTCTGAACTGGTTGAATATATGCAGTGACCTATTTTCTCAATCACAAACATCATTCCATGGATACAACAAAGATATGCCCCAATGAGTAGAGATCATATCCCTGGGTTCCCACATAAGATGCCCCAGGTGAATTGGGATGAAAACCTACCTGTTTTTCAGGGTGAAGAGTTTAATGACCCTTTGTTACATCTCATAAAATTTCACATAAATGTATGGAGGTTAAAAGTGGAATGGCATGAATACTGCCTTATGAAAATGTTCATGTTGACATTAGAAGGAAAATCAAGGGAATGGTATGAATGGTTTAGGACTGGTAGTTTGTTTTCTCTAAGAGACCTCCACATAATATTTTATGATCATTATAAGGAAAAATCCCTGTATATATTATTGGATGGAAGTTTTTGTAATCAATTTGAGGGCATCATAGAATACCTTGCAGGCATTCATGAAGATTTGAGAAATTGGCAGCCTGAAGATCTTATAGCAGACATCCATGAATTTCATGCACAAGACAACTATCACAAGAACCTAGCTGAATCATTTGAGGAAGAGATTAATAAAGGAATAAATGACATTCCTCAAGATATCCCTGCCAGCCTAAATAATGATTCATCATCCCTTCTAGGTGAGGCTAATTTGAATATTGATGATCTAGAGCAGCCCATGCCTTTCCCTGATCAAACACAAGCTCAACCACTACAAGACCTGGAAAATGAGCAAAACATTTATGATGATCAAGACTTTATAGAAAATGATGAGGAAGGTTGTCAGGAAATTCCTGATTGCCTACCTATGGCTTATGTTTTACTGTTAAGATATCTTTACGAACAAAATGAAAATACTAGTAGTGAGTAGTGCTTTGAGGAAACAAGTAGCCACTTAGAAAACGCAAAATCTAAAGTGGAAGGAGAACCAACACATATAGCAACTCTCCCTCTAGATTATAACTCATTTCAGATCACACAAGAAGAGTGGCATCCTGATAATGTAAAAGAAATAACTCATGAACCCTATATTCAAATCAAGTATTATAATAATCATGAGGAGTTGTTTAAAACCGAAGAAGATCAGGAAACAGTAGAAAATCCTCAAGGTTTCCCTACAAGCACAAGTATTGATTCATTACAAGAGGCTCAAGAAGACATCCAGCCTCAAAACCAGTAAACACAAGAGAAAAAGGACTGTTGTACTTCTGTCACTATTAAAAGAAAAATCCCTCCTCTTTTGACAGAAGAAGAAATTGATCAAATATTAAACAAACAGCCAGCCCTCAAAACCTCATTTGAACAAAAAACTCTTGCCCATTCACCTAATGAACTTTGTTGTAAAAATTTAGAAAATCCCTTAGTAGATCAGAATAAAGAAATACCTGCTGAAAATCCAGTATGTTTGATTGGTGACATTACTTACATTAATGATTTTCCTAATTTTGATCTGTCTGATGATGATGTTCTCCAAACAGAAGTTGATCTTGCAGGACCATCATTAGTATATTTTTGGGAGGAAGATTAGTTCCACCAACTCCAAGAAAGTAATGAGCCAAAGAAGACTATTTATGATATTAATGAAGAAAGCTTTAAAAATGCAGAAGGGGGAGAAGAATCTATGAATCTTTTCTCTGCTTCATTACCATTCATCAGTAAAATTTTCCATGTGATTGGGAATCAGCAGTCTTTCAGCTCAAAGGTTGAGAAGAAAGAGGAATTTCTTGAGCAGGATGAATATAAGGAGCCTTCTCCTGAAATGGTTGAGATAACACACACAAACACACTCGTTCTCTCAATGGATGATTATCTCTTCACAGAATATAGTCCACTGAATTAGAGCATACCAGGACTACAAGAGGACAATACTGCAATATATGATGAGTCCTCCGGTTCAGATGATAATGAAGATGAGGAAGTTTTTATTTCTCAAAAGAATCTTGATCTTGATCTGGTGGAGAAAAAAGTAATCCTGGTTGAAACCTATCTGCCAAATATTCATAACCAGGCTTTATTTCAAGATCTTATGCTAATTTCTTTAAGACATTTGAAGAAGGGATAAAAATTGTTGGGAGAAGTATATTAACAAAAACAAGAGAATTTTTTAGCACTGCTATTAAAAGACAAGTGAGATGGGAGTGGTCCTTTGGTTTATCCAGCATGCTCAAAGAGATGAGCAAAGACCAGTCATGGAATCATCTGAATGACTGGATGTATTGGAAAAGAGAATTTACCAGCTAAATATGTAAATATTTCAAAGTTATATTAGGTTAGATAGGAAAGAAAATAAGCTCAGCTTGTGAGCATCTAGTTAGTTTTTTGTCTTTTGCTTTGAAAGAAAAAAGAGAAAATACAAAAACAATAGAAAAAGAGAAAAAGAGGGCAGAAATAAAAGAAGAAAGGTACAGCCCCATGCCAAAAAAGAAAAGGAAAAATATGAAAGTGTGCAAGCTTAAATGCCACTACCAAAAAGAACACTGCTATTTAGTCATATAGCCTAATCATGACTAGATAGATTTCAATTTACTGCTGATAGGTTAGTGAATCAGATTAGCCAAACAATGAAATCTTTGATTATCAGTAGATTAGATTAGGATAGAAATAATTGGTTCTAACATGCTGAAAATATGAACGAAGAGAAAAACAAAGCCATGACTCAAAACAGATTAAAATCTGAGTCATGTGAATAATGAAGGATGTTTTAAATTTTCAGATCTTAGGCCTTCACAGTTTTGTTTTAAATTTTCTGTGAATAAAGTCTATATGCAGCTTGTATATATAGCCATAGACACCATAGCAAATCAGACAACTTAACCCTAGTTTGGCTGTGTTTTAAATTTTCTGTTTTAGAATATAGAGAATAAAATCTGTGAGACAGTTTAATCCTGACATATAGTAGCTTAGGTAGAGAATTTATCAGTTCAACTGTTTAATCTGAACTCATGGAAGAAATAAGGGTAGATTTATATTAGTTTTCCTTTTTTCAAAAGAATAAGTCAAAGGTTGCAAGTCCAAGTGCACCTATGAAGAAAAAATGTTAGGAAAGTAGGTTGTGTAGGTAGAATGTTTGGGAGAATTGTTTTTGCTCATATAAAAATACTGATCATCGTTTTATGCAGCATGATCAAGGAAGAAAAGTTTTTCAAAGATAAGGCACAGTTCTACATCCCAAAGATAAAATTTTGAAGTTCTTGACACCTCCAAGGAGTTGTCATCCCCAAGTGGAGCCAATGTTAGCCATCAGTAAATTTTGTCACAGCAAATGATGGCTAAAACAGCTCTTGAGCCTTCAAGAGATTATTTTCATAGAAAATGACTCATTCTTGAAGCCTTCTGGTGTTGTTCTAACTCAAGAGTATTCTTCACTATTGTTTCCTTCGAAAAATCCTTAAGAAGCCCTGTTGTATAAAGGAGACTGTTTCCATCCATTTTCTCCACCTCTTCACCTTCATAATTTCCTCCAAAAACCCCTTCTTCTCATCCATTTTTCCCTCATGTACCCTCATTTTCTAATAAAATCCTTTAAACCTATGAAAAACCTTTTTTATGGTTTAAAGCATCTCTTTTTCACCCTATCGGAACTTTGCAAAAGGCTTTAAAAACCCATTTTTTGGCCTATTCCGACCATTTTTAACATAAGGCCTTAAGCATTTTGCTTAAGCCCTTGGCCCCTTTTTCACCACAAAATCGAGGCCCGAAACCACACGCTAAGGACTTAATCTCCCATCGCAATCGCATATCAGCGTTTTCAAATTCTTCATGCCTTTGCCTGTTTTTTTCGCCGATTTATGATATGCCGATGTGCTCATCACATCTACATTCTCCATCGCATCGACGATTTTATATCGCATCAGCGCTATCACTTTTCATCACATCGCTCCACTTCATTGCATCAGCACGTCGGCAATTCCCGTTCCCATGTTCTCAGACCCTTTCTCCGCTGATGGCGATCTCTCGACGAAATCTCCACCGTCGATCTTCCCCAAGATTCGACAGCCATCCCTCCATCGGTGCATTGGTAGATCGCTCCATTAGCACATCGCTCATCAGCCATCGTAGCATTCTAACCCCTCCTTCCCAGACTCTTAACTCCACTGGTTGTCGATCCGCCGAGGAAATATCCACCGTCTGATCTTGATTCCGATCCAACAGCTTAGGATCACTACAGAGGCACCCGGCCTGCAGATTTGTCTGTACCTCCAGTGCCCCCACAATACACTTTTTTCTTTTCAATTTCCCTTATATTCCTTGTGGTCCCACCCGACCACACGGGGCCTTCCCATTATGTTCCTGTGAGATCTCCACCATTGATCTATCTCCCCTCCCAGATCTAATGGTCCAGATGCATTTTTGTGCCCATTCCTCCATAATGCTCTAAAACCTGTTTTAAACGAAAAAAAGGCAGTTTTTCCTCCCAAGATTCACATTAGCCCTGGCCCCACCATATGTTTCCTCCACCCACTTTATCTCCCTTCGTGCTCCCCTATGGCCGTAGATCTACCACTCCCAGATCTAACGCCCAGCAATAGTCTTCGCGCCCGATTTCACCGAACCTTCCCACCATGCATCTCGCACGCGAAATGGCTGGTTTTCAGGAGCCACGTTTCATCTGTTAGCCTATGTCGTGTTTTTTCGGTATAAAACCATTTACTGCCCATCCCCTGCGTGAAAACCACTTCCGGTTTTTTGCAAAACCACTTTTCCATTTTCCTGCTATATTTCAAATTTGAAATCCATTTTCACAGATTTTTCCATGGAATCTCCTCCTGCATGATTTTTCCCTCCTCACTGCTCCTTTTACCCTTCGCCGAGCCTCCAAAGCAGTTTATCCAATGCGTAGGGTTTTATAATGTTTTTTGTTTATTTTATGCAGGTTTGATGGCGTTCTAAGGCCGAAAACCCTTCCCACAAACCATAAAGGGACAGGGTCGGAGGTGATGACCTTCTTTGCCAAAAAAAAGGAAAAACCATGAAGAAAGGGATTCCACAGGGTTCAAAATCATGTTTTGACCGGTGCCTCATGAGCATTGGTTATACAATCAAACCCTCCAGCATCGAAGAAAGCCACCTGTACACTAAAAAGAAAATAGAAGAAGATAAGGTGAGGATAGAGATTAAAAAGTTAAAGGATGAAGGTTAAAGTCAAAAGCCCAAAGATCAAAAGGCTTAACCCAAGAAAATTATGGATAAAGCACAGTGATTAAAGAAAGAAATAAAGGCTGAAGACCAAAGGAAAAAGGGATTAAAAGTTAATACAGTCAGCAGAAAAGGAAAAAAGCCCCAAAGATGAAAAGAAGGCCTAAAAGCTAAATCAGAGGCCTAATCAGTGTTTAAAGCCACAAAGTAGACAAATCACCCAAAATAATGCTTCAAATGCCAAATCACTGAAGCAGTTACTCCTCTAGAGATCAAAATGCCACCTACAAGTTAATTTTTCCTCAAAAGAATACAAATTGAATGCACAGTCAGAGATATTTGCCAAAGACAACTCAGAAAGTAATTACAAGCCTACCAAAGCCTCAAAAGTCAACAAAAGTGACTGAAGTTGATGAAAATCAATGTAAAATTAATTAAAATAGAGTTAAACATCTGAAATATTCTCCATAAGGCCTCCCAAAGGTCGAGAAGCATTTACTCTATTAATTGAATAATTGACCTTCCTTTCACTCCACCTCCTCAAATTACCTATATATATATCATATGAGGAGTTCATTGTTATTTTTGGTTGAATACTTATTGAATGTAAATAGCTATTGAGGTTGTTGAAGCTCTGTTTTGTAATTGAAGAAAGATAGGCTGAGAAGAGAAGTTTGAAGCTATAAGAGACCCATTGGACTTGAAGATTTTAATTGGTTTGAACATCAAATACACAAGTTGATTTATGGGATCCTGGTCTATGTCAATGGTGATGTTTTTCTTACTGTAATTGTTATTTTTCTCATGTTTTCCATACTGATCACTTTCTCTGATAAAAAACAGCAAATATAGATTAGGATTTACTGTAAAGTACCCTAAATCTCACTGATAAGATTTATCTGTATGTTTTCTTCTAAATGTGTGTTTAGGAATGATTTCAATAGAGTGTAACCAGTCAAGGAATGTTGGTGAGCCCATGTCTTGCTGTGTAAAACTTGAGATATTTTTTTTGAATGATATTTTCATTGCATGCTAAGTAAAGTTAAACTAGGGAAGTCTATGGTTAGCCCTATCCTCTAGTGTTTTCTCTACCAACTGTTTTGAAAGTTTTCCTTAAGAGTATGTCAAAAGCAAGATAGGTTAAAAGTCCTTACCTGATCTTAGGCTACATTTTATTTTTATCTTGAATGTTTTCCTTAAGAATATGCTGAAATCGGGCTAGATTAAAAGTTCTTACTTGATCTTAGGCTATTCTTTGTTGATCTTAACTGTTTTCCCTTGAGGGTATGCTAAAATAAGGCTAGGTTAAAAGTCCTTACTTGATCTTAAGCTATTCTTTATGTTTGCTTCTTTCACCACACTTTAATTTTCCATACCATAAATCAACTTAAAGAGATCCTTTGATATAGATTACTTGCCCCATAGACCACTCTTGAAAATTTTTGTGCAATTAAATCCTTTTGTGACTCCATAGCCCAATGGATTGATACTATTTCTTACCTATCCTGTGAGCTAAACCATTTTGTCAACTTGCTCACACCTTTACCCTTCAAAAGACTTCCTTCATTTTGATGATATTCATCCCAACCAAAACAAACAAAACCCTTGTACTTCATAACTAGCCTAATATCATATCATAAGCCTTAAAGAAATATCTTTGAAAAAACTCACATAGAGAGATCCCTCTCTGAATCTAGGAGGGCTAGATCCTAAGATTCCAAAGTGGTTTTGATGTAGGCTCTGCAGCGTTTTTTCTTGCTAGTCTTGCAAACTATGGAGACCTAACATAGTGGAATCCATATGTTGTGAATATATCACTGTCACCTCTAATTTTTTTCAAAGATCAGGTTGATAAATAGAGTTGAAAAGACCTTGGGAGCTGTAGAACTCTTGGTGCAAGATCATGGATCACCGGTTACCTACGGGCAGATCTAGGTAATTTGACCCATAACCTGCCAGTATGAAAAGGCTATTGGATTAATTCTTAGAGCAAAAAATATTCCACATTTCTGAAGAAGAAAGAAACAACCAATACCGATATATTATTTTATACAATGGAATATTTGGTCTTTTCCACCCTTGAAGAGGTAGAATAATATGAAAATAATACAATACATCAAGAGAATATTCCACCTCTTAACAAAGGGTACGAGAATGACACAATGTTTTTTTATGAAGATCTATTTGGTGGGTTAGACGGTGAATATACCTCAGACTCTAATAAATAGGAATAAAAAAAATGATAACATGGCTAACCAAGATTTGGATTAGATTTCCCAAGGCCTATTTCTCTTCTAGGAAATTTTCATAAGATGCCAAGACATCCAGAAAATTGTCTTTCAACGTATGACCCAGATAAGAAGACGAAGGAAAAAGACCACCTAGATCACTTTTACATGCATCTACGAATGTTGGAGGGAACGTATCATGATGTTTCTTGCAAACTACTCCCTTATACATTAGAAGGCGAAGCAGTAACATGGTACCACAGTCTACCTATCAATTCTATCCACACCTAAACGTAGTTTAAAAAGTTATTTTTTGAGAATTTTGTGCACGGCATGGATCTCCCCATGTTACTTAAGGAGCTAAAAGCATGAATATGGGGGAAAAGGACAAAGTGAAGTATTTTAATCATAAGTTCAATCGTATATTGAATAAATTTCCCGAGACACGCAACCACATGACTCGATAACTATTAATTATTACACAATGTCCTTTCCCACCAGCATTTCGTAGTTCATAAAGAGAGCTGCAAAGGAAACATTGGCCTTAAAATTTACAGGAAGCGATCACCGTTGAGAAGAACTTGTGCATGATTGGAGTTATTGTGGCTAATGACGAGTCAATAGACTCCAAAGAAACTACTAGGAATTCACGAAAATATTATAGTAAGGTTAAATAAAAGGAATCATCAGACATCGAAAGCTTGACCATAATGTTGAAGACACTCACTAATGAAATCTCAGAGCTAAAGAATAGGTCAAGCAAGACTTCCACTAGCAACAAGCCTCCCAAGTCCTTCCCTTTTCGAATGAACAATAGTAACAACAAAAATTAGCCCGCCAAGTATGCACATAACTCGAATGTTGTGATAAACATAAAAAACATTGGCCTGGATAATTATTATTCATTCCACTAGGAATATCACTCAGAAAAGACATGCCCCTAGTGGAATAACAACATGAACACTTTGGCTGCACACATTGTGAACTCTCTATTAGCAAATTAATGGGCATAACAAACAAAGGAAACATAAGAACCTGTAGTAGCTAAAGAAAGTAAAATTATTTGACATGAAGTGAATGCATATCACTGTATCTATAACGTTGATAAGAATAATGTTGAAGAACCACCATATAATTAGCCCCCTCGTCAAAAGAAAAATGGCAAATACAATTTAGGGAGTAAAGTTCCCATCTGTGAACAAGAATTGACAATAGAGAAACTAAAAGAGAACTTTCTAAGAAGAATATCATCACTTGTGGATCCTCCTCAGAATGCATAAAGTCTAGGGATGCAACTAAGTCCAAGAACACTTCCTCCAATAACAATACTAAGTCTAACATTCTGGAAGTGTTGAATAAAGGCACTCCTTCAGACACTTAGACATTGGATAATATAGGTGAAATGATTGATTATAACATCATGGAATATATGAAGAATACGTCAGCTAAAATTTCCATTTATCAGCTCAGAAAAATCGTAGGCCAACGCGAACTTATTGTGAAAAAAATTTCACAACCTTCGAATTGTGATAAATCTTCCTCCTCTCAAAAGGTGTCAGGTAACTCTTCTAGTACCCCTGACTCTGTATTAAATGCTTTAACATTAGAAGCTAAAAATTTTTCCCTCAATTTTTATTAATGTTTGAAATTTCTAATTATAATGTACACAATTGTTTAGTCAAATTTGGTGCATCTGTCATATTTCATTCCGTTATCTATAGCAAAGATAATAAATGAAAAATGGGAGAAAATCAATTCACAAATTATTAAGTTAGACAATACTCTTGTCCATGCTATTGGTGAGCTTTAAAATGTGCCTATCAAATTATCAAAATTTTATTGAGTTCATCAATGTATAAATATTGTTATTGTGTATGTACTAGAATCCTATGGTGTACTTATTAGCGGAGACTAGTCTACCAAACTACAGGGATATTTTGCAACAAACTGGTCACATTTGTAGCTTCCATATAATGGCAGGAATAATCAGATTCGAGTGAGCAATGAGTTATACATGAAACACATTGTGACATCACTTGAGGGCCACAATGAGCCTCTTTATTTTACTGATATGATTTTTTGGAATTGCTTTCTTGAAACCGACCTCAGGTGTTATCAGGCACAACCATCACCCAGTCCACCATATACACAGTTGGAACTCCTTCCTTGTTCTCCAGCTGGTGAAAATGAAACACGTAATATAAATGTACATATTAATAATAATAGTAGTATAATAAGTAGCTTAGTAGCTCATAATATTTTGAATCTATATTTTGATGGTTCAAAGACACAAGAATGTTCCGAGCAGGTTGTGTTCTTACAGATCCTCGTAATAAGAAGCATATTCTTTCATGTCATCTGGAGTTCGAGTGTACTAATAATACTACTGAATATGAAGTGGTCATGCTTGGGTTAGAAAAGGTCATCGACCTGAAGGTAGAGTCTCTCAAGGTAATTGGTGATTCAGAGGTAGTTACTCGACAGGTATGAGATACTAGCCACTATGTCTCACCGCATCTTAAAAACTACCAACAAGAGGTATGGTATATAATTAGTCATTTTAAAGATTTTAATATTATTTCAATTCCTAGAATTAGAAACATCGTAGTAGATGTATTAGAAAATGCAGCTACTAGCATGTCTTCATTGAAAAATGGTTTCTCTATTGAAATTGTATATAAACCATCTATACCAAAAAATGTCACTAACTTACGTGTTTTCAATGATGACCAATAGATACTGCACTTTATGGATAATTCTGATGTATTCAAAGACACTGCCATAGATGAGGATGAGCATGATTTGACTTTGTAGAATGTGTTGTACATTTTTATCCCTGCCTATGAATTTTGGCCTGCTGCCCCATTTAAATCCATCTTAAATCTTCACTGTGGCTTTAAATCCCTATGCTCCCGCTTAACACTGCTATCCCCGCTCAGAAAATACACTTGGCCAAAGTTTAAAACCCATAATTTAATATCGGGCCGAGCCCCTAAGAATTTAGACCCTCCTTCTTTGGCTTCCATATGTCCCGAGCCCGAAAACCACAAGCTAGAAGGAGAAGGGCTTATCGTTTTATATTTCGGGTGCAATGGTGGCCGTCCGATCGAAGTCAAATCAACGGAGCAGCAATCGTCCCGTGTGGTGGCCCCCGCGCGCAGAAAACCGACGGTAAGCCCTGCACCACTTCCACCAGGCCGGTGGTATTTACCACCGGGGCAGCGATTCCACTAAACACGTGCCGCGTGTCTTTGGTACGGGATCCAAAACCACTTTCCCCGCGCGTTAAAGTCTGAACAATCGCCGGGCAGCGGAATTCATTTGAGCCACCAGATCTGCCGATCTCAATCTGACGGCGGAGATCTTCTAAACTTGCCTTCCCATTAATTCGTGTCCGGCGAGCCCTGTGGCCCACCATCGTGTTATCCCCATCGACTTCTAGCCATTGATCGGTGTAATCCGACGGCTCAAAGTTCAGTCTCACCACCTGTTGACTCCACCGCCACGTCACCTTCCCATCTGTCCATCGTACATCCACGTGTCCTCGTCTCGAACATCCGTAATATTCCTCCCCGCCATACATATATGTGTGTGTGTGTGTGTGTGTGTGTGTGTGTGTGTGTTTATGTGTTTTTATTCGTATTTGTCGTTATTCACTCCTCACATTCAGACTGTGTCACGTAGAAAATCCGCATTTCGTCTATTTGTCAGAACCTCCATTGTTTTTCTTCCGCCACCCTGCGTGTTCCTGTCTTCTGTCCGCGTCCACCACGTCGTCTCCATCTCCGCCTCCACACCCCACACCTCTGAGTCTGTTTTTCTAATATGTTCATGGGTTTTGCAGGTTTCAAGGCAATAAGAAGATGCTTTAATTTATGGTCTCTATTGCAGAGGCTAAGAGCATGTTGAAGGACGACATTCTGCTGGTGAAATTTAAAGAAGAAGCCGAGGGTAGGTGTGTGAAATGACCATCATTAAAGAAAACGAAGATATGGACCTATAGAACCCTCCAGATAAATTTGCCCTACATTAAAGATCCAAGATTCAAATCCAAAGTTAAGGGTTGATAGTACAGTACAGAATTGCAGACTATCTCAGGGTTCTTACGGCAGCATATTTTACTCTCAGCAGAAGGCGGAAGACTGTATATATTTTATTATTTGTGTCTTTCATATAAGGAGATTTTTATCTCCAAGCATTTATTTCTATAGACAGATTGTAAAGTACAGTCATTTATAGTTAGTCATTCGTAGAAGAGGGCGCGAATGTTTTCCGCCATTTTATTCAAATTGAGTCATTAAATGTGCTTCATCTACCTCCTCCTCTAGAATTCTCTATCTTTTCTATAAAGGCCCGAAAAGAAGACATTGTAAGGGTTCCAGATTTCTATCAGCAAACTGTGCAACGAAAAAGACTTTTGTATACATTCTGTAATATTTCTGTATGAAGGTTCAGAGCCCGTAGGGTCTCAGTGAGGAGGAGTTATAACTGTATTGAGGATTCTAGTCTTTGGTATCTCACAGTATGTAATTTCTCTTATGTGTTAATACAATATCTCCTTTCATGCTATTTATCTTCTTGTATCATGTTCTAGAATGCGAGTGGCTCACTAGTTTGCAGTAAGGATTCATCCTTGTTGGTGCCCTTTCTGGGATTAGTCAAGCGCTTTAAATAGGCCTAGTCATGATATATTGTTCCATGTTCATCTCCTCCATATTTTCTGCTATATTAGTTGCACGAGGAGGGTGCTTTTAAAACGCCATTTTCATATAAGGATTCATAAATTGGTATGCCCTTATGTGGTTCTGTTGTGTATCTGGGTATCAGTCTCATGTTAACTAATATCTTCTTTATGTTTCCTCACTGCACTCACTTCCTGATAATTGATTTTTGTGATCTATTATTTGAACTGGCCCTCTTTACAGTAAGCTATCTCTTAACTGTCTGATGCCTTTGTATTGGAGTTTTACATAATGTCCCTACACTATTCTTATCTTTGTATCAACTTCTGAGAGAGTTTGGTCCCATTCAAAGCTTATTTCCTTTTTTTACAAGAGATAGTAAGAGAGCTTTTGGACTGACAACCCAAGCTATATAATGAGCTCCTTGCTATATTAAGATGTCCTAGGCACTGGTCTATGGCAACTCTAGGCTGTCTCTAGGGGGTGACAAAATCATCCACAACATCTTTCTGGCGCCGTTGCCAGGGAACGAATTCAAGAATATCAGTTTCCTTGGGTCTCGACAAATTGTTTTCACTCTCTAATCAGGTGAGCACAGAGAGTTGAAGAGTTGTGTATCTCTCACCTTGGCGACTCCACTGGTATTTATTTGATAAATTTTATTGGTAGTCCTGGCTCCTCGTAAGCCACATTTGAGGTCAGATACATCTCAGTCGAAAGCATATTACGTGTCTGACCCAGAGAAGATCAGTCATAAAAGGGTTTGGAAGGAGAGGAAGTCAGCTCGTGCTGAAAATCCTAAATATTCCGTTGAAGATTATCCGCCCTCTTCTTCTCAAGAAGTTAGAACAGAAAATCCCGAGTTTTACTCGGAAACTCCACGTAGAGGAAGTGCCTGGATTGAAGAAGATTCCCATCCTGCTTTCGAGGATGAAGAAGTCAAAGAGGTCACAGAAGTAGTTGTTGTTAACCATGAATTATTCCCATCTACGCCTCAGGCTTCTGTGCAATATATTCCCATTGTTATTCATACTCCACTTCCTCCTACTCCTCTCCCTTCATTTGTATCTCAGACTGTTGTACAACCCCCACCTCCTCCAATGGCTAATGTTCCTGCATTTCTTTTGAACAAATACGCCCCACTGGCCTTACCCCAAGTGCTAAATGATATGCCACAGGATTATCTAAAGATTTTACCAATATTTAATGGTGAAAATGAAATTGATGCTCAGAAGCATCTTGAGACTTTCTGTTCCTTTGCAGAAAACTTAAATGTTGAACATTTGGATGTGGTCTTGAGACTATTTGTGCAGTCTTTAGAAGGGGAAGCCAGAAAATGGTTCAAGACATTGGGAAATCATTCTGTGACCACCTGGGATGTCATGGAGAATATTTTCCTCAGGAAGTGGGGAGAAAAGAAAGACCACGGTCAGTGCCTTACCGAGTTTAATACTATGAATAAGAAACACAATGAAGGGGTATCAGAATTTATCAAAAGATTTAACAAATTGTATTTGAGTCTGCCTCCTGAAATGAAACCCCATGAAGCTGCTACCAAGATAATTTTTATAGCAGCCTTTGATTTTGACTTTGGATTCTCCTTGAGAGAAAGAAAACCTGCCACTTTAGATGATGCACAGTCAGATGCTCTGTAATTGGAAGCAAACTTTGCCTCCACTGGCAAATTAAAGGGAAAAGTTGAACAAGATACTAGGAGGAGAGGCAAAGAAGAAGTTTCCTCCTCTAATCAGGAAAAGGATTCAGATAAAATGGATGAAATAAGCAAAATGATAAAGAATATGGTTAAGCTCGAACTGGAAGCAAAGAATGCAGCTCCCAAGAACTATTACAATGCTCCAAACAGAGGATACAATCCTCAGTATAGAAGGCCACCATTGCAGATATTGCCAAGAGAAACAAAGGAACAACAAGACTAGGTACCTCACCCCTTGTACCTGGAAGGACCAGTAGATGACTCCACTGGAGATGCAGCTTATGGATTAGAAGACTCAAATCTGGCTTTTTCAAATACTGATGATATGGATTTCCCATTGCAGGACGAGGACGAAGAAGCAGAGATTGATCATTATTGTAAGCAATTTGCTGATTTCATGCAAGCACAATTCAATGTCAAATATGATCTCAGATCTTCAAGGAAGAGGACCAGAACTCAAGATCAAGAAGAGGAGCCACCTCAGAAAGAAGCATCCGCTCAGAAGGAATCAGCAGCAAAGAGAAACATAGAGAAAGGTAACAATCCTCTAAATACTCCCTTGCAGTCCAATGATCAGATTCCTTCCTCTTCAAAAATAGTCAGTCCTCTTAATGCTGAGCCAGTGTCAAAAGAAGTTAAATCTTCAGTTGAAAATAAGGAGTCAAAAGAAGTAGTGATAGAAAAGCCCCCATCTACTTTCAATTTGCAAAAAGAACTTGAGAAGATTAAGATTCCTGTCCCCCTGACTGAACTATTAAAACAGCCTGTATACCAGTCTCAAGTCACTTCTTTTATACTTCCTCCTGAAATACCAATTGCACCTGATAGCTTAAACCTTCAAGAAGAAAGACCCATGGTAGTCTTTGGCCCACATGTTGAGGAGATAGATCCATCCACTCCTCCCTTTTACGTGTCCCTAGTTATTTATGACCTGCTGTTACACAATTTTATGTTAGATTCTGGGGCTTCCCATAATCTTATGCCTTTGTCTGTCATGGAACAACTAGGACTGCAAATTACAAGACCATACAAGGATCTATATTCATTTGATTCTAAAAGGGTTAAATGCTTGGGAATGATAAAAGATTTAGTGGTCAATTTGGCCCAAATCCCAGCAAAGAGTGTGGTCATGGACATTGTGGTTGCTGATATCCCAGCTCGCTTTGGCATGCTTCTGTCAAGGTCCTGGGGTACGAAGATTGGGGGATCAATTAAATTGGATCTAACATATGCTACCGTCCCAGTTTTTGGAGGTCAAGAAAGGAGGTTGTACAGAGAGACTAGATTTTTTAAAATGGTAACTAAGGCTGACTGCTCAGAAAATTCCCTAGTTTATAACAAAGAGGGAGACTTCTCGTGTTTGATGTTAGAAGAAGATCAAAATTATGCTCATGAGCCCCTTTTTGGTCAAATCCAAGCTGAGCAGCTTAAAGAAGATCAGGAATCAAAAATTTGGACTTTGCATTTTGATGGAGAAAACTCAAGAGAAGGTAATGGAGCTGGGGTATTGTTGATTTCTCCTACAGGAAAATGGGTGCCACTGTCTTTCAAATTGGAGTATGAGGCTACAAACAATGTAGCTGAATATGAGGCACTATTATTGGGACTGCAGACAGCTAGAAACATGGGCATCCAATGTTTAAAAGTATTGGGAGACTCTGAGCTGGTGGTAAGGAAAATAAAAAATGAATGTCAAAATAAGCATCCACGGCTGAGAGCATATAGAAATGAAGTATGGGACATAATAGAAAATTTCTTCTCGGCATTTAACATACAGTTCATGCCCCGGGAGCAAAACAGAATAGCAGATTCTCTTGTTGTAGCTGCCAGTACATTCCGTCCTCCTCAGAATCCACTTTTAAGATATGAAGTGGAGGTACGTTACAGACCATCCATTCCAGATAATATAAAGCACTGGCAGGTATTTGAAGACGATGAACAGATGAAGAGATTTATGGAGACAGTGGGAGAATTCACTAATATGGAGATTGATGATAACGGGGAGGAAGAAGTTGGAAACATTGCAGAAAATAAATGGGAAGAAATAATAGCAGGTAATAAAGTGCTGCAGCTGAAAGGTAATGTTATACCTAGAGGTCTGGTGCCTCTAGAAAGATTATTTAACAAAGATGATATTCCATTGCAGCCAAACAAAGTGACAGAAGAAGATCAAATAGGAGATTTGAATCTGGGTACCCATGCTGATCCCAAAATTGTCAAATTATCCAAAAGAATCCCAGAAGGATATAAAGAGAAATATTTGAAGTTGTTTCAATCCTACAAAGATGTATTTGCTTGGTCCTATCAGGACCTAAAAACTTTTGATGTTAGTATAATGCAACACAAAATTCCTTTGAGGGAAGATTCGAAGCCTTATAAGCAGAAACTCAGGCAGATAAATCCTCTGCTGCTTCCCTCTATTGAAAAAGAAGTCAAGAAGCTACTGAAAGCCAAGATAATTGTGCCATTAAGGTAATCAGAATGGGTAGCAAACCTTGTTCCTGTTCGAAAGAAAAACAGAGAAATAAGGCTCTGTGTGGATTTCAGGAATTTAAATAGAGCATCATTGAAAGATAATTATCCACTGCCTAAGATGGACCACATCCTGTAGAAAGTGGTGGGAGCATCCAGAATGTCAATGATGGATGGGTTTTCTGGTTATAATCAGGTAGCTGTATTTCCAGAACACCAGAACAAAACTGCATTTACTACACCATGGGGAACCTTTATGTATGCCAGGATGCCATTTGGGTTAATTAATGCAGGAGCTACTTTTCAGAGGGCAATGGACATAGCCTTTGTTGGAGAACAGGACAAGTTTTTGGTGGTATATCTTGATGATATCATAGTGTTTTCAAAGAATGATGATGAGCATATTGAACATCTAAGAAGAACTTTTGAAAAATGCAGAAGGTACGGCCTTTCCCTCAATCCTCAAAAGTCTTTGTTTGCATTAGATGAGGGAAAACTCTTAGGGCACATTGTAACTAAAGATGGTGTGAGAATTGACCCTAAGAGAGTTGAAGTAATAAACAACATTCCTTTACCAAGGAATAAGAAAGAAGTACAGGTGTTCTTAGGCCAAATCAATTTCTTGAGAAGGTTTATTCCTAACTATGCTGAGATAGTTAGGCATATAACTGATATGTTGAAGAAGGAGAATGAAGTAAAATGGTCCCAGGAGTCTAGAGATGCATTCACAAGGATAAAACAGGCATTTGTTGAAGCTCCTGTGCTAGCAGGACCAGATTACAAGAAGCCATTTATGATCTTTTCATTTGCTTCACCTCACACAATTGCTGGAGTATTATTACAGAAAAATGAAGAGGGATATGAACAGCCGATAGCTTTCTTCAGTCAAGTGCTTTATGACGCTGAATTGAAATATAACATATTGGAGAAGCAGGCATATGCCCTGGTAAATTCCCTTAAATCTTTTAGAGTATATGTTTTGCAATCTCATATTACTGCATATGTTCCCACAGCAGCTGTCAAAGACATTCTTGTTCAGGGAGATAGCGAAGGTAGAAGAGGGAGCTGGATTGCAAAAATACAGGAGTATGATTTGGACATAAGGCCTACTAAGTTGATTAAAGGACAGGGACTTTCCAAGATGTTGTCTGAATCAAATCATCAAGCTTTGGGCATTAATTTATCCATGATAGCAAATGAAGAATCTAAGAAAGAAGAAGAACAACAAGGACTAGAGATGGCCACTCAAAAGGTGCACATGAAATATCTAACTAGTCCATGGTACAAAGAAATGGTTGAATATCTTTTAACACTCAGCCATCCTCCGAGTTGTGATAAGATAAAATACAGAGCTGTGAGAATGAAATCTCAGAAATACATGATCACCAATGGACAGCTATATTGGAGAGACCCTTCAGGTATATTATTGTTATGTCTCACAGAAAATGAAGTAGAGAATATATTGACAGAATTCCATGATGGAATATGTGAAGGGCATTACAGCTGGAGGGCTACAGCGCATAAAATCCTGAAGGCTGGTTTCTACTGGCCAAAATTGTATACAGACACTTTTGCTTGGGTTAGAGCATGTGACAAGTGCCAAAGATTTGCAGAAAGACAGAAATTAGCAGCTTTTCCCTTGATTCCTATTCATGTAAATGAACCATTTCAGAAATGGGGATTAGATTTTATAGGAGAAATACATCCCCCATCAAGTGGCCAATATAAATGGATACTAACAGCCACAGATTACTTCATGAAATGGGTGGAAGCCATACCTACAAGAAATGCTACAGATGCTGTGATAATGAAGTTTATGGAGGAAAATATCATATCTAGGTTTGGCTGTCCTGCTAGAATTGTAACTGATAATGCACAAGCTTTTAAATCTGCCAGATTTGTGAATTTTTGCCAAAGGTATAACATCATCCTGACTCATTCCACAGCATACTATCCATAGGGTAATGGTTT
This sequence comes from Pinus albicaulis, assembly GCA_034641835.2. Classification (NCBI taxonomy): domain Eukaryota; kingdom Viridiplantae; phylum Streptophyta; class Pinopsida; order Pinales; family Pinaceae; genus Pinus; species Pinus albicaulis. Next base: position 975,676,635 of record CM076580.1, on the reverse strand, counting down.
AGCAGAGTCTTCTAATAAAACCATGGTGAGAGCCTTGAAGAAAACAATAAGTGAGAATCAAAAGAACTGGGACTCTCAGTTAAAATTTGCTCTATGGGCAAATAGGATAACCAGCAAGAGAGCAACATGGAAGTCACCCTATGAGCTGGTCTATGGGAAAGCGGTTGTGTTTCCTATGCAATTGGCATTGCCAGTGGCACGCTTCATACAGGAAAGCCAGGATGAACCAGATGACATGATTAGAAGGATTAATCAATTGATTGAATTGGAGGAAACACGGAACCAGGTAGATCAGAGATTGATAGAATATCAGGAGAAAATGAAGAAGGTGTTTGATCAGCATGCAAAAGATAGGAAATTTCAAGTTGGAGACCTGGTTCTCAGATGGGATGTTCGCAGAGCAGAAAAGGGCAAGCATGCTAAGTTTGATCCTCTGTGGTTTGGGCCATTCAAAATAGTGAAGTTAGGAAGAAACAACACTTTTTCTTTAGAAAACCTACAGGGTGATTTGTTGGATGCCCCTGTGAATGGCCAATTTCTCAAGCCATACTTCTGATTCTGACCCAGGCTGGGAATGCTCGCTTGTATTATAATTGTATATAAGTTGTTTTAGTTTTTATTTTCGTAAAGAAAAAGATGTTGGCAATTACCTGAAGAAGGAGCGCAGGGGAATTGGAAAAAAGGATGAAATATTCAATGGTCTGCGTGTTCTCGACATGCTCGAGGATGAACATGTCGTCCCCAGATGGAGCCAATGTTGTACAAATTTATCCCTGCCTATGGATTTTGGCCTGCTGCCCCATTCAAACCCATTTTAAACCTCCACCGTGGCTTAAAATCCCGATGCTCCTGCTTAACAAGTGCCATCCCCGTTCAGAAAATACGCTTGGCCAAAGTTTAAAAACCAATAGTTTAAATATTGGGCCAAGCCCCTAAGAGTTTAGCCCTTCCTGTTTTGGCTTCCATATGTCCCGAGCCCGAAAACCATAAGCTAAAAGGAGAGGGGCTTATCGTTTTATATTTCGGGTGCAATGGTGGCCGTCCGATCAAAGTCAAATCAACGGAGCGGCGTTTGTTTTAGGTGGAGGGCCCCGCGCGCAGAAAACCGGTGGTAACTCCCGCACCACTTACATCGAACCAACGGTATTTATCACGAGGGAAGCGATTCCATTAAGAATGCACCACGCGTCTTTTGTACGGGCCCAAGAAACCGCTTTCCCCGTGCGTTAAAGTCTGTACAATCGCCGGGCAGCGGAATTTGTTTGAACCATCAGATCTGCTGACATTAATCCGACGGCGGATATTCTCTGAAAGTTGCTCGCTTGTTATTTCATCCCCGCTATGTCATATGGCCCACCATCATGCTGCTCCCATCGATTCCCATCCGTTGATCTGTATTTGTGATCCGACGGCCCAAAGTTTAGTCTCCCCACCTGTTAACTCCGCTGCCATGTCACCATTCCACTTGTCCCCCGTACACCCACGTGTCTGCTCCTGTGCGTCTAAGATATTTCCTCCCCCGTCATATATATATATGTGCATGTGCGTGTGTTTTCATTCATACCCCCCATTTTATTTATTTCTCACGACCAAAACTGTTCTACGTGGAAAATTCACAATCTTTCTGTTTAATCAGAACCTCCATTATCTTTCCTCCGCCACCCTGCGTCTTCTTGTCATCTGTGTGTGTCCACGACGTCGTCTCCATCTCCACCTCTACACCCTCACCCCTGAGTCTGGTTTTTTCTAATATGTTCATGGGTTTTGTAGGTTTCAAGGCAAGAAGAAGGCGCTTTAATTTATGGTCTCTGTTGCAGAGGCTAAGAGCATGTTGAAGGACGACATTCTGCGGGTGAAATTTAAAGAAGAAGCCGAGGGTAGGTGTGTGAAATGACCATCATTAAAGAAAACGAAGATATGGACTTACAGAACCCTCCAGAGAAATTTGCCCCACATTAAAGATCCAGGATTCAAATCCAAAGTTAAGGGCTGATAGTACAGTACAGAATTGCAGACTATCTCAGGGTTCTTACGGCAGCAGATCTTACTCTCAGTATAAGGCAGAGCACTGTATATATTTTATTATTTGTGTCTTTTATATAAGGAGATTTTCATCTCCCAGCATTTATTTCTATAGACAGATTGTAAAGTACAGTCATTTATAGTTAGCCATTCATAGAAGAGGGCGCGAATGTTTTCCGCCATTTTATTCAAATTGAGTCATTAAATGTGCTCCATCTACCTCCTCCTCTAGAATTCTCTATTTTTCCTATAAAGGCCCGAAAAAGAAGACATTGTAGGGGTTCCAGATTTCTCTCAGCAAAATGTGCAGTGAAAAGGCTCTTGTATACATTATGTAATATTTCTGTATGAAGGTTCAGAGCCCGTAGGTTCTTAGTGAGGAGGAGTTATAACTGTAATGAGGATTCTGGTCTTTGGTATCTCACAGTATGTAATTTCTCTTATGTGTTAATACAATATCTCATTTCATGATATTTATCTTCTTGTATCATGTTCTAGAATGCGAGTGGCTCACTAGTTTGCAGTAAGGATTCATCCTTGTTGGTGCCATTTTTGGAATTAGTCAAGCACTTTAAATAGGCATAGTCATGATATACTATTCCATGTTCATCTTTTCCATATTTTCTGCTATATTAGTTACTTGAGGAGGGTGCTTTTAAAACGCCATTGTCATATAAGGATTCATAAATTGGTATGCCCTTATGTGGTTCTGTTGTGTATCTGGGTATCAGTCTCATGTTAACTAATATCTTCTTTATGTTTCCTCACTGCACTCACTTCCTGATAATTGATTTCTGTGATATATTATTTGAACTGGCCCTCTTTACAGTAAGCTGTCTCTTAACTGTCTGATGCCTTTGTATTGGAGTTTTACATAATGTCCCTACACTATTCTTATCTTTGTATCAGCTTCTGAGAGAGTTTGGTCCCATTCAAAGCTTATTTCCTTGTTTTACAAGAGATAGTAAGAGAGCTTTTGGACTGACAACCCAAGCTATATAATGAGCTCCTTGCTATATTAAGATGTCCTAGGCACTGGTCTATGGCAACTCTAGGCTGTCTCTAGGGGGTGGAAAAATCATCCACAACAGAATGAATCCAATGCAACGAAATGAAACACTATGCCTAAGGGTGTGGTGTCCCTGGAGAAATTATATGACCTGCATAACCAATTTAGAGGACCAAATAATAAAAATACTTGGAGTTTAAATTTTTCATCTGAACAAGTCAATATTGGGACCCAAGAAGATCCAAAGTATGTGAAACTCAATATGTGTTGTTCTCTATGGGAACGACAAACATGTATCCTCTTAATAAAGCAATATTGTCATGTATTTTCATGGACATACGACGATTTAAAGACATATGACACTTATATCATTCAACACGTCACTCCTATAAAAGAGGAGGTAAAGAGTTTTGAACAAAAGATACGAAAATTCCATCCAACACTCGAACCCCTCATCCAGAGGGAATTAAGAAAGTTTTTGGATGATCCAATCATATTCAAAGTTAGAAATTCCACTTGGATCTCCAACCTAGTCCTAGTTAGAAATGAGTCTAGTGAAATATGTCTATGTGTTGATTTCAAAAATCTCAATCGGTCTTCCGAAAAATAAAATTACCTAGTGCCATCCATGGAGCAGATCCTTCAAAAATTATATATGTCTGAGATGTTTTTAGTACTATATGGCTTCTTAGGTTATAATTAAGCATTAGTAGCGAAACTAGATAGGTTGAAAACTACATTCTAGATGAAATGGAACATTCACTTTTAATAGGGTGTCATTTAGACTCATAAATGCAAGTGTGAATTTCCAAAGAGCAATGGAAATATCCTTCCATGGCCTTATAGGTCAGAGCATCGTTGTTTACTTGTATGATGTTTCTGTGTTCTCAAAGAAAATATTGTATCATGTACGTCATTTGAAACAAATTTTCAAATGATGTCGAAATTATGGTATTTCTCTTAATCCCAAGAAGAGCGTCTTTGGTGTGTCTGAAGGGATTCTACTTGGGCACACCATTGAAAATAGTGGAATTAATATTGATCTCGAGAGGGTAAAATCTATCACGTTGATCTTGTTCCATCTATGCAATATTTCTTAAGAAAAATCAACTTCTTGAGAAAAATCATCTCTGATTATGCTTAGATAGTTAAACCCATACAAGATATGATCAAGAAAGATGTAGTATACAAATGGGATCAAAGGGAGAAAGACACATTTTCTCAGATTAAGAAGGCTATTTTCGATGCACCGGCACTTTTTAGTCCAGTTTATGGAAATTATTTCCTTCTATATACATTTTCTTAGGATTCGCCGCTTGTGGTCGTGTTAACTCTAAACAATATGGAATTAAATGAGAGACATATCTCTTTTATGATAACTAGTCTATAAGGGTCCTAACTAAATTATCCTGCCATTGAAAAACACGTGTATGTAGTATACAAGGAAGTTAAGTATTTCAGGTCTTATTTATAAAAATCTCACATAATTATATTTTCAATAGTAAGAACATTGTTCGTGCAACAAGAGATGGGTGAGAAGAGGGATAAGTGGATGAAATGTATTCAAGAGTATGATATAGAGTTCAAAATAGTTTATATCATAAAGGGTCAAGAAAGGGATGCTCCTGAAAAGGATCTTTCAGGATGGGATCAGGAGATCAAAGTGTATAATATTGAACATGTTACTCGATCCATATCTACAACGCCATGGTATGCATATTTATGAATTTTTTTGCAGCATGACACCTTGCCCTTATCAAATAAACAAAAGAGGGTCATTCATTTAAAATATTTATCTTATCAATTAGTGAACTGAGTGATTTTTCAGAAGCACCACAATGGTGTCCTGCTAAGATTCCTCGAGGCACAAGATACAAAGAAGGCTTTGAAATAATTACATGATGGACCAATAGATGGCAACTATGTCATAGAAACTACAACACATAATGTCATGCAGGCTAGTTACTTTTGGCCCACTCTATTTAAGGATGCTCATGCTTATTTTCACAATGGCAAGCTTGTCAAAGATGTGTTGGTTGTGATCAGAAGTTAATCTCCCCACTGCTACCAGTAAAATTTGAAGAATCATTTCAATAGTGGGACCTTGATGTTATTGTAGAGATCTTTCCTCATTCATCAAAGAAAAACCAGTATTCTCACAGTGACAGATTACTTCACCCAGTGGTTAGAACCAGTTCCTCTCATATAAGTAAATCACCGGGAATTCATTCACTTTTTGCAACATAATATCATAACCAGGCTTGTTGTTCCTATGTCACTTGTCTTTGACAATGCAACTTATTTTTCATCATTAAAAAATTATGAATTCACTTTTCAAAATAGAATTTTATTAAAACACACATCAAAGTACTATCAATAGGGAAATGGTTTGGCTCAAAAAAAAAAAAACCTTATGTGCATAATCAAGAAAATCATCTTCTATGAACAATGAACTAGGATAAATCTTTGACCAATGCACTTTGGGTTGATTGTGTAACTCCAAAGCCTTCCCTGATAACCTCACCATACTTCCTAGTTTACGGTAAAGAAGTTATCTTGCCTCTAAACCTGTATCTTCTCGCCTTGCAACTCTCTCGAGAGTCACAATGTATACCCTGGCTTTTGGTTCAAAGCATGATATATGCATTACTTAAAATCAAGGAATAAAGGATCTAGGACAAAGGCTGATTTTCTATACATCGAAACCGTGTAAAGTGTTGGTTTGAAAAGAATTTTGTAGGGGCAAAGAGCTTGATCTGGGTGACCTAGTACTAAATTGGGATAAACCCCACAAATAAAAGGGGAAACACACAAAGTTATATCCTTTGTGGATTGGACCATTTACCATTGATGAAAATCTCAGTTGCAATACTTTCAAGATGAAGTCATTAGATGGGAGGATTCACCCCCTTCTCATAAATGACCGATATTTAAAGCATTATTTTCGATAGCATCTATAAGATGCACTTCATGTACAACTAATTTTTTTATTTACTTTTCATTTGCATCATTTTTTTTTCTGTTATGTAGTCATGTATTGTCGTGTGTTATTATTAGTCATTCTACATAAATAAAACCCTTGTGTAAAGTGCATGGACAAAAATAATGGTGAGCCCTGGTATTGCACCAAGAGTGATGCAACTCCCAGGGCTACTCTACTCTACTTTATCAACCTGGGGTTCATACAAACTTGGAGGTGATAGTGCTATATACACAGCAAATGCATTTTTCTCATGTCATCCTCTTCTACTTTACAAAGGAGTGCTATTTCTTAAAATATGATAAGAACTAGAAAGTAAATTGCTAGAAGGAAATAGAAGAAAGGAAACTAACTTAAATTGCAAGAAGGAAATGATGGAAATGAAACTAATTTAAATTATAGAAATGAAATGGCTGAAATGAAACTAATTCAATTTGTAGAAAGGAAATGGCATAAATGAAACTAATTCAATTTTTAGAAAGGAAACTAATTTAAATTATACCAAACTTGGCCAATCAGCTAAACACGCACTGCTCTATTTAACATGCTCCTATCTGTGTAGCTATTCATGACATGATTCTAATTTGAAGAGGTGTTTCTTGCATCTTGGAGAAGAAAGGGGTAAAGGTGGTAATGGAGGGCTAAATACATGGAAGAATGCTTATAAGTGTGAAATAGGGTTTAGAATATTAAAACTTATAATATCGCAAACATGCTTCAGAGAGGGAGGCGTTGGAAAGTTGGATGGCAGAATTCAAATCGGAGGACGGAAGTGCGATATGTGATATCGCAATTCACAATATCTAAAAGTTGGAGGGGTAGTGGAAGCGTTATTCGGGAGCGGGAGCGAAATGCGAAATGCGATGGGATAAAAACTGTGAAATTTTAAATGCAACAGGATAAAAACCGCGAAATGCGATATTGCAATCCGCAATATCACAAAGTTGGAGGGGTAGCAGAAGTGTTGTTCAAAAAAAGGTTGTGAAGTGCGAAATGTGATATGAAGGGAATTGCCGTAAGTATTTTAAAGGAAAAAAAGGAAAATTTTTTGAAGTGAAAAATGCGATGGGATAAAAATTGTGAAATGTGAAATGCAACGGGATAAAAACTGCAAAATGCGAAATGCGATATCACAATTTGCAATATCACAAAGTTGGAGGGGTAGCAGAAGTGTTGTTTAGGAAAAGGTTGTGAAGTGCGAAATGTGATATGAAAGGAATTGTGATAAGTATTTTAAAGGAAAAAAAGGAAAAGGTTGCAAAGTGCGAAATGTGATATGAAAGGAATTGTGGTAAGTATTTTAAAGGAAACAAAAGGAAAATGTTGCAAAGTACGAAATGTGAAATCAAAGGAATTGTGGTAAGTCTTTTAAAGGGAAAAAAAAGAAAAGGTTGCGAAGTGCGAAATATAATGGGTGACGTGGCATAGTGTTGGACGGATTAGTCGTTCTTGTGGACAAGACAGACCTCCCAAGTCTCCTACGGAAAGCTAGAAACAAATGGACAAACAAAGCTATCTTTATCTAGATATATTGCGATTTATAATTAAATTCTATAAAGGTTTAAATATCCTACCTTTGATCCAAAGATTATTTGTATAAATAGTCCTTCAATCGCTCAAAAGAGTTCTCCTCGAAGATTCTACAATCACAAACAAGAAAACATCATATAGCACCTGCATAGCATATATTCATAAATCATATCCATTATGGTGATCAAGGAATCCATAAAATAAACCAATCAATTGATAGCTTATTTGGAAAAATGGATTTGTTTGTATTAACTTAAATAAATAAGAGCCTTACAACCACGTTCGCCTTGATGTTTTACAGGTCTTCCTGGGGTCCGGAAGCAGGCATTTCCTCTACTCAGATCAGCCTTGCACTCTTCCAACCAAGATACATATAGGTATGTGATCTTTCCCACATGAAATCTCAGCTAAAAGGGTCTAAGTCTCAACAGCACTTTGTCTCCAACAATACTAAAACTTCAACTCATTAATTGTCTTCTAAAATCTTAACCCCTTTGAGGCTGCCCTATGCCTCTTTTTATAGTGGAAGAGAGGAGGTTACAGCTCCAAACAAGAAGGGATAGAATCCTCCTTCAAAGGGATTAAGATTTTAGAAGACAATTGATGAGTTGAAGTTTTAGTATTGTTGGAGACAAAGTTTTGTTGAGACTTAGAGCCTTTTAGCTGAGATTTCATGTGGGAAAGATCACATACCTGTATGTATCTTGATTGGAAGAGTGCAAGGGTGATCTGAGTAGAGGAAACGCCTGCTTCTGGACCCCACCTGTACAACATTAAGGCGAACATGATTGTAAGGCTCTTCTTTATTTAAGTTAATACAAATAAATCTGTTTTTATCAATAAGTTGTCAATTTATTGGTTTATTTTATGGATTCCTTGATCACCATAATGGATATGATTTATGAATATATGCTATGCAGGTGCTATTTGATGTTTGTTTGTTTGTGATTGCAGAATATTCGAGGATAACTCTTTCGAGTGATTGAAGGACTACTACTACAAATAAGCGTTGGATCAAAGGTAGGATCTTTAAACCTTTATAGCATTTAATTATCAATCGCAATATTTCTAGATAAAGATAGCTTTGTTTGTCTGTTTGTTGCTAGTTGTCCGTAGGACACTTGGGAGGTCTGTCTTGTCCGAAAGAACAACTAATCCGTCCAACAAAATGGGGACTCCACTAGGGATCGAACCTAGAATCTATGGTCTATGAAAAGTACGGACCCCTGTAAAAGATTAAAATGGTGCAAGTAAAATCTAGAAGCTCAGTTAAAGCCATTTTTGGAATCTTCTAGAAACATTCCTGTGGTGGAAAGATCGCTCCTTTCATGTTCATGCATCCCATCCAATAAGGAGCTAACCCCTTGATGTAAGGAACTAATCCCTTTGAAGGAGGATTATATCCCTTCTTGTTTGGAGCTGTAACCTCCTCTCTTCCACTATAAAAAGAGGCATATGGCAGCGTCAAAGGGGTTAAGATTTTAGAATACAATTGATGACTTGAAGTTTTAGTATTGTTGGAGACAAAGTGCTATTGAGACTTACACCCTTTTAGCTGAGATTTCATGTGGGAAAGATCACATACCTGTATGTATCTTGGTTGGAAGAGTGAAAGGCTTATCTGATTAGAGGAAACGCCTGCTTCTGGACCCCAGGAAGACATGTACAACATCAAGGCGAACGTGGTTGTAAGGCTCTTCTTTATTTAAGTTAATACAAATAAATCTGTTTTTCTCAATATGCTGTTAATTGATTGGTTTATTTTATGGATTCCTTGATCACCATAATGGATATGATTTATGAATATATTCTATGCAGGTGCTATTTGATTTTTGCTTGTTTGTGATTGCAAAATCTTCAAGGAGAACTCTTTCGAGTGATTGAAGGACTACTACTACAAATAAGTGTTGGATCAAAGGTAGGATCTTTAAACCTTTATAGCATTTAATTATAAATCGCAATATATCTAGAGAAAGATAGCTTTGTTTGTCCGTTTGTTGCTAGTTGTCCATAGGACACTTGGGAGGTATGTCTTGTCCACAAGAACGACTAATCCATCCAACACAGAGTGCTATTGTAATATCACAATCAGGGTTCAGAGGTCGAAAGTATTAATGGAAACCAATAGCAAATGCAATATGTGATATGCGAAGTACGGTAGAGGGAATTTCAAGGAGCAAGGGCAGATGTCCAACTTTGATGGTTTTTCAAGCGTTTTGTGTTAAAAAAGGGTGTGGTGGTCATGACTAATGAAAGCAAAGGAATAAGGTGGGCTGCATATTTTAAGTTTTTTTAGGGATAAACATTGGGTGCAGCAGTTAGAATAAGTGGGAAAAGGAGGGAATGAAGGGCGTAATAGAAATGCCCAGGTTGTGAATACAGAGATGGAAAATGAAGCGGGGAAGCACCATAGAGCAGCTCTAGGGATTTAACATTAATTCCTACAAACAAATGTGCTAATATATGCATGAAAAATAGACAAATGTGTGAAAATACAGTACATAAGGAAGGCTGAAAATGGTAATGCAACTCTACTCTATTCTCAGAAACAGTGAACAGAAATCAATTTTTGGGTGTTTGGGAAGGTTCACCCTCATTGAGCTCTATTGACAGAGATGAGAAGGGAGGTCTTGATCCACAACTTTCATATTTTTCTCTTCTATTCTATTATTCATAAGTAAATGAAACCTACAGCAGCACACTGAAATAAAAACTAAAGAACAATGAAACTATCAGAAGCAGGTCTACTGAGAGAAAGCAAATAATAATTACAACAGAGAGGCTGAGGCACATGGATTGGGCCCTAACCCATAACCTAGCTCTCTGGAACCTAAATCAGTAAATTGAAATCAGTCAGCTCATTTCATGAAAGAATAGTCTCATACATTTCTAAAATTTTGAATCACTGCGTACAATATAAAAAAATCTCAATATCTTGCAAGAAATTTCCCAATTGAATCCCCCCTTCTTTCCTAGGTCTAGATCTACTCTATTTATTCTATAGGGAAGCTACCAACAACTCCCTTGAAAATAGTGATTGAGTCAACTTGACTCCAAGTAAACATAGATTGAGTGAACTTTGGTCTTTGAGTTGCTTGGCTGCCTCTGGAATTCGAATTTTTGGAGAGAATCCTTGGGGATCCTTTGGCTTCCTTCGAGAGTTAAGGAGGGTGGAAAATCCTCCTATAATTTCGCCTTGCTATCTCCTTCAATTCTTTTTTTATATTCAATAAGAAAAATTCTTGATCCTAGTGAAAATTAAGCACCTACACTAGGTGGGGCCCTCAGGATATTTTTAGGTGTATGTCTATTTTTAGGTGCATGTCTATTTATATATGTATGTCTATATTTAGATGCATGTATATTTTTATTATCCCTTAATATTATATGGACATTAAACTATAATATATTTTTAATGAGAACTTGAAAATAGTTAACTGAAGTGTCAAATTAGTTAGCTAAGTGAATTTCGAGTTAAGTGGTTGGTTGGTGGGACATGCATGTTGAATTTAGTTGTAACTAAGTGATTCTAGTTTTAACAGAGTCGGAAGTGCAGTGGTGCATGATTTGTGCAAGTTGTAAGTAGTTTTAACTCAGTTAAGTGAGTTAAAATCAGTTGTTCTAGTTGCAACTGAAGATACAGTAGTGAGAGATCAAGTGAATTAGTTATTAATTAATTCACAAGTAGTGATCTCACATGCAACTGAAGATTTACTATTATTAACTTCATGCATGCCAAATCTAGTGGAGACCCAGTTGAGTTCTAGGTGAAAGGGAAGTAAACTATCATTTGTGACATTATCCATTTGCACACATGCAAGTAAACACACATTGGATGTGCCCATGAGGATTGTGCAGTCAAGTCAGGAAAGAAGCCATCAATTCATGGATTTCTTTCAGCAATGATTTCTTTCAGGAGGGATTTCGTAGTGGAGGCAGGTTATCTGAAGATAGTATATTGAGCAAGTGATTTGCCAATTTCTGTATGACAGTGTGAGACAATTAGCTGATGTACTGAGAGCTCTTGTGATTGGATTTTTGTATGTAAATTTTTCATGATCCATGATATAATATACAATAGAAGATAGTAGGGTTTTTAGCTGTAAGCTTTCCCCAGGAAATTATCTATGTTTTGTGTGATTGATGTTTCTTCATGCTTATGTAATTGACGATTATGTTTTTAATTTCGCAAATATTTGTAGAAGAGATTTAGTATTTAACTTTAGCATATTGTTATATCAGGTGAATCAAAAATATACATGCATATTGTATAATTTATACATGGTATTAGAGCACGGGAAATTGCATAAGTGAAGCAGGAGCTGATTTTGTTGGTGGATAGAATTCGAATTTGCAAAAATACTTTCTTGGTGCTATAGTTGATTCAAGATCGAAATGGATTTCAATGGCTTGAGGTTATTGTATGCACTCGAGGGAAGCTTGAACTACATTTCTTTGAAGGAAAAGATAGAGGAGGTACTCAAAGACAATGGCTTGAAGGAATTCATTGAAAAAGATATTCCTAAGCCAGATGTTGTAGATGCTGCCAATCTTGATGCATGGAAAAAGAAGTGGAAAATGCGAGGAGGATCCTATTGGAGGGATTATGAGACCACATTGACTCAAGCCTCCATGGCAAAGCCATACCATATGCTATGTGGAAGGCTTTTACAGATCTATTCCAAAGCAGTAGCGGTCATGGGAAATTGGCGCTCAAAGATAAACTCAGGAAGATCAAGATGGAAAAGGGCGACACCATTCTAAAGTATCTCACAAAGTTTTTCCAATGTCCGGATGAATTGGGGGAGTGTGGAAATAACAGTCGCTGATGATGATTTGTTGATCTTGGCTCTCCTACGACTTCCTAAGATTTTGCATATTTATAAAGACTCTATCAACAGACAGGGAAAATTGTTGGATTGGGAACGATTGTGGTCCAATCGGGTGCAGGAGGAGTTTAGGTAGAACACCAGAGAAGGCTCTTCATAAAAGCATGATGATGAAGATGATTGTGCTTTGGCTGCCAAGGTGAAGAAGGAGAAGGGGAAGAAATTCCACTCTAAATTTGAGTCTAAAGGCAAGAAGCAGGACATGTCCAAGGTGAAGTGCTTTAATTGTCACGAACATGGGCATTTTGCTACTAACTGTCCACAAAAGAAGAAGAACAAGAAGGTTGATGGATCTGCAGCTGGTGAGGAACTTGCCTCACAATTTGAGCTTGAATTCTCCTTGATTTCATGCATGGTGTCAAGTGCATTAGGATCAGTGTGGTATTTGGATAGTGACGCTTCTTTTCACATGACGGGAGATAAGGAAATTTTCAGTGACTTGGAGGAGAAAGATCTCTAAATTCATATTGAGATGGGTGATGACGAACGGTACAGTGCTACTAGGATTGGTACCATTACATTTCAGAGGGAGTTAGGTAAACCATTTCAATTAAAATATGTAATGCATGTTCCAAGTCTGAAGAAAACGTTGGTCTCAGTCGCAATGTTGGAGGACAGAGGCTATGACGTTGTTTTCAGTGATGAAAAATATTTCATGTGACATAAAAAAATGGGTCAAGCCATGAGGATAGGGATTCGAGTTAAGAATATCTACAAGATGGAGGTAGATGGTTGCGCTTCCATGATGGGAAAGACAGAAAAAGTGGTGAGTCGGGATGAGGGAGAATTATGGCATAGGTGATTGCGCCATCTTCATCATGGAGCCTTGAAATTCATGTATAAAATATCTACTGGACTTCCAACGGGAATAGTTGCTCAGTTAGATCAGTGCAAGGGTTGCACCATGGGGAAGTATGTAAATTCCACCTTTCATGACAAGGATAACCATGCTTCGGGGATCCTTGAGAGAGTTCACACAAACGTGTGTGGATCGTTATTGGTTTCTTCAACAACAAAACATAAGTACTATGTGTTATGGGAAATTTTACCCTAATGTCTTGGGTGGATAAAAATTCATAGATATGGGGCATGTCATCAAAAGAAGGACTCAATTAACCAACTTCTATGCTTTAAACTAGAAAATAAGGATTGCATATCTTTCCCATTTATCCTTCGTTTGTAGTAGATCCCGTGGGGTTCTTTCCCCCTACAACTCCTCGTGCTCTAGAACCTGCAAAGCAGCAAAGAACAAGCACAAAAACCTTGTTGTATAGCATATATGTTCTAGATGTTAGCAAAATGCATACATAATCTCATAAAAAATAACAATAAATGAACTATTTAAGATCATTAAGCATGTATAAGAGAAATATGACACACGAACATCAAGAACAAGATGTACAGTAAATAAATAGTGGAGAGATCACCAGAAATCTGCCATGGCCTCGAGGAAACTGTCCTCTGGATCCGTCCAGCCCTAGCCTCACAAAACTTCTTCCATGAAGAGTGCACAATGGATGTTACATAGGATAAAGTTGAACATCACAAGGAAACAAGGGTTTCCTGAAAATCTGGGAAGTGCAGAAGGCACGGGGGAAATATCAAACTTGGTCAGGGTTATAATAGGGTATAAGATCTATAATTATCTCTCCTCCTCCCCTTAGGCCATTCCCTTGAGGGGTATTTATACCTCCTCAATTTAGTTTTTACAGTTGGGGAACAGTTAGGCCACTGATTGGGCTAGTTAAGTTATAGGAACAACCATAAACCCCACCTACAAAATAGGAAATTTTATATTTTTTTTAATATTTTAAATAACATACGTGGGTTCTCTATGTATGCACCCGAGTGTATACGCTAAAAATTTCTGGGCAGAGTCACGTATGTATTTTAAATTTTTTTTTTTTGAGAAATGTGACCAAGTCTGAATGGAAGGGCTGCCCAAGGTCAATGCATAAATCATCAAGTATATAATGGTGATAAATGATGCTATAAAAAATGCCCCCTAATATATGAGGTCAGAAGGGGTACATGATGGCTGAAATGTATTATGTGCATAGAAAGAACCTTGCGAGGACTAGAGAGGACTTCATTAGATTTCAACCTGCCAAAAACTAGTGATAGAAATCAGAAAGATAGCTCATGTCTGAGGCGGGCATACCCATGCTCAGTGAAAGAAAACCATGTCTGCATATGAAGTATAGAGCAGATCCAATATGTATACAAGTATGGCTGAAATTTAAAGTACATAATGAATCATCTGATCACTGCCCAGAAGTATAAGTAAAAATCATGTCCAAGTATCACATATAGAAGACTAGTCAATGATGTTGCAAGGATATCTGATCACTGAAGTTACAACTGAATCTCCAAGTACCAAATCATAAGTGGTGGAACAAATGGTACAACACGCAATTCATGAGCCAACATATAAGATGTTGTTGTGATGAAACTGCAACATATAAGGGTGGATGGTGTCACTGGTAGAAAACTGAAGGAGATGTCAAAGTGAACCAAAACATGCTGATGCAAACACGAGGTCTTCACCGATCACCATGGCACAATTCTACACAATTAGAATAAATGAGATGAGGTTGACCATGTGAGAAATCGTTTGATTACTAGTCATTGATGCATACCATTAACAAACATGAGACAACCCACCAATAATGATAATGAGTGTAAAGGTACCCTAGTAAAATCTAGCAAGTGCAAATAAATGAGTTGAAGTGAACACTTGAAAGAATCTATCAATCAGGAGACAATGATGTATTCGCATTTTCAATAGAAAAGAGTCTTCCACTGATAACTATAAAACCTAAGGTACTGACAAAAGGACTCTAGACATTATTCCCAGAGAAATGAGCCGAAGTCGATGGAAAAATATCTGCTGGAAGGAAGGCATTAAGGCATCCCACAACAATCCAGCGTGAGTGTAACCCGCAGGCCAATATTTGGAAGGAATCATATGAAGTAAAGTGAAGTAACCAACCTGAAGTACGATTTCAGCATACACAAGATGAAGCTAGCGCACAACAAAAACCCTTTGAACCAACCAATAATGGAAGCTAACAAACATGTGAGATATCCACCGATAGGGTCAAATGGAAATCAAGGTATTGCACGAATCCCAGGTGTGATAATGTAAGCTGAAGTCAAACACAAGGGTAACCACTCAGTCAAAGACCCATGATGTTTATCAAATGTTGAGCACAAGGTCACTTATCAATGATGTAAATAGGGCCAGGGTGCGGCTCTAGGTTTACTCTCAGAGCAATATGTTGTAGTCGATAAGAGACAAACCCACCGGCAAGAAGTCAATGGAGACCTTCTCAAACCAGCATGAGCAAAGGACCAAATATCTGATGTGATAGAACAAGATGCTAACAAGACCGATAAGGATGACCAAAAAATGAGTCGAGAGACACCGCAAAAAGGTTGACTCAAGTTAACTTCCCTTGAACAAAAGCACGACTAATTTTGACTATGGAAACAAATGATAACTTTGTATAAGTTTCTCATGCAGGAGGCCTAAAAAAACCCTCCATGTGATTGGAATAGATAACCAACCGGGGGAGTACTGACTAAAAAACAAGGTTATGGCTTCTCCTAAGTCAAAAACTAAAACCATCCCAAATGGAGAAAAGACTTAGCTTTTTTGTGCTTTGTTCAAGGGAGACACAAACGACACTATAGCTACCATCAAGTATGGAAGTAATATCCCATTCCCGCTCTTTTTTTCAGGACCTTTTTGACAATAAATCGGCCATACCACATAGATTTGAACTTTCCTACCCCAAATATATCCTTCTCTTTGGCATAAACCAAGACAATTTCCCCTCAGATAAAACCCTAGGCTCGACCGAGTTATCGTACTAAACCTTCACTCATTTCTTATTCACTTTATTCATCATAGCTGCATCTCAGCACTGCTCATCGAGATGTTCTAGATGGATAAGGCATTATTTGACACTGAAAGTGTCGAGAAGAAGCTCAACTGCTAACTTAAGGGAAGGAATTTCACATTCAATGGGAAATATAGATTCCTATACATAAGATAATTGAAACGGAGTGAAACCGATTGCAGTCTTTATAGACATCTGTTACACCCAAAGTGTAGGATACAACATGACATGCCAATTGGATCGGGCTTTATCAATCGTTCGTTAAAGAATTGTCTTCAAGGATTTTTTAATGGCTTCAACTTGCCCATTTTCTTGAGGATAATAAGGAGACAAATGCTCCTGCCGAAAACATAATTTCAAAGCCAATCCATCCATCATGTTGTTCTGAAAATGACTACCATGGTCAGTGACAATCTCTTTGGGGATACCAAAATGAGAAATGACTTGATTGAAAAGGAACATGGCTATTGTCTCATTGTCATTCCCAAAATTGGATATAGCCTCAACCCACTTCGTGAAGTAGTCTACAACTACAATAATGTACTTGTGACCTTTAGCCGAAGGCGAGTTACAAGTAGTATAATCAATACCACACTTTGTGAAAGGACCGACAGTGATGACAGGAAAGAGCGAAGCTGGATGAGCACACATTTTTCGAGTATAAACCTGATAAGGATGACACTTTTTGACCCTTTCAATACAATCTTTGAAAATCGAAGGCAAAAATTATCCCGCGTGCAATATTTTTTGGGTTGTAGAAAGCCCAGATAAATGACCACCACAAGCTCCACTATGGAAATCATTGAGCACAACCTCAGCTTCTTTGAGAGTTAAGCAATGTCTAACGATCGAATCAACCCCGCGATGATATAGTGTGTCACCAATAATCAAATATCTTTTATCGAAGTGATGCAACTTTCGGTGCTCATCTTTCAAAAATGCTAAGGGGAACCTCGTAGTCTAGAGATAAACTATGAGATCTCTGTACCAAGGATCCTACGAAGAAATGAGAAAAATATATTCATTAGGAAATTATTCTTCATAAACAATCTCTTCTCCACATGGAAACTCAGAAATCAACTCTACCAATACTAATGATTTCTTGGACTTGGCAGACAAAATTCAAGATCAAATTCCTACAAAATAACAATCCATCAATTGTATTTCCCCCCAATCACTCGCCTACTAAGAAAAAATTAAAATGGATTGACTGTTGCCAAAAAATATTCTTTTAGAAGGACAATGTAGTGTTTGAGCCGTTGAACAGCATGGACAACTTCCAAAGAAAGTTTCTCTATCAGAGAATACCGGAGTTCAGGACCTACCAAACCTTGACTAAGGTAGTATACAACATGCTCAGGAAAAGGTCAATGCTTTTTTCAAAGCATCGAATGAATGTTGAGCAAAGTCATCCCAAAAAAATGGAACTCCTTTCTTCAACAACTTCATAAATCCCTTTGTAATCTCAGCATAATTCATGATGAATCTCCATAAGAAATTAGCTTTTCCTTGCAAACTTTGAAGTTGATGGATTGAAGACGGGGGAGGCAACTGAATTATTTTCTCAACCTTGAAGGTATCTACCTGAATCCCTTTCATAGACATGATGAATCCCAACAACCGACCGAATGTGAGAACGAAAACACACTTATTAGGGTTCAACCGAATTTTGTAATATCGACATCATTCAAAAACTTGACGGAGGTGAGAAGGATGATCAATTCTCTTGTGAGAACGAGAAGCTAAATCATCGAAATATGCCTCGATAATATGTTTGATGTCATGGAAGGCGTAAGACATGGCTCGCTGAAAGGTAGCTCCAGCAATTTTAAGGCCGAAAGGCATCTTCTTGTAATCAAAGGTACCCCAGGGAAAAATAATTGCAATCTTATGCTGATCTTTAGGATGGATAGTGATTTGATTATATGCCGAGAAACCATCCATGAAGGAGAAAATATCATTCCCCGCACACTCATCGATGATCTGATATATAAATGGTGTGGTGTAATTATATTTAGGAAATGCTTTATTTAAGTCCCTGAAATCGATGAAAATTTGGATCGTCCCTTGTTTCTTGTCCACAAGAACTGGATTTGAAACCCACTCAGTTAATGGAACGGGGTATATGAAACCCGCCTTAAGCAGCTTCTCCACCTCAGCTTTGATAGCTTCTTCCTTCCTAGGGTCGAATAGATGAAGCTTTTTCCGGATGGGCTTAGCATTCCCGTATGTCTTGATCTCATGTTGGACAATAGATGGATCTATACTAGGCATTTCCTCATAAGACCAAACAAACACATCCCGAAGTTCTCGAAAGAGATCGGTGTAAGTATGAATTTCTTCAGGGGAACATTCAGCTCCAATGAAGACATTCTCAATAATGTTGGGATCTCTGGAGATGTTCACTAGGATGGTAATAGAAATAATAGCCATGTTCCCTTCAGAAAATACATGTGCTAGTGCTAAAGGGTTCAGGACTGGGTGAACATGACCAGAAGACTGAAGGCTAGAGAAAATTGATTCAACTTCTCTTAAGTCTGGTAGAAAATAATATCGATGATGCAAATCATTCCAGGGTCTCTCTACACCATTCATTTCTTCGAGGATGGCCTCTTCAGATGGAAGAGTGGTATCAAGTCAATCCTAAGTAGAAGATGAACTAAGAGTCCAAGCCAGAGCCACATCTTCATCCAATTCCTCTGGTGAAAGAGAAACTGTCATGGAATCTACAGAGTCAACTACAGATCTATAAGAAATCTCAGCTGCAGACATAGGAAATTCCATTCCACCCACTTGACCTTCTTCTAATATGGAGGTAGGAGAAGGTAAGGTCCAAGGGTCCGAAAAATAATGAATTCGTAAGAACTCTTTCCGACTAGGAACCCTGGAGGATGAAATAGAATTGATATGAACCGAAGGAGGTAGAAAATAAAAAGTACCCATCAAGGATGTATACATTGCAACCCCCAAATTCTCAACATGTTACTTGGTATCAGTCACCAAGGGAACAGTTGATTCAAAAGATGCATTCGGATCTATAAGAGAATAGTCCATCTCATCGATAATGACAATTCTCCCTTTGTGAGGGAAACATAAAATGTGAAATAATGAGGATGCAATAGCATCCATCTCATATATCAAGTTTTGCCACAAAAAAAGGTTATATTTTAGGTTTACATCAACTATCTCAACTTCAATATTGAAATTTTTACCCCCAACACATATGGGAAAAGCTGGAACAATGCCATGTGGCTTGTGAGAATGACCATCAAACGTAGTCAGAAGAGTAGCTGAAGGGACAACTGAAGGAGATATAATGGCTTTCCAACATGCAAGAGACATCGCACATGTGTAAGCACACTCATCAACTATTGTTCGAAAGATATTAAACTTCCGATATGTAGATTTAATCTGGAAATCCATATGATGAGGAAGTCTCTTTTTAAAAGTCGACATATCAAATGTGATAATCAGAGAATTCTTTGGATCAACAACCCCAATGGCAATGATAAATGCACTCCTTTGTGCAGGAAACGACTGAAGTACCTCTAACGCAGACATGGCACAAGGACTTTGAGCCAGATCTTCTACAATCGAGTAGTTCTGGGCAGCCTTGGCATGAGGATTGATTGTCATATGATTTTTAGATGCTTTTGGAATTCGAGGCATAGGCTCAACTATAGGCCTATCTATATGGAGTGGCTCAGCAATATTAGGAGCACCCTTAGCTTTCGAAGACTCAGCTTCACCATACTCACAAGATCTCGTAGCGATATCTGCGTGAGCATTCATCATGTATATGTTTGATGGATTTTACCCTTCCTGGTTGCCCCTAGAGGGAGCTCTAGTATTTGAATTTGTGCCAGCAAGTAGTTGTTTCCCTTGGGGAAAAGGGTTTTTTAGCATATCCTGGGAACTAGAAGAACCCTGTTGTGCTAACAAGCGTTGAGCATCATGAATTTTAGGGCAGAGGTGCATAAGATGGTCTCCAGTGCACAACTTGAATGGAAACTTGACTTTATTTTTCTTATCCCTCTTACCCTCTCCAACATGATCGTTGGATTTTTTCGCATTCCCCTTTCCATCCTTGTCCTTTTTCTTGTTATTTTTTCTTGTTATTTCTTCCTTTCTTCTTCCCGTTGAATTGTTGATTTCCTTTGGGGTTATAAGTTTGAACAACATTAACTACCAAGGATTGAGAAGGAGTTGACACTGAAGGCACAACCTGACAAGAAGGAGCATATTGTATAGACAACTGTTGCAAATTGATTTAGAAATTTAGCCATAACGCTATCAATCGAATCGATAAGCCCGTCACCATGAAGGCTAGGTTTATTTTTGGCTAAATCTAACTTGGAGTGAGGAGCATCTAGCAAGGTTTTATTAAGGACTCGAGACTGATAATAGACCAGTTCTAGCTGTTGAGCCCTAAAAATAGTCTGATCTTCAGAAAATACCCCTGAAAGGGATACATCCTTTGAGATTTCTGGCTGCAAAGATTTCAAAAACCATTCAAGAAGGAATTCATTCAGGATTTTGGCTTTGATGAGCCTCTTCTTTCTTCTCCATTCCTAAATATGATCAGAAATATGAGTTGCATTTTCCTACTGAAAATTGGCCAGGAGGTCAGTCTCGACATCATAATAGATAGGTAACTAAAAATGGTTTAAGAATGTTTTATCCAACTCACCAAAAGTAGCAAAACTGCCCTCTGTTAGCTCGATGTACCATTTTGCTGCATTTCCAGTTAAGGTTCATTGAAATAATCTCAACCTAATCGAATCATCGATAAGGGATTTTGACAAACACCATAAGTGGAAAGTGGTGGCGTGATTTGTCTGATCCTCACTAGTCTTCCCTTCAAACTTTGGAATGTCTGAGGGTAGTTTGGTGGGGACTGGAGGTCAACCCGGACTATATTGAACAGAATCATTAGTCAATTTCTATAGATTTGGAAAGTTTAACGTTGCCAGAAATGGTAAGCGTGGAGGAGCCTGGGAATTCCATCTCCCATAGGAAGGATTCCCCGCATTCTAAAAAGAGTACTCTGGATTTGTTGAGGCACCAGGTTTCCAGATGTTTTTCATAGAAAATGTTGAGCCATAAGAAAAACCTTGTGACCCAGGATTTGAAGAAGGACCCCCTCCCAACTTAAGGTTACTATACACAAGGAAATTCCCTCCAACCAAGGTATTGAATGAAGAAGAAACCCCTTGGTAAGGGTTCCATGCATTTGAAAATGGAGAAAAGGTCTAAGAAACACCCACTAAAGGGAAAGGAACATTCCCTTACTGACCAGCGAAAAACTGACTCCCAGCTCCCAATGCTGTAAAAGCAGGGCTCCATCTTAAAAAAAACATTAGAGCCTTGACCTCTGGAAAAAGGATTGAATCCTTGATTCTAAGAGGTGAAGGGCATGGATCCTAAGGAAGGATTTGAATGAGGGATATTCCCACTTCCAAAGGGGAACCTTTGAAATTAAGTTGATCCACTAGCCATAGAAGGTATAGGCATAGAAACAGCAGAGATAATAGAAAAGGAGGCAGAAGGAATTCCACTAGAGAGTATTCCAAAAGAAAAGGGGCCAAATTGAGAAGCATATGCCTGGGTGTTTCCACTCGAATATGGAATAGAAGCAGAGCCAATCATAGTAGCACTAGAAGTGATTGTCGATATGGAAATAGTTCCTCCTCCTTCAATTGAAAGAGGAGTATGAACACTTGTGGTGCTCATAGCTGAAGTTATGTTCCCAGATGTGGCCATCGAAAGAAAGGGGTATGATGGAAAAGGATTAGATGGTCTTTGAGACTTAAGCCCGGTGTACAAAATAATGTCAGGAAAACTAGCAAGAAGAGGAGATGGAAGAGACTCAGGAGGGTGAGGAACCTCTCCAACTTCAACTTCTTTTGCTAGAAACAAGACTCTAAAGATGAGCAGAGCACTCCTCTCTAAACTGACACTAACACCAATACCACCTACAGAAACAACAAGCCCAAATGGAGGATCACTCTCTGTTACGCTTGAAACCACTAGGTAAAATTCACCCACTGAATTACTCTTACGCCTTCTTGAAGAAGGCTCGACACTCACAGGAGAAAGCCCACGAAGCCTCTCGATCGATGAGGCGATTGGTCAGCAAATTTAAGAGATTAATTTTAGACTAAAAAAATATAAGAAGCTAAGAAATCTAGGAGCAAAGAGCACACTCTAAAAATTTCCTAATTTACAGTCAATCAAGCAGCCTTCAAGTATTTCTTCTCTGGGTGATGAGGACCAGACACAAAAATACAAGAAAGCAAAATAAGAGGACCTTCTGAAAATAGTCTGGGGTAATTACACCCTAGGCCTACTAGCGAAGGTAACATAAATAGTTACACTGACCTCCTGACAATATACTTTGTCGGGGCAAGTCCCCAAGCTTCGCAACGGCACCCTCCAGAAGTACTGATCAAAGTGATGCAATTTCTGTCTCAGGTACCCGGGTATCCCCCCAATAGTCACCTGTGTGATCCCTAGGAGAGGCAACTAAGGGCACCAATCCATATTGGCAGCCGGGTGAAACAGTCTTAGGTCAAGGTTCAACAAATAGGAGAGGGGGTATCTCTCTTCTCTACCTGCACTCTCCCTCGCGCTTGACTCTCTGGAGGAGATATTGCCTAGTCCACTTAACGGAGTTGTATTTTTCTCTTTAATAAAATTTCTATGTTTAATAGTTTGAGTGGTCTTGGAGAGTTAACTCTCCACTCACCTATTCCAAGGCCCTACAACCTAGCTAGTTGGTGTATGATTAATGACAATGATACAAAAAATTCTAGTTGATTTTAATTATAGCACTAGATTTTAACTTGGTTGTTACTTAAGTCAAAGGTATACGGAAGTGAAACTGATGGTGTTTGTCGATGAAAAAGAAATCAATGAAAACCTACTACATGCGAATGTAATATTTTCCTTCAATGAAAAGAGATATCTATATGGGCTCTACAAAACTAAATAAGAAAAAAAAATTGTTTTTCTTTTCAATTACTCACACTTCACACAATCCAGAAAACTATGAAAAAGACTAAAATTCTTCAATGCACTTAATGCAAAACTACCAATGATATGCAAGTTCTAAGATTGATAACTTTGAAGAAGTGAAAAGAATCTCTAAAGTGAAATGGTTTGTTACACAGTAATTTGTCACCGTCCCTACCATTCCCCGTCCCGCGCAATGGAGGACCCATTATGTGACCTGTGAACACTGTCATGCCTTGAAAACATCATCAAAGCATCCCTCTGAGTATGAGCTTCATTTCCCCTTGAGACATCTCCTTGCAAAATCCATGAAAAACAGCTCTTTTTTCATTGGCGCGGGTAGACAGTTCAGTGCTCGCGCCAATCAGGGAAATCCTGTAAAGAGGTCGCGCCACTTGGCGCTTGTTGCATTTATCTGTCTCGCGCCAATCGGCCTCTGGCGCCAGTTTCAAGTATACAGTCGCGCCACCCCTGTGACTTTTTTGAGTTTCTTCATTTTTTGGCTTTCTGAGCTCGACCAGTACTTTTCTTCTTGATTTCCTGATTGTCTGAGTGTGTTGGAGTCTTGTTTGGCTGGAATTCACCGCTATCCTTTGGTTGTTTGCCTCTATCTACCGATTTCACGTTTTGAGCCCTAGGGTATCTAGTGGCTTGGTGTATCGAGCCCTCCATTGGGAGTTTTGGTGTTCTGATTGTCCTGTCAACTTGTTGATTGATTCTCCACGCTCTCTTAACAGTCTTTGATTGTTTTGCTGCGTCTTTTGAGTGATTGTTCATTCCTTCATTCAGAATTCGTTTGCCTTGCTTTGGACCTAGATCACACGGTCCATCGGGAGTTTTCAAGTCTTTCTTTGCTTTGAGGGACTTTGGGTCGATTTAGAGATTTGGTTGCTTGCTTCGTTGAGTGAATGTTGTTTGCTTCGCTCTCTTAGATATCATTTCTCAAATTGTTCCTTTTGTTTTCAGTGCACATTAGCCATTAAACATTGAAAATCAAAAAAAAATATATAATCTCTTTTGCTTTTGTTAAATTAGTGCAAATTGTGATCTTTTCCATATTGCTAGTAATTAGTGTTTGAGTGAAAAGTGTGCAATTGCATTAGTTGCATTAGAGACATTCTTGTTTGTATTCCGTTCATTTCGTTTGCATAAAAGCTCTCAACTCTCATTTAACTAGTTTTCATCGAACGAAATGTTGCACCGTGGCATATAGCTTGCATTTAGGAGTCTTTCGAGACACTACATACGATAGGGCCTGGAAATTGAAACTTAATTGAAGATCATTTATTCAATTAACCTAAGGCAACATTGGAACTTAACGCAACATATTTAGAAGGTCTAGGCTAGAGACGTGTTCCGGCGTCGTTAAACCTAGCAGCCGTCGTTCGCCTTTTGGCTTTAGACGGCGCTAGTACGGACTTGCGCTCCCCGTACCGTCGCGTATATAAAGGGAGACCCCTATAGGTTTTCAATCCTTTATCCACAGGAAGCCGAGTCTGCCGCCCTATACCCGTGATACACCGAACACAGCATTCGGGGAGACTACCTGCACGTACGGAAAGTCCTTGGTCGATTTCTATTTCATTTTTGAAACCAAGGTGTATATTGCAGTTCACGGATATTTGGTACACCCTTTGTGCCTAGTTTTTCCTGAGCAGTCATTTGGTCTTTTCTGGCTCCCTAAACTTGAAAAGACCGTCAAGCGCTTGTCCTTTCACGCTTGTGTCAACTCTGAAAGAGATAGAGTCATCTTTTTATCGTTTCTCGACTCTTAAAATATGAAACGGTAGAATTTCTTACTTTCCAATGTGGTAAAATTAATCACCCACGATTACACGCCCGCTTAGATATTGCTTGTTGGCCGTTTGATCGTGTGTCTTAACTCGTTTTCAGCCCGTGTGTGGTTTTGAGTCTTGATGGCAACTTTTTCAGAGTTCACCAACCAAGGAATCCCCTCAGAAGGGAGTCCTGGTCATTTTCCTCCTTTTGGAAATGTTGGTGCTCCTTACATGGCGACGTTGTCCCTTCCTGGGTTAACTGTTGGGTTGCCTGTTTGGTTGTTCTCAACCTCTGTTGTCCCGAATGTCTCCACTACTGTTCAATCAGTTCCTCCGACGGAACAACATCATGTTGATTCCAAGGCGGACCTCTCCCCTTCTTCACCTGTTTCTGCGTCCTCATCTTCTACTTTGCCTGGTGAAAGCTTGGATTCGAGTAACCAGGTGGCTAAAAAGAAGAAGAAGAAGACAAAGAAGAAGAAGTCTGATAAGCGAGAGGCTAAATGTACAGCTACTGTCCATGAGGAATCTCCTCTTGATAAACCTTCTAACCCTCCACGGAAAGTCAAGTTCCCTTGCCTGTTGTGCACGGGAGACCATCTTCTTCGAGACTGCCCTGGCATTCCCAAGGTGCTCGAAGTATGGTCCAACGGCCGCCCACCGTTGCCTTTGGCTTCCGAGAGTCAAGTTGGGGGCACGTCTTCAGCTGCTGTTGATAAGAACTCTAAGAAGCAGGGTAAGATCACCAATCCCTGTAAGTTGTGTGAAGGGCACCATGCCATTCACCTTTGTCCTTATATGGATGAAGCCAAGCAAGTCTTGGACAACCCAGCTGGTTCTACACCACGCCTTCCACCTGGTTATAATCGACTTTCTTTGAGTCCTCCGCCAGCTGATCCTATGATTGGTCAAGAGTCATCCTTGATCGATCCCACTCCCCCAGAAATTCAAATTCACGAATCCGTCCCTGACCAACCATTGGTCGTAGGATCGGTTGAACTGGCCCCGTCCACGGTACACCAGGTCTTTTCTGTCGAGAGTGGACCTCACACCCCCCATGTCCTTCTGATCTCTTCAGATTCTTCAGACTTGGAGAAAGATTCTCCTGTCCCTGTGCTTCAAGAAGCTCCTCCTCTGCCTCCCAGGATGGAGGCTACGGAGGATATTCCTCCCGCCTTCGAGATGGAGGTCATGGAGGAGGCTTCTGCTTCCGTAACATCAGGGGAAGACCTTCGCTTGTCGATGGTAGCCCCTCCGAGTAGTTTGGTCGCTTCCTTTGACTGGAATCGATTTGCAGGATTTCGCCTTCCGTCTTATGTGCCTTTCGAGATCACGGTACAGGCTCTTGGTCTGGTTGTACCCAGCACCATTATAGACGAAGGTGCCTCTGTTAGTATTCTGTCTTCAACTACCTGGCAAGCTTTCGGTTCGCCGCCGCTTGCACCCGTTACGCAGAATCTGTTGACATTCAATAGAAGAACGAGTCAACCGTTGGGGATCCTTCCAAGGTTACCTGTTACTTTGGGAGGCAAAACCGTCCATATGGATGTGATGGTCGTTCCAGGCCCCTTGGATTTCAATCTGCTTTTGGGGCGCGATTACACCTATGCCATGGGAGCGCTCGTCTCCTCCCTTTTTCGTGTGGCCTGTTTTCCGCATGAAGGAAGGATCGTGACCATTGATCAGCTGTCATTCTTTGGTCCTAATGTGGCAACTGGTCCGCCATCACCCCCTCCTGGTTTTTATCCACCTGTTGTCTCTGCCCCACCGCAAGTCAACTATGTGTCTACCTACCCCGTGCCTGTGCCCAGTGATGATGTCGTCGTGCATCAGGTGCTGGGGGCATTGGGTCCTGACTTCCAGAATGTTTTCCTTCCATCGGGAGTGGAACTCTTGGAAGCGCCGCCTTCTTGTTCATTTTGATGTAAGTCGGTTAGAGCATGGTTTCCTCCCTGGGTCAAGCTCTTTAAAAAATGAAACTAGGATCTTGGAGCATAGTTCCTCCAATTGTGTCAAGCTCCTAAAAACAATGAAAC
Source organism: Pinus albicaulis (assembly GCA_034641835.2). Lineage (NCBI taxonomy): Eukaryota > Viridiplantae > Streptophyta > Pinopsida > Pinales > Pinaceae > Pinus > Pinus albicaulis. The sequence goes on along the minus strand of CM076580.1, from coordinate 975,649,472 downwards.
AAGCTGTTCGAGGATAGTTCTTTTAAGTGTGTCAACCTCGTTAAAATAATGAAACACAAGCATATTCAATTCGAGTTTTGTCAGTTTCAGATCAAATCTCGTGTGTGTTCAATCTTCACTCCATTTTCAATCGAGTGAAGCTTGGGGGGCATGTGCCTCGATTTGAGACAACATGCTGGGGGGCATGCCCGTCTTTCTTATTATCAAGCATAGTTTGTGTTTTAAGCTTGCGTAAAAAAATAAAACTCGTTTCAAGCATAGTTTGCATATGTGTGTGTTCATGTGTGCTTTTAAGCTTGCGTAAAAATGAAATGTGTGATTAGATGCATTGTGTGAATACATTTCGCATTGGGTCGTTTGTTATGTAACTGATACATTAGATTACATCTGTATTAGACATTTGCATGACATATAGGAAACATCATCACATGTAAAGAAAGATCCATCCAAAATAGTCATATGTATATATATATGTGTGTCGAAATGTTTGCACAGTGTGCATCACAAAACTCAAAAAATATACATAATTGTCTTAATACATCCTGAGACACTCTGTCTCTCAAAAAATAGGTGTGGCATAAATCCTAGAGACTAATCCGCATGGTGCTCATGATAGCACGTCACTGCACGCACTAGCCGCCTCAGGATTCGGTGGAGCCGGTTTGGAACTCCCACCGTATGGCGCTGGTACTCCATCGGTACGTCTGACAGCCGGGCGTAGTCTGGGATCCCATGGGCAATCCCCTCGAGATTCTGGACCAGTGCCTCTCCTCCGCTACCTTCCCCCTGGATCTCAGGGGCGAGTTGTGTCCTCCGGGAGATAGGAGACATCCCGGCTGGTCTCTCAGGTCCTACATCTGCATGCATATATAATTGTGTTAAGACAAGTGTGTATTAACAAAAAAAAACATATAAACATAAAATCAAAATATGAGGTCTTACCCAGCTCTTCATCCCAGTCGTCTCCTTCTGGTAGCGGGAGATCTGGGTCCCCTATAAAGTCAGTTCTCGAATAGGGCCAATCTTCCACAACGATCAGTTGGCGCCGTAACCACCTAAAGAACTCGGGCTTCCAGGACATCTGTTGCCCGCCTCCAGATCTGGGCATCAGTGCTGCCTAGCGAGCCATTCTCGGCTCTCGTGGTACCGGACTTGCCACATGGGCCTCTTGGCCCTGGAAGGTTGGTATGCGTTCCAGAATGAACGATACCAAGATGGAACCATACCCAAACTGCTTCAGTTTCCCCTGTTTGCACTTTGTGAGCTGCCTTTTCATATTGATGGTCACAGCTGTTGCCCAATCATACAGTCGGGGACCCATGCATTCTGAGGCTAACAGGAGTTGAGTCTTCGTGGCCTCGTGCGAGGCCTGCGACCCAGCAGCTCGCGTAATGGTGTGGAGAACTACTCTCAGTGCTAGATCAGGGATGGTGGAGATGTATACTTTCTTACTTCCTGATCCTGTTTGTGCCCCTCGGCACACCTGCGCCATTACCTCTTCCATCTTTTCTCCTGATGGTCTGCTCCCAGTCAATACAGGGATTGGACCTCTGCGGGACAATCCAGTAATGAAATAAATGTCAGTGACCTCCAATTCCAGCACCTGGTCTCGTATTCTGAATACTTGGTCATTTTCATCCCAGATGTTGATTAGATATTGGAGGAGCTCAGGCTGAGCTCGTAAGCATGGCATGAGGAAGAACTTTTTTAAGCCACAGTCTCTCAGAGCATTCATACATGCTTGGCTTTGCATGGCCTCTTCGTCCTCATCTCCGTGTTCTCGTTCCTTCCATTCAATTGCCATTCTGACTGTTTATCTGCATTCACATGGTCCAAAACCCCTGATTAGATCTTTTGTGAGCTTCAAAATTCAAGAAATTTGGCATAAATAGCGGAATTTTAGGCGGGAATTTGGGTTCCGCCGCTGGCGCGACTGTTTTGCTGACAGTCGCGCCATGTGGCGCGGGCCCTTTGGTAAAAAGAGCTCAGTGGCGCGGGTCCGTGCCCGATACCCGCGCCACTTGGCCCGGCCCTAAAATTTCAAAGGTGCCCCTACAGAGCTGATTTCTAAGGGGAAATCATTAAAAAATGCATGGAAAGAAAGAGAAAAAGAGCGCCTCTTACCTGTCACAGACGAGACGCTGAATGGTTGCCTGGATTGGTCGCAATCACCGTCAGAAGATTCTGCTCCAAATGGACCACTGTTGCTCTCCACAAGGTAAATAGTAAAAAGTAATTTCATTTTTTACCATTTGACATATTTATAACTTTTCGACGTTAAATGAGCTTTAAAAGTTATTTTTTGTCAAATATTTGCATGTGTTATGTCGAAAATGGATTTTACGCTTGTTGGGTATGTGCAGCGGCAGGTTTTTGCGACTTAAAAGGTGGAGACGAGTTGTATTTTATACTTTTTCGGACTCGGTAAATACACGAAAAAGTCACTCTGGAGTCATCTTTCAGCTCTTTTCTGACTCTCTAAATATGAAAAGATCACCGAGGCCCTTGTCGTTTCGATCTCGTTAAAATGGACACGAATCGACATTCACCCGGTATAAGTTTAACCCTTTTTCGGGCCGGGATGGATTGATTACGAAAAAGGAATACCCTAGCCTATCGCGACTAGGAGGTTTTCCCGGATATTGTTTTCTACCTTTTCGGATCTGGGGAACTATTTACGAAAAGGGACCTGTGGAGTTTTCTTGTCAGCTGTCTTTTCAAACTCTCTAAACATGAAAAGACGCCGAGTTCTTCCTTTGTCAGACTCGTTAAACCCTGATGACATTGGATTCCGTCGAAATGACGTTCTTCGAGTTTCTCCTTCCTAGGACTCGTTAAATGCACTAGGATGGATTCGCCCGAAGGGCAGACTTATATCACAAGCATATGATATCCCCTTCAAGCTTGTTATCAAAAATAATTGGGGTACTCGCCAGAAATGGTGGGGGAAAAATGGAACCATCGTCGTTGTCGTCGGCAGTATGTCGCTCTTGAACATGGCACTTGTCTGCATTCGTGTCAGGTTGGGGACATCTCATCTCATTGCTTCACTTTGCCTCCATGGGTTTGGGTAATCTCTTTTGACCTCTCATCTGTTCACTGCCTCGTCACCATGACCTCTGATCCGTTGATGTCAAATACTGCCAAGTCCATTGTCGTGCCGTTCATATGTTCAAGAGAAGTTGGCCTCTGCAAATATCAACCTTCCTCTGTTCTCATATGGTCCTAATTCACAACAAAACATTATGTTCCTCTGTCTCGTGTCGATGATGTGGGAATCATTATGGCCCACCTTCGATCAAGGTCACTTCCTGTCGACTTCAACTCATTATCCAGGAAGTTGGTCTAGAGACTCCTTATGGTACCTTGGAGCCTGCATGCCTCAATGGCGGGTTCGTCGCATTCGACGAGAGGTTTACATCATTGGCCTCCGATCGAGTGATTCTGCGGGTGTTCGACATCAACTCATTTATTCGCACGCCGTAGATTGTACCTGTAGTACCTTGAAGACCATTGTCATTATTGGTGGTTTCTCTCGCGTCTGTTAACAACTTTCATCATTGGCTGGTAATCAGACGATGTTCTTGCATGTTCGACATCAGCTCACACATTCACATGCTCGAACTTGTACTTGTTTGGGTCGAGATGGAGCGCAAGACCCTGGATTGTGTCTGTTGTAATCCAGGTTGCGATTGTGGATTATTGTCATTATGTACATGACTCAATGATTGGATGGCTGCGACCATACCCGAGTCTATTTGTTTGATCTTAGTTGGATGGCTGCGCCCATACCCTGGATCCGGATTATAGCATACTCTGTTTCGGATGGCTGCGTCCATACCACTTATACATCATGTACTTGAGATATCAGTTGTATCTTTCTGCGCAGGTTTTTCGACGGCGGGCCTTCAGTTGAACATGTTCTCGTAAAGCATTTCACCCCTCTCTCTCTCTCGGGCCTCATGCTTTAGGGGGCATCTGTTACACAGTAATTTGTCACCGTCCCTACCATTCCCCCGTCCCGCGCAATGGAGGACCCATTATGTGACCTGTGAACACTGTCATGCCTTGAAAACATCATCAATGCATCCCTCTGAGTATGAGCTTCATTTCCCCTTGAGACATCTCCTTGCAAAATCCATGAAAAACGGCTCTTTTTGCATTGGCGCGGGTAGACAGTTCAGTGCTCGCGCCAATCAGGGAAATCCTGTAAAGAGGTCGCGCCACTTGGCGCTCTGTCATAGAGCAGCAATCGCGCCACCCATTTTAGGGACTGTTTTTTAAATATGGATGGCAAAAGTTGAGTTCAAACAAACTCACAACCATTGCCTATCTTGAGTTGGGAGGTTTGGCTGCGGGAGTTCTATGGAAGGGAAGTGGTTTTGCCACCTTCTATGGAACCTTCCTTGTTGATAGGGCCAATCCCATAATAATAGGGATCCCAACTCCCTCCTTCCCCATCTATAAAAGCTTGCTCAGATCCATGGCAAGCTAGTCTTGGAGTGCTGAAGCTTTGCATCTCCCTATTCCCAAGTGCCTTTGTGCTGTAAAGAATCCCTTCTTTCCCTTAAGGCCCATTCAAGCGAGGAGACCATTGTTACGAGACTCTGGAGAGGTTTCCCTTTCCTTGGCGAGCTTTGCAAGACGTGGACGACCGGAGACCCGTTCGAAGGAAGCTGCGACGTCAGAACTTGGTTGTAACTTCTATTCGTTTATCATTTTAATAGATGACTATGATTATGGTTCCACTCCTTTTTCCATCATGTTAATGCGAGTAATATCTTTTCTGACAGATGTTTAGTTACGTATGCTGGTTCCTATGCATGTATCTGTTCGTTTCTTCTATGTGCAGGTGTTCATCCACGGAGATCGTGGAAGGATTGTGATCTGCCAGGGCTGAAGGACGGGGACATCTTCTTCTTCAGATCTAGCGTTGGAATCCAGGTAGGATCTTATCCCAAGTCTTTCATTCGTAACTAGGAGCTTGCGTCATAGCATTGTTTGTTTGTTGCTAGACCCCTGCTGGGCTAGTAGGGATCGCCTCTGTCCGCAGAGGGGATTTACCTCCTCAACATGGTTCAATCACCTTTGACAGAAAAGCAAGGGTAGTTCCAACCAAAACTCCTATGCATAAAAAAATTCCGAAATGTACTTGATGCAAAAGAGAGAAATCTAGAAAAGACTTCTTTCAAAACCAATCAAAGAACCAGAAACCAGAAACCAACAAAAATGCTTCAAAACATATGAAAAAACCATAAAAATGAAATCAATGGAAAACAAGAAATTTTTTTGGGCTTTTCACTTATAATGGAAAGAAAAATATTTCAAGAAGACAAGCATAAAACTACCCAAGAACCAGAATCAAGAAAATGAGCCTCAAAAGGGCTTAAAAGTGCTCAAGCCAACTATTCTACTTTCGTAGCATGACCCAAATAAGCAAGAAGAAGCAATAAACTCAAGAAACTGATTCAAAACAGTAGCACACTCTTCCAACGAAAAAATCCTCAAAAAACCAAGAAAGGTCTCTTTCAATATTCGCTACAAGGCTAGTCCAAGAAATCAAGAAAACCAAGGAAGTTAAAAAAGGAAAAAACCAAAAGTGAAGCAATGCATAAGGCCAAAAAGAGCAGAGAAGCAAAGGCTCACTGTTCTAAATGGTCAGAACAATGAAGAACTCCAGGAAGAGATCTTGGTGCTACAACCACAATTGCAATCACACAAAATAGGAAATTTACCAAATGGCTAGGTTTACACAAGAACAAGAGAGAAATGGATATGCAACCACAACAAACACAGTCCAGACACCTTAAAGACACCACAGGAATGGTCAACCACAGAGAGAAAAAAGTGACAGGGCTTCAAAACTCAAATTTTCAAATTTTCCCAGGCATGCGTGGTTCTGTTGTATGCAACAAGAATTTATACGCAAATATAACCAAAGAAACTTGTGTATACGGGGGTTATTTTGGAAAATACAGAGGGCATACGCGAGTGTATAGATTAAGTAGCATATATAAATAGAAATAAGGAAAAAAAAATCAAGCCTGATTAAGAGACCAGGACGTCTGTTTGATTGGAGAAAGACTTACTAGACAATAAAAAGTGATAAACCTATCAAGGAACCTACAAGACAGATAAAACAACCCAAAATAGGAATTACACGGATGTAATCCCCAGCGGAGTCACCAATTTTGTTATGGTAAATGTTACCCTAAGGTCTTCGGTTGATAAAACTTCACATATCAGGGGCATGTCATCAAAAGAAGGACTAAATTAACCAACTTCTATGCTTTAAACTAGAAAATCAGGATTGCAGATCTTACCCATTTATCCTTCATTTGTAGTAGATCCCGCGGGGTTCAAACCCCCTGCAACTCCTCTTGCTCCAGAACCTTCTAACCAGCAAAGAACAAGCACAAAAACCTAGTTGTACATCATATATGTTCTATATGTTAGCAAAAATCATGCATAATATCATAAAAAATAATAATAAATGAACTATTTAAGATCATTAAGCATGTATAAGAGATATATGACATGTGAACATCAGGAACAAAATGGAACTTCTTTTATTGATAACATTTATAGTAAATAAATAGTGGACAGATCACCTGAAATCTACCATGGCCTCAAGAAAACCATCCTTTGGATCCATCTAGCCCTAGCCTCGCAAAACTTCTTCCGTGAATAGTGCACAATGTATGTCACATAGGGTGAAGGTGAACATCACAAGGAAACAAAGGTTTCCTAAAAACCTTGGAAGTGCAGAAGGCACATGGGAAATATCAGACTTGGTCAGGGCTATAACAGGGTATAATATCTATAATTTTCTCTCTTCCTCCCCTTAGGCCATTCCCTTGAGGGTTATTTATACCTCCTCAAATTATTATTTTTTTAGTTGGGGAATAGTTAGGCCACGAGCTAGGGTAGTTAAGTTACAGGAAAAATCGTAAACCCAGCCTCCAAAATAGGAAATTTATATTTTTGTAATATTTTAAATAGTATACAAAGGTTCACTATGTATGGACTCAAGTGTATATGCGGAAAATTTTGGGCATAGTCACGTATGGATTTTAAAATACTGCTTTTTGAGAAATGTGACCAAGTCTGAATGGAAGGGTTGCCCAAGGCCAATGCATAAGTCGTCAAGTATATAATGGTGATAAATGATGCTATAGCACTATGTAATCTTTGTTGATGACTTTTCTCGTAAATGCTGGATCTTCTTAATGTAGAAGAAATATCAAACATTATCTAAGTTCTGTGAGTTTAAGGCATTGGTGGAGAAAGAGTCAGGGAAGAAAGTGAAGGCTCTTAGGAGCGATAATGGTGGAGAATACATCTCTAAATAATTCAAGAACTTCTACAGCAAAGAAGGAATTCAAAGAGAACTCATAGCGCCTCATAACCAACAGAAAAATGGGTTCACAGAGAGGAAGAACAGAACAATTGTGGATGCAGCATGAGCGATGTTGCATGATCAGGGCCTACCAATGCATTTGTGGGCAGAAACATGCAACACTGCGGTTTATGTGCAGAACCGTTGTTCTGATAGAGTACTTGGCATGAGTGCACTTGAATAAGCTTTCAATGGTAAGAAATCAGATGTTTCACACTTTAATATTTTTGGCTCATATATTTATGTGCATGTGACCAAGGACGCAAAGAAGAAGCTGGAGCCAACTGCTCAAGTTGGGATTTTTTTGGGGTGCACAGAAACACCCCATAATTATCATGTGTATTTTCCAAATAGATTAATGATTGTTGTGCGATGGGATATAAAATTTGATGGGGGGAAATCCATGCAGTTGATGCATGAGAGGGAGTTGGACTTGAATGTGGAGGAGGAACTGTTGGTTCCCAAATATGAGTCTAGATGTGGATCAGCCACATGAGGAGGTTCATGGAGTAGAGGAAGCTACTCATGCAGAGCCATCCATCAGAAATGGCATAAGGTGCCCCATGGAAGCTAATAGGCTAAGACTTGATGCTAAACAAAATATAGGAGCCCCTACTTCACAGCGCAAACAGAGACAGTATCCTAACCGATTTACTGGATACATGGCTCTCATGAGAAAATGTTTTGTGATTGAACCATCTTCCTTTCAGGAAGCAGTGCAGTAGCCTACTTGGGTTAATGAAATGGTGGAGGAGTATGACTAGATTTTCAAAAACAGTGCTTGGGAAATTGTTCCAAGACCGGTTGATAAATCAGTGGTAGGTTTGAGATGGATCTACAAGGTAAAGCAAGATGTTGATGGGGGTGTGGAGAAATACAAGGCCAAAGTTTTAGCCCGAGGCTTCTCACAGATTGAGGGGATAGATTATGATGAGACTTTTTCACCTGTAGTAAGGTACTCTTCCATAAGGACCATCCTTGCACTCTCAGTGCAGATGGGCAAGCGCATTCATCAGATGGATGTGAAAACTACATTTCTCAATGGGATCATTGAGGAAGAGGTGTACATAGATCAGCCTGAAGGTTTTGAGATATTTAAAAAAGAGTTGCATGTGTGTCGATCAAAAGAGCGATGTATGGGCTGAAGCAAGCACCCCATGCTTGGTACACTCGAATAGATAGCTATTTCACCAGACTGGGATTCACCAAAAGTTAAGCAGATGCAAACCTGTACCAAATTGTGGTGGAGGGTAAGATTTTAATCATTGTTTTTTATGTTGATGATTTAATATTGACCGGTGATGAGCAGTTGATACACTCATGCAAAGAGGATCCTGCAAGGGAGGTCAAAATGAAGGATATGGGCCTCCTTCATTATTTCCTTGGATTGGAAATATGGCAGCGAGATGGTGAAATTTTTGTGCCTCAAGGTAAGTATGCAAAGTAGATACTCGGTAAGTTTAACATGGAGGGCTATAAACCCATGGATACTCCTCTTAGAGGAAAATAGAGGAAAGAGGATGTTGCTTCTGGAGAGGTAGTGGATGCTACTATCTATCGACAGTTAGTGGGTTCGCTAATGTATCTAGTGAACACGAGACCAGACATTTGCTATGTGGTTAACCAGCTAAGTCAAGCTATAGTTAAGCCTACCAAGATATTTTGGAAGGCATGGAAGAATGTCTTGAGATACCCGAGGGGCACATCAAAGTATGGTTTACGGTAGAGACAGATGGATGGAGTGAAGTTGCATGGCTTCATGGATGCAGATTGGGCTGGAATTCCAATGGGCAGAAAGAGCACATCAAGGGGGATATTTAGCATTGGATCTATAGATTTTTCTTGGTACAGTAGGAATCAAATATCTGTGGCACTCATTTCAGTGGAAGCAGAATACATGGCAGAGAGTCAAGTTGCATGTGAGGCTATCTGGATAAGAAAGATCTTGGTTGGTTTGTTTGGTTCTCATATGGATCTGACAGTAATTCATTGTGAGATTAAAGTCTCAATTAATCATGTGTTTCATGATAGATCCAAGCATATAGATATATGGTACCATCATCTCAGATATTGTGTGCAAAGGATAATTATGTTGCTTCAATACATCCCCACAGAAGATCAGGATGCAGATATTCTAACGAAGGCGTTCATCAGGAGTAAATTTGAATACCATAGAGACAAGATTGGGGTGAAGGATAATTCCTTTCTTGTTGAGAGGTAGTGTTGAGATTCAACAAGAAAAATTCTTGATCCTAGTGAAAATTAAGCACCTACACTAGGTGGGGCCCTCAAGCTATTTTTATGTGTATGTTTATTTTTAGGTGTATGTCTCTTTATAGATGTATGTATATATTTAGATGCATGTCTATTTTTAATATCCCTTAATATTAGATGGAAATTAAACTATAATCTATTCTCAATGAGAACTTGAAAATATTTAACTGAAGTGCAAAATCAGTTAGCTAAGTGAATTTCGAGATAAGTGGTTGGTTGGTGGGACATGCAGGTTGACTTTAGTTGTAACTAAGTGATTCGAGTTGTAATAGAGTTGGAAGTGCAGTGGTTCATGAGTTTTACAAGTTGTAAGTAGTTTAACTCAGTTAAGTGAGTTAAACTTAGTTGTGCTAGTTGTAACTGAAGATACACTAGTGAGAGATCAAGTGAATTAATTATTAATTAATTCACAATTAGTGATCTCACATGCAACTGAAGATTTACTATTAGTAATTGCATGCATGTCAGATCTAGTGGAGACCCAGTTGAGTTCTAGGTGAAAGGGAAGTAAATTATCAGTTGTGACATTATCCGCTTGCACACATGCAAGTAAAAACACATTGGATGTTCCCATGAGGATTTCATGGTCAAGACAGGCAAGAAGGCATCAATTCAAGGATTTCTTTCATCAAGGATTGCGCAGTGGAGGAAGGTTGTTTGGAGACAGTAAATTGAGCAAGTGATTTACAGATTTTTGTATGGTAGTGTGAGACAATTAGCTGATGAACTGAGATCTCCTGTGATTAGAGTTTTGTATTTAATTGTTTCATGATCCATGATATAATATACAGTAGATGATAGTGGGGTTTTTAGTTGTAAGCTTTCCCTAGGAAATTATCTGTGTTGTGTGTGATTGAGATTTCTTCATGCTTATGTAATTGGGGATTGTGTTTTTAATTTCACAAAGATTTGTAGAAGAGATTCAGTATTTAACTTTAGCATATTTTAGATCGGGTGAATCCAATATATACATGCATATTTTATAATTTCTACATGGTATCGGAGTATAGGAAATTGCATAAGTGAAGCAGGAGTTGAATTTGTTGGTGGATGGAATTGGAATTTGCAGAAAGACTTCCTTGTTGCTACATCTGATTCCAAGGTGAAGTGTTTTCACTGTCACGAACATGGGAATTTCGCTACTAACTGTCCACAAAAGAAGAAGAACAAGAAGGTTGTTGGATCTACAGCTGGTGAGGCCCTTGCCTCGCAATTTGAGCTTGAATTCTCCTTGATTGCATGCATGGTGTTAAGTGCATTGGGATCGGTATGGTATTTAGATAGTGGCACTTCCTTTCACATGACGAGAGATATGGAAATTTTCAGTGACTTTGAGGAGAAATATCTCCAGATGCATATTGAGATGGCCAACGACGGACGGTATAGTGCTACCGCGATTGGTACCATTATGTTTTAGAGGGAGTCAGGTAAACCATTTCAATTAAAAGATGTAATGCATGTTCCAAATCTAAAGAAAAATTTGGTCTCAGTTGCAATGTTGGAGGAAAAAGGCTATGATTTTGTTTTTAGTGATGGAAAAGCTTTCGTACGACATTAAAAAATGTATTAAGCGAAGAGGATAGGGGTTCGAATTAGGAATCTCTACAAGCTGGAGGTAGATGGCTGCGCTGACTTGATGGGGAAGGTATAAAAAGTGGTGAACCGAGATGAGGGCGAATTATGGCACATGAGATTGGGCCATATTCATCATGGAGCCTTGAAAGCCATGCAACAAATATTTATTGGACTTCCAATGGGAACACTTTCTCAGTTAGATCAGTGCAAGGGTTGCACCATGGGGATATATGTAATGCCCACCTTTCATGAGAAGGAGAACCGTGCTTTGGGTATCCTTGAGAGAGTTCACACAGATGTGTGTGGGTCATTCTCGGTTGCTTCAAAAACAAAACATAAGTACTATGTAATCTTTGTTGATGGTTTTTCTCATAAATGTTGGATCTTCTTCATGCAGAAGAAAGATCAAACATTCTCTAAGTTCTATGATTTTAAGGCATTGGTGGAAAAGGAGTCAAGGAAGCAAGTTTAGACTCTTAGGAGCGATAATGGTGGAGAATACATCTCTAACGAATTTAGGAACTTCTGCAGCAAAGAAGGAATTCAAAGAGAACTCATAACACCCCAGAACCCACAGAAAAATGGGGTTGTGGAGAGGAAGAACATAACAATCGTGGGTGCAGCATGAGAGATGTTGCATGATTAGGGCCTACGAATGCATTTGTGGGCAGAAGCATGCAATACTACGGTTTATGTGCAGAACCATTGTCCTCATAGAGTACTTGGCATGAGTACACCTAAAGAAACTTTCACTGGTAAGAAATTGGATGTTTCACACTTTAATATTTTTGGCTCATCTATTTGGGTGAATGTGACCAAGGACACCAGGAAGAAGCTGGAGCCAACTGCTGAAGTTGGGATTTTTGTGGGGTACATAGAAACACCCCATAATTATCATGTGTATTTTCCAAACAAATGATGAATGTTTTGCGATGGGATATAAAATTTGATGAGGGGAAATATATGCAATTGTCGCTTGAGAGGGAGCTGAACTTACATGCGGAGGAGGAACTACTGGCTCCCAAAGATGAGTCTATAGATGTGGATCAAGCATAGGAGGAGGTTCATGGAGTGGAGGAAGCCACTCATGCAGAGCCATCCATTAGAAATGGTAGAAGGCGCACCACGGAAACTGATAGGCTAATACTTGATGTTGCACAGAATGTAGGAGCCCCTACTTCACAGCGTAGACAGAGACAATCTTGTGACCAATTTACTGGATACATGGCTCTTGTTGGCGCTGGAATCAACACTTGAACTGCAGCAAGCACCTGAACAAACACATTCTAAGCTCTAAGGAATTATTTTTTATGATTTTATTTGGTTTTTGGAAAGTGGTTGGATCTCAAGCACTCTGAAAGGAATGTTGAATAGCTAAAAGTCTCTGACACATATGAGGGCAGTGATGTATGATGTGGTAGCAAGGTGTACTTTGTATTCAAATGGTCAGAAAAATAGAAGAAAGAAAGTGGGTCTAAGTTCACTGCATATATGAAAGGATAACAAAGATTCCAAACCTGAAATGCATTAATGAAAGAAGGCATTCACATTACTTACAAGAATCTAATCATACATCTAAAAGATTTGTGTCACAAGGAATGCTTATGAAAAAATTTGTCATACACATCTTATCAAGAAATCTTGTAGAACAAGACTGATAAAAATTGACAATCATGTACTACTGTGTCATAAGGCTAACAAAAACATGAGACAACATATATATATATATATATATATATATATATATATATATATATATATATATATATATATATCACAATCTAGAAAGGAAGATTTGAGATATGGAAACACATAAGGAAAATACACACACCATATTATTTGTGAATCCTCAAAAGTGTAACTGGAATGTATTATATGTTCAACAATACACTATTTAGGAATGACATGAGAATCAGCAACAAGGCACACATCCTTGTGCTACCAATCCTCTCCCCTCCCCCCTTTTGATCTGATTACTTTTCCCTATATTTATACCAAACTAACAAATCTTCTAAGATCCACAACTTTGGGTAAGTTGTTTATTGGGAATTTATTACAATTTACTAAAGATAGTAAAGCTTCTCTAAAAAACCATTTGATGTACAATAGTATATCTACAAAACACTACATGAAATTTTAATTGTTAATGAAGATCGAGTTGATGATGTGGAGGGTTGTCCCAGGATTTGTGGAAAATATTCCTCCAAAATTGCAAATGTTGAAAGTTGTTGATGATGATCGACACCTTCTTTAAACCCTTTACCACCTGTCTTGACTTTCCTCAACTACTGCAAGAAATGTGGAACTGTTTGACACCTAATCAATCCTCTGCCTTTTACCTTAATTGTCTTCACTGCTGCAAGAAATGTGGAACTGCCTACCATTTGCACCAATTATTCCCTTTAAATATGGAAAGTGTTTGATGAACTATTACTTATGCTCTTCCTTGAAATCTGGGTCAAATCTGCCACCTAACCAACCCATAAATCTGTTTCATTCAAATTTCTGGGTAAATAGCTACCTGCTGGGTTTGCTGTAAAAACCAGATTTTCTATAAAAGGCAGTTATTTCCTGGAAATGACTAAAAATATCCCGAAACATTAAAATTTGAGGCTTAATCTCTACAACAAAATAATAATGATTATAAAATATAGCTAGAAGCATTGTATTCAAAATTTTAAACCAAAACATGAGATTTAAAGGAGTCCTTCAGCCTCTGCCCACTATCAGTTCCTAAAAGTTCACCCTAACTTTGAGCATTATTGAGAATCCTAGGATATCAAACATTTTGTGCCTACCTGCTTGAAATATTTGGTCCTTTCCCAAAAAATCCAAAACTCCTAACCTATCTTGGATCTTTCACAACAGGAACAATCAAGCCCTAGGTTCTATGAGAAGCTTGGACATGATATGGGCTCAAGATAGTAGTAGTTGTTTGACTTAAATCTTGATTCATAGACACATTTTGCACTTGCCAACCTTGCCTACCACTCTAGCTTAAATTTTGTTGAAGACAACATGATGTGCCAAAACTTATTCCAGAACCACTTATATTTGGAGAACCAACTATGTTGCTTATGTCACCCAACCTTTTAATTCCTGAAATGCTAATTCAACCTTCAATATCATATGATGTTAAAAGGGAAGATAAACAAATATTACTTGAAATAGAATAATCATTTCCTTGGAGAATATGTACATTATGGCTCTTATAGTCTACAGTTGACATCCGTCCAATTCCTTATGGTGCATTAGATTCAGTTACACCCATACCATATGCTGGGGTTTGCATATGATTTAATTGCCCTAAACCAAGAGCACCGGTGATATTATTGCCAAGACTACTATTTCCATTGGCCAGAGAAGATAAAGTAGCCCTCCCCCTAATTTCATTTGGAAGAACTTGTGGCCCAACAATACTGGAAGATGGAAAATTCAGGACTTGTCCACTCTGAAGCTAAGAACCTTGAAGTTGTCAAGCCGGTTGCTGTTGTGCTATAGATATTTACAGCTATTGTTTTTGTTGGTTTATTTAATGTCGTTGTTGTTGCTATATCAATTGTATCACCACTGTATTGTTTTGATGATTACATGCTCCATTGTTGTTTATCCCGTAATCCACACGGCCAACTTCTGCACCTGTATTGAGTTGTTGTTGTACATAGAAAATCTTGCAGATGTATCATTGTTGGGTTTTCTTGCAGATGTATCATTGTTGGGTAAAACCACATTTCCGAAGGAAGGAATATGTTGTTGTGCTGGGAAAGTTACTTCAGCTCTATGCTTCTCGGGAATCCCTCAAGTAAATTTCCCTGATTGTTCATCAATGGTTTCTTGAATTTCCCTCTATTTAAAGGATTAGAGTTTACACCATGAAATGTTGCTTTGTAAAAGTAGTGTCCGATCAAAGTTCAGCATGCCCAACCCATTGTTTGCATTTACTTGTACAAGAAGTTCGGCTAGTAATGTCACCAGTGCTTGAGGTGATATTTGACCTGATGCCACGAGCCTTTGAAGATCCATCCTTCCAAGTAAACCCAAAGGTCCAATACCTTCTTCTGTAGTTCCCCCATTTCGGTGCAAGACAGAATAATAGCAGCATAGGTGAAGTGTTTGGTTTCAACTCCCACTGCTCGCATTTGGTGAAACAATGTCAATGCTTCTTCAGAAAATCCATGCCTACAGTAAGCTGCAATCATCACGCTCCATGAGCACACATCTCGTTTAGGCATTTCATCAAACAATTTCCGAGCATCTCCTATAGTGCCACACTTAGTGTACATGCTAACAATGGTATTGTGCAGAATTGTTGTAGCCATAAAACCAATTCTCATTCATGTTGGCATGGATTAGTTTTCCTTCGGACAAGGCTTTCTTCTTAATGCTTGACTAAAAGAGAAGCATATGTAGACGAGTCTATGGGCAGGTGCATGTCCCCCAAGATGAGCAGTGTGTCTTGCAAGTGACTCTGATTAGATAATAATTTTAAATTCTCCGTAGAAATATCGGGTTCGTTGCCTCTTCTACTGAGGCCACTTAAAGATTTTTCTGCAAATTTTGCAATGGTAAATTAAAGTAAATGCTCTGTCTTACTCTGGTTTTCCATTTACATCATTTGTATTGTTGATCATTTTAGTCCCCATATAATCTTTGGCAAGCAGTCCCTTCTGGTCGGGCCTAAAAAATCCATTATCCGCCTATCGTTGCCTTCTCCCAGTCTCAAAATCGCATAAAAGGGCCAAAAATCCACATTTGAAAATATTCAAGGCTTAGCCCCTCTTGGCCCTAGCCCCTCAATCGTTTCCTCCACATAACCCAGTGTTGGAACCAGGCGCAAAAACACTAGGCGCCTATCGCATATGAATATCGGGCGTGCCCTCGGCCGTTGATCTGTATAGATCGAACGGCATTCGCAATACTCCACTACGCCTGTGGCCCACTCCATTCATCGCCCAAACCGCATCTCAGCCATCCTTTCACCCGTAAATCCGACGGTCCGTATCTCCCTTGCCCCGGTGGTCCCCACAACGCGATACTCCAAAAATAGGTGGTATCTATCGCATCGCCCTCTGGCGGTGGGCGATAATTCTCGTTTGGCCAGCGATTCCATACACTGTCTGTCGTGTGTCCCTGCGTACAGCTCCAAAACTGCCGTTCATCGTACACTATTGTTCGGCAAAAGATGCGTAGTGATATCGATGTCAGCCGTTAGATCTGGAGATCTTCATCTAACGGCCGTCGCGCATCGAAGCTGCACGGGTTTTAATCCACAGCAAATACACCCCTGGCCCACTGTCCATCACCTCCGACGCTTTATCAACCGTCGATATCCTCCTGAGATCGGACGGTCAAGATTTCATCATCCCCGCCGTTGACCGGCCCCACTGTCAGTATTCCACGTCGTCCATTTCCCACTGCCTTAGTATCGTGCCACCTGTCGTCAAGTTGTTCCCCACATGCTCTCCATCACTCCAGACATATATTTGGTTCATTCCTTCGTTTCTTTCATATTTTCACAATCATTTTCGCATGCCACTATCTTTCTCCATGGCCATCCCACACTGTTACGCCGCATTTCCTACCATCGCCCTACATTTTTCCATGAGCCCACCATGCAGCGCTGTCATTTCTCATTATTCCCTATCGCATTCACCTTCCTGTGCATGTTTTTCTTTAACAAGTTTGTGGATTTTGTAGGGTTACAGCGGAGGAAAGTTGCCATAATTCACAGCCTCTATTTCAGAAGTCAAGAACGCATCAAAAGACCATCTTTCAGAGGCAGAATTTATGAGGGAAATCTAGGAAGCAGTTACGACACGGCTTTCATTAAATAAGCAGGGGTGAAAATCTGTCAAACCCCCCAGAGTTATTAAAATATGCAGATTTTGTAGATGGAAACATTAATGGAGCAGGTAGAGAATATCAGTGAAAGATAGGGAATTGAAAACATATCATTGAAGATTTTAGGTTATTGATTTAACCTTTTGAAGGCGCAGTACCAGATTGAAGATCCTGCAAATCACTCCAAATATTTGTGCACAAGAAACAATACCCTCCAGGTTTTATTTCAGCAGGAGTTTTCTCTCCAAGAAAGTACGGGATGTCCATGTGATTTTAATTCTAGAACGTGCTCCTGAAGATATTTTTACCCAGTGCATTTACTTCAGAAAGTAGGCAGCAGAGTACATACAGCCCTACAGAGCCGTCAAGCAGTATGGGCGGGCACTTTTTCACCATTTTGCTTTAATGAGACAGTTAAATGTTTACCACCTACTCCCTTTTTGAGCTCTCTTGTTCTCCTATAAAGCTCATGAAGAACAGATAGTTTAGGGTTCCAGATTTTAACAGAAAATTATGCAGTGAAATACTTTTTGTATACACTTTGTAAAACTTTTGTATGAAGGCTCAGAGCCCATAGGGTCTCAGTGAGGAGGAGTTCCATCTGTTAAAGAGGATTCTGGTCTTTGGTACTTCAGTCTGTAACTTTCTCTTATGTGTTATTTTAATAGATCATTTCATTTCATCCATGTTTCCTGTATCATGTTTTGGAATGCGAGTGGCTCACTGATTTTTGGTATGGATACATCCTAGTTGATGCCCATGCTCGGATCATTCAATCGCTTTAAATATGGCTCATGCATGATATTCTATTCCACTATTCATCTAAACCATATTTCTGCTATATTAGTTTCTTTGGGAGGGTGTTTTTAAAACACTACTGTTATGTATGGATTCTTATATTGGTAAGCCCATGCGTGGTGGTATTGTGTATCTGGATATCAGCTCAATGTTAACTAATATCTCCTCTACATTTCATTCACTACATACACCTTCTGATAACTTATTTCTGTGAAGTATTTATGAACCGGCCCGCTTTACAGTAAACTGTCTCTGAATTGTCTGTTGCTTTTGTATTGGAGTTTTGCATGTTGCCTTTGCATTATTCCTATCTCTGTATCAGTTTTTTGAAGGTCTTGGTCCCATTCAGAGTAATTCTCCTTGTTTTACAAGAGATAGCATGAGATATTTTTATTGATAACTCCTCTGTTATACCATATGCTCCTTGCTATGATAAGATGTCCTAGGCACTGGTCTATCACAACTCTAGGCTGTCTCTAGGAGCGACAACATCTTTCTGGCGCCGTTGCCGGGGAACGAAGTTGAGAAGTTTAAATCCCTGGGCCTCGACAAAATCTAATTCACTCTTCAAGTAGGTGAGTATGGAGAGTTGAGAGTTGTAAATCCCTCACCTTGGCGACTCCACATGTGTTCATTTGATAAATCTATTTGCAGTCCTGGCTCCTCGTAATCCACACCTGAGGTCAGATACGTCTAAGCCAAAGACACCTTCAGTGTCTGACCCTGAAAAGATCATACATAGAAGAAATTGGAGGGAAAGAAAATCAGTCCATTCTGAGATTCCTGAATTCTCTCAATAAGACTATCCATCCTCTTCCTCTCAAGAAGTCCAAGTAGAAAATCCCTACTACACTGAGGAAAATCTTGAATATTACTCAGATAGTCCACCCAGGGAGGGTATCAGAAATAAAAATAGTATTCATCCTACTCCTGAGGTTGAAGAGGTCAAGGAAGTAACCGAATTATCTGTTGTTAATAGACCTTTGTTCCCCTCAACCCCTCAAGCTGCAGTTGAGTATATTCCTATTATTATTCATACTCCACTTCCACCTCCTCCTCCTCTTACTCATCAAATTATTGCACTACCTCCACCTCCTCCAATGGCCAATGTTCCGGCCTTCTTGATGAATAAATATGCTCCCCTAGCATTACCCCAAGTGTTGAATGATATGCCCCAGGATTATATGAAGATCTTGCCCAGATTCAATGGGGAAAATGAGATTGACGCTCAAAAACATCTTGAGACTTTCTGCTCCTTTGCAGAGAACTTTAATGTTGAACATTTAGATGTGGTCTTAAGACTGTTTGTGCAATCTCTTGATAGTGAAGCTCAAAAATGGTTGAAGACATTGGTTGGCCATTCTATTACCACTTGGGATAACATGGAAGACACTTTTCTCAGGAAATGGGGAGAGAAGAAAGATCATGGAAATTGTCTCATTGAGTTCAATACACTAAAGAAAAGACACAATGAAGGAGTGTCAGAATTTATCAAGAGATTTAATAAATTGTATCGGAATCTCCCTGTTGATATGAAACCCCATCAAACTGCTGCTAAAGTTGTTTTTGTAGCAGCCTTTGATTCAGAATTTGGTTTCTCTCTCAGAGAAAGAAAGCCTGCTACTTTGGATGATGCTCAGGCAGATGCACTAGAGCTGGAAGCAAACTTTGCCTCCACTGGTAAATCAAAGGGAAAAGCTGAACAAGATACCAGAAGAAGAGGCAAAGAGGAGGTATCCACTTCTAGTCAGGACAGAGACTCAGAAAAAATGGAAGAAATGAGAAAATTGATTAAGAAAATGGTCAATATTGAATTGGAAGCCAAGAACTCGGCCTTCAATAATTTCCAAAATGCTCCAAACAGAGGTTACAATCCTTAGTACAGAAGACCACCCCTGCAAATATTGCCAAGGGAATCAAAAGAGTAACAGGATCAGGTACCACACCCATTGTACCTGGAAGGTCCAGAAGATGATCCCACTGGAGATACTGCCTATGGAATGGAGGATGCAAATCTTGCTTTCTCGGATAGAGAAGAAGAGGGATGCTCATTGAAAGAAGAAGAAAAGGCTAGAGACACGGAAGACTCAGAGATTGATCACTGTTGCAAGCAATTTGTTGACCTCATGCAAGCACAACTCAATAGAAGATATGACCTCAGATCTTATAAGAAGAGAACTCGTACTCAAGAGCAAGAAGAAGAGCCACATCAGAAGGAAGCACCTGCTCAGGAGGAGTCAACAATGTAGAAAGCCACAGAAAAAGGTAAGGGACCTCTAAACAAACCTTTGCAGTTTAGTGATCAAATCCCTTCCTCTTCAAAAGTAGTCATTCCTCCTAACGCAAAATCTGTGTCAAAAGAAGTCAAGTCCCCAGTTGAAAATAAAGAGTCAAAAGAGGTTGTGATAGAAAAGTCCCCTCCTGCTTTCAGTCTGCAAAAGGAACTTGAAAAGGTCAAAATCCCAGTCCCCTTGACTGAACTGTTGAAACAGCCAGCATATCAATCTCAAGTCACCTCTTTCATGCTCCCTCCAGAAACACCAATCATCCCAGATAGTCTCAACCTTCAAGAATAAATACCCATGGTAGTGTTTGGCCCACACGTCGAGGAGATAGATCCCTCTACTCCTCCCTTCTATGTGTCTCTAGTGATCCATGACCTGCTATTACATAACTGCATGTTAGATTCTGGAGCTTCCCATAATATTATGCCTTTGTCAATCATGGAACAACCAAGTTTGCAAATCACACGTCCATATAAAGACCTCTATTCATTTGATTCCAAAAGAGTTAAATGCTTGGGGATGATCAAGGATTTGGTGGTCAATTTGGCCCAAATCCCAGCAAAAAGTGTGGTCATGGATATCGTGGTGGCTGACATCCCAGCTCGCTTTGGCATGTTGCTGTCAAGGTCCTTGGGAACAAAAATTGGCGGGTCAATCAAGTTAGATTTAACATATGCTATTATCCCAGTTTTTGGTGGCCAAGAGAGGAGGTTGTACAGGGAGACTATATTTGTCAAGATGGTGACTAAGGCTAACAATTCTGTGAATTCGCCAGTCTACAGTAAAGAAGGATATTTCTCATGCTTAATGCTGGAAGAAGATCAAGATTATGCTAATGAACCATCCTTCTACCAGATTCAGACTAAGCAGTCCTTAGAGAGCCATGATGTAGGAATTTGGACACTTCATTTTGATAGAGAAAATTCTAAGGAAGGTAATGGAGCAGGAATACTATTGGTTTCTCCTTCAGGCAAATGGGTACGATTGTCTTTCAAACTAGAATATGAAGCCACCAACAATGTGGCTGAATATGAAGCACTCCTGTTAGGATTGTAGGCGGCCAGGAACATGAATATACAAAGTTTAAAAGTTCTGGGAGATTCAAAGCTGGTGGTTAGACAAGTCAGGAATCAGTGTCAGACCAAACATCCTAGGCTAAGGGCTTATAGGAATGAATTTTGGGACATGGTAGAGAATTTATTCTTGGCATTTAATATCCAGTTCATGCCCCGAGAACAGAATAGGATGGCTGATTCCCTTGCTGTGGTTGCTAGTACATTTTGACCACCTCAGAACCCTCTTTTAAGATATGAAGTTGAGGTGCGTTATCGACCATCAATCCCAGATAACATCAAACACTGGCAGGTATTTGAAGATGAAGAACAGATGAAAATATTCCTGGAAATAGTAGGATAATTCTCCAATATGGAGATTGATGTTGATGAAGAAGAGGTAGAGTCTAAAAATACTTCAGAAAGAAATTGGGAGGAGAAAGTGGCAGGTAATAAAGTGTTGCAATTGAAGGGAAAAGTGATACCTAGAGGGCTGGTGCCTCTAGAAAGATTATTTGACAAGAATGATGTCTCATTGCAGCCGAGAAAAGTGGTAGAAGAAAATCAGGTAGAAGACATGAATCTGAGTACTGATGCTGACCCAAAAATTGTAAGACTATCCAAGAGGGTCCTAGAAGAATATAAAAATCTATATCATAAATTATTTCAGTCTTACAAAGATGTGTTTGCATGGTCCTATCAGGGTTTGAAAACTTTTGACATCAGTATTATGCAGCACAAAATTCCACTGAAGGGAGATGCAAAGCCTCACAAGCAAAAGCTCAGACAAATAAATCCCCTGCTGCTCCCTTCCATTGAGAAGGAAATCAAGAAGCTGTTAAAGGCCAAAATAATTGTACCATTGAGGTACTCTGAATGGGTGGCAAACCTCGTCCCTGTACGCAAGAAGAATGGAGAAATAAGGCTGTGTGTGGATTTCAGAAATTTAAACAGAGCATCCTTAAAGGATAATTATCCACTGCCTAAAATGGATCACATCCTGCAAAAAGTGGTTGGAGCTTCTAGGGTGTCAATGATGGATGGATTCTTTGGTTATAACCAGGTGGCTGTACTTCCAGAGGATCAAAATAAGATTGCTTTCACCACACCGTGGGGTACATTTATGTATGCCAGGATGCCTTTTGGATTGATTAATGCAGGGGCCACTTTTTAGAGGGTGATGGACATTGATTTTTTTGGGGAGCAAGATAAATACCTGTTGGTCTACCTCGATGATATCACTGTATTTTCCAAGAATGATACTGAGCACATTGAGCATCTGCGTAGAACTTTTGAGGAATGCAGAAGGTATGGTCTCTCTCTGAATCCTCAAAAGTCTTTATTTGCATTAGAAGAGGGAAAGCTTCTGGGCCATATTGTGACTAAAGATGGGGTGAAGATAGATCCGAAGAGGGTAGAGGTTATAAATAGTATTGCTTTTCCTAGAAATAAGAAATAGGTACAAGTATTCCTGGGGCGTATCAATTTTCTAAGAAGGTTTATCCCTAACTATGCTGAGATAGTTAGGCATATAAAAGACATGCTGAAGAAGAATAATGAGGTAAAGTGGTCCCAGGAATCATGAAAGGCATTTACCAGAATTAAAAATGCTTTTGCAGAAGCCCCTGTGCTAGCTGGACCAGATTATGATAAACCCTTCATGATTTTTTCTTTTGCATCACCTCATACAATAGCAGGAGTTTTATTGCAGAAAAATGAGGAAGGGTATGAGAAGCCTATTGCTTTTTTCAGTCAGGTGCTTCGTGATGCAGAATTAAAGTATAACATATTGGAAAAGCAAGCATACGCCCTAGTGAAATCTCTCAAAGCATTTCGCGTATATATCTTATAGTCCCATATCACTGCATTTGTGCCTGCAGCTGCTGTAAAAGATATTCTTATTCAGGGGGATAGTGAAGGAAAAAGGGGGAAGTGGATTGCCAAAATACAGGAGTATGACTTAGACATCCGCCCTACTAAGCTGATCAAAGGATAGGGGCTTTCCAAAATGTTATCTGAATCAAACTATCAAGCTCTGGGCATAAATTTGTCTATTATAGCAGGTGAGGAATCTGAAGAGCAAGACGAGCGACAGGGAATTGGAGTAGCTACCCCAGAAGCACATCTAAAGTACCTCACCAGTCCGTGGTACAAAGATATAGTAGAATATCTCCTCACACTCAGTTGCCCTCCAAGCTGCGATAAGGATAAATACAGAACATTAAGATTGAAATCACAGAAATATATAGTCGCCAATGGCCGGCTATACTGGCGAGATCCCTCAGGTATCTTACTGCTATGTCTCACAGAGGATGAGGTAGGGAGTATTATAGCTGAATTTCATGAAGGAATCTATGGGGGTCACTACAGCTAGAGGGCCAATGCTCACAAAATTTTGAAGGCTGGTTTTTATTAGCCCAAGCTTTTTGGAGATGTTTTTGCTCAGGTTAGATCATGTGAAAAATGTCAGAAATTTGTTGAAAGGCAGAAGTTAGCACCTCTGCCCATGATTCCTGTGCACGTAGATGAACCATTCAAACAATGGGGAATTGATTTTATAGGTGAGATACATCCTCCATCAAGTGGTCAACATAAGTGGATTTTAACGGCCACTGATTATTTCACTAAATGGGTGGAAGCCATACCTGCAAGGAATGCTACAGATACTGTGATCATAAAGTTCATGGAGGAAAACATCATATCCAAGTTTGGTTGCCTTGCCAAAATAGTGACTGATAATGCACAGGCTTTCAAGTCTGCAAAATTTGTGAGTTTCTGTCAGCAATATAATATCACACTAAGTCACTCTACAGCCTATTACCCGCAGGGAAATGGCTTGGCAGAGTCTTCCAATAAAACCCTGGTGAGGACATTGAAGAAGGCTATAAGTGAGAATCAGAGGAATTGGGATTCCCAATTGAAATTTGCTCTGTGGGCCAATAGAATTACCAGCAAGAGAGCAACTGGGAAATCCCCATATGAATTGGTATATGGGAGGGCAGCAGTATTTCCTATTCAATTGGCCCTACCAGTGGCCCGATTCATGCAGGAAAGTCAAGAAGAGCCTGATGATATGATCAGGAAAATAAACCAGTTGGTAGAATTGGAAGAAACACGCAATCAAGTGAATCAAAGGCTGACGGAATATCAGGAGAAGATGAAACACCTCTTTGATCAGCATGCTAAGGGTAGGAAGCTGCAGATTGGTGATTTGGTGCTCAGATGGGATATCCGAAGAGCTGAAAAAGGTAAACATGGTAAATTCGACCCCCTCTGGTTTGGTCCTTTCAAAATTGTGGAATAAGGGGGCAATAATACTTTCAGGCTGGAGAATTTACAAGGCGACTTGCTGGATGCCCCTGTAAATGGTCAATTCCTTAAACCCTATTTCTAGTTCTGACTCAGGCCGAGAAATCCTGGTGTATTATATTGTATATTAGTTGGTTGTTTCATTTTTGTTTGAATGATGTGGGTGTCGTGATGAATCATAAAGTGAAAAGCAGAGGTGCTGAGGAGCAGAAGTATGTATAGAAGATTATCTGATGGTCTGTGAGGTTCTCGACACATCCAGGGATGAACATGTCATCCCCAGATGGAGCTGATGTTGATCATTTCAGCCCCCATCTAATCTTTGGCAAGCAGTCCCTTCTGGTCGGGCCTGAAAAATCCATTATCCGCCTATCGTTGCCTTCTCCCAGTCTCAAAATCGCATAAAAGGGCCAAAAATCCACATTTGAAAATATCCAAGGCTTAGCCCCTCTCGGCCCTAGCCCCTCAGTCGTTTCCTCCATGTAACCCAGTGCTGGAACCAGGTGCAAAAACACTAGGCACCTATCGCATATGAATATCGGGCGCGCCCTCGGCCGTTGATCTGTATAGATCGAACGACATTCGCAATACTCCACTACGCCCGTGGCCCACTCCATTCATCGCCCAAACCGCATCTCAGCCGTCCTTTCACCCGTAAATCCGACGGTCTGTATCTCCCTTGCCCCGGTGGTCCCCGCAACGTGATACTCCAAAACCAGGTGGTATCTATCGTACCGCCCTCCAGCGGTGGGCGTTAATTCTCGTTTGGCCAGCGATTCCATACACTGTCTGCCGTGTGTCCCTGCGTACGGCTCCAAAACTTCCATTCATCGCACGCTATTGTTCGGAAAAAGATGCGCAGCGATATCGCTGTCAGCCGTCGGATCTGGAGATCTTCATCTAACGGTCATTGCGCATCGAAGCTGCACGGGTTTTAATCCACGGCAAATACACCCCTGGCCCACTATCCATCACCTCTGACGCTTTATCAACTGTCGATATCCTCCTGAGATCGAACGGCCAAGATTTCATCATCCCCGCCGTTGACCGGTCCCACTATCAGCATTCCATGCGTCCATTTCCCACTGCCTTAGTATCGCGCCACCTGTTGTCAAGTTGTTCCCCACATGCTCTCCATCACCCCGGACCTATATTTGGTTCATTCCTTCGTTTCTTTCATATTTTCACGATCATTTTCGCATGCCACTATCTTTCTCCATGGCCATCCCACACTGTTACGCTGCATTTCCTACCATCGCCCTACATTTTTCCACCAGCCCACCATGCAACGCTGTCATTTCTCATTATTTCCTATCGCATTCACCTTCCCGTGCATGTTTTTCTTTAACAAGTTTGTGGATTTTGCAGGGTTACAGCAGCGGAAAGTTGCCATAATTCACAACCTCTGTTTCAGAAGTCGAGAACGCATCAAAGGACCATCTTTCAGAGGCAGAATTTATGAGGGAAATCTGGGAAGCAGTTACGACACGGCTTTCATTAAAGAAGCAGGGGTGAAAATCTGTCAAACCCCCCAGAGTTATTAAAATACGCAGATTTTGTAGATGGAAACATTAATGGAGCAGGTAGAGAATATCAGTGAAAGATAGGGAATTGAAAACATATAATTGAAGATTTTAGGGTCTTGATTTAACCTTTTGAAGGCGCAGTACCAGATTGAAGATCCTGCAAATCACTCCAAAGATTTGTGCACAAGAAACAATACCCTCCAGGTTTTATTTCAGCAGGAGTTTTCTCTCCAAAAAAGGACGGGATGTCCATGTGATTTTAATTCTATACCGTGCTCCTGAAGATATTTTTACCCAATGCATTTACTTCAGAAAGCAGGCAGCAGAGTACATACAGCCCTACAGAGCCGTCAAGCAGTATGGGCGGGCACTTTTTCACCATTTTGATTTAATGAGACAGTTAAATGTTTACCACCTACTCCCTTTTTGAGCTCTCTTGTTCTCTTATAAAGCTCACGAAGAACAGATAGTTTAGGGTTCCAGATTTTATGAGAAAATTATGCAGTGAAAGGCTTTTTGTATACACTTTGTAAAAATTTTGTATGAATTCTCAGAGCCCATAGGGTCTCAGTGAGGAGGAGTTCCATATGTTAAAGAGGATTCTGGTCTTTGGTACTTCACAGTCTGTAAATTTCTCTTATGTGTTATTTTAATAGATCATTTCATTTCATCCATGTTTCCTGTATCATGTTTTGGAATGCGAGTGGCTCACTGATTTTTGGTATGGATTCATCCTAGTTGATGCCCATGCTCGGATCAGTCAAGCGCTTTAAATATGGCTTATGCATGATATTCTGTTCCACTATTCATCTAAACCATGTTTCTGCTATATTAGTTTCTTTGGGAGGGTGTTTTTAAAACGCTACTGTTATGTATGGATTCTTAGATTGGTAAGCCCATGCGTGGTGGTATTGTGTATCTGGATATCAGCTCAATGTTAACTAATATCTCCTCTACATTTCATTCACTACATACACCTTCTGATAACTTATTTTTGTGTAGTATTTCTGAACCGGCCCGCTTTACAGTAAACTGTCTCTGAATTGTCTGTTGCTTTTGTATTGGAGTTTTGCATGTTGGCTCTGCATTATTCCTATCTCTGTATCAGTTTTCTGAAGGTCTTGGTCCCATTCAGAGTAATTCTCCTTGTTTTACAAGAGATAGCATGAGAGCTTGTTATTGATAACTCCTCTGTTATACCATATGCTCCTTGCTATGATAAGATGTCCTAGGCACTGGTCTATCACAACTCTAGGTTGTCTCTAGGAGCGACAACAGGTATCACTATGCATATAGATGTGAATTTTCCAAGTGTTGGCAATGACAACCCTTCCTCCATCTTACTTGCTTGTGCTAGAGCTGTTCGGACTTCCCTGTGAGAAGTTCCAGAAGCAGAACCCCGAAACTATGAACATCAGATTTTTGAGAAACCTTACGTGCTTCAATAACCTTGGGAGCTCAATATCCTACAATCCGCGAGGGCACATTAGACAGGTTTGTCAAAGGAGCCAAAATAAAGTTAGAAACACTTCCATCCAAGTCTGTGGTAAGGAGGATATTGGAAGATACCTTCAACCTTCCTTACTTTGCGTGTTAAATATTCAATCTTCCTTACTTGTGTGGCTTTCGTTTACTATTTGCTCATATTTGATGGGAATAATCCCACATTTTCCGAGCATGAGAGACATTTGTTGTTTTAAGTAGGTGTCAAGTTTAATATTCAATGACGATGAGCCTGAGGCTATACACGTTGTGACATTTTCATGGGACTTGGCGTGATGTGTCCTCCCTTCGTGACTTGGACTTAGCTCTTAGAATAAGCTCTTGGTTATATGACGCTTGGTTGTGTGATGAGGATTTGAGCTAGGGAGCTCGATGAAGCCTATTTTTATTATTTTCTTATTTTTCTAAAAATTATAATAATTTTATATAAAAATATAAACTTAATGTATAATTTAATTTTCCCTTTTAGAAAATATTTGACTAAAGTGGGGAATAGATAGGACATCATATCATTAGGTAGATTTTAGACATGAAAATGGCTAATTAGGAATAGTTTAGGGCATTTTTAGCATTTGAATTCAAATGGCCAAAATAAGATGAATTTGAACATTTTTGGCAAATAAGGAAAGGATTGAGGAGAATGATGAGGATGTAGCAAAAAGTAGCGAAAATAAATTGAAGCATAAGGGGCTATAGGACAAATAGAATGACGGAGAGGGCAGCTTTGAAAGGAATCAAAATCAGTGCTAACAGTGGCTCTAATTGGTGATGATATTCCCCATGTGGTCTATCAAGAACCGTAGTTCCAGTGCCTTATCCAGCTCTTATTTCTACAACATGCAATTCTTCTCATTAACTTAAAAACCAGTATGCCTAGCCATTGGGTAATGGAGTCAAAAAGCATCATTTCAATTCAACAACTTATTTCTCCAAACTGAAGCTGGACTCAAACTGAAAAATAAAAACTAACTTTCTGAAAAAAATGCTCAAAACGACGATCTTATTCATTCTTCTACCTCTAATCTGATTTGAATGGAAATCTTCATGCAATATAGAACTTTGTCGTATAACCATTAAAATAGATGAAAAAAAACCTCATATGGATTATGAATCTTAAGATTAAAACTGAAAGAATCTATATCATAACATAGTGCATCTCATGATGAAAATAATCACAATGCAGGGTACTCATAAAACATTGAATGTCTACACTATAAGAAGACTCCAAATCATCATCTACTGAATGAGGAAAAACATTAAATGCTACCTCTGAAATGATGTCCCTTTTAGAATTCCGAAAGGTGTAGCTGTTTATCCACAACTTCCACTGAAAATCTGATCTTTGCATCCCCAGTGAAATCGCCACAGGAATCGGAGCAATGGAATCACCAGGTGAAAAACTACAGTCCTATTCAAGTTATCAATTCCTATTCACCTCCAAGAATCGATCTTCAGCAATTAAAACAAGAGACTCAGGAGAATACTTCGTTCCAAGACCTTTGTCTCCTGGCAAACGCACCAAAAGATGTTGTCAATGGAATCAACACTTGGATTGCAGTAAGTGCCTGACGAGACACATCCTAAGCTCTAAGTAAAAAAAATTATGATTTGATTGGGCTTTTGGAAAGTGGTTGGATCACAAGCACTTTGAAAGGAATTTTTAACAGTTAAAAGTCTCTGACACATATGAGGGCACTGATATATGATGTGGTATCAAGGTTGAGTTTGTAGTCGAATGGTCAGAAGAATAGAAGAAAGACAGTAGGTCTATAGGATAGAATTCCACTGAGTAGATGAAAGGATAACAAAATTCAAAACCTGAAATTCATTAACGAAAGAAGGCTTTCACAAGACTTACAAGAATCTCATCATACATCTAAAATATTTATGTCACAAGGAATTATTATGAATAAATTTGTCATACACATCTTATCAAGAAAGCTTGTAGAACAAGACTGATAAAAATTGATAATCATGTACTACTGTTTCATAAGGCTAAATAAAACATGAGACAACATATATATATCACGATCTTAAGGAAAATACACACACCATATTATTTTTGAATCCTCAAGAGTGTAACTGGAATGTATTATATGTTCAACAATACACTGTTCAGGAATGACATGAGAATCAACAATAGGGCACACAGCCCTGTGCTTCCAATCCTCTCCCCTCCCCCCTTTTGATCTGATTGATTTTCCCTATATTTATACCAAACTAACAGATCTTCTAAGATCCACAACTTTGGGTAAGTTGTTTATTGGAAATTTATTACAATTTAGTAAAGATAGGAAATCTTATATAAAAAACATTCGATGCACAATAGTATATTTACAAAACACTACAAATTTTAATTGTTGATGACGATCGAGCTGATGATCTGGAGGGATTTCCCGGGATTTGTGGAAAATATTCCTCAAAAAGTGAAACTGCTGAAAGTTGTTGATGATGATTGCCACCTGCCTTAAACCCTTTACCATCTGTCTTGATTGTCCTCAACTGTTGTCTTGATTGTCCTCAACTACTGCAAGAAATGTGGAACTGTTTGACACCTAATCAATCCTCTGCCTTTTACCTTAACTGTCTTCACTTCTGCAAGAAATTTGGAACTTCCTGCCGTCTGCACCAATTATTTTCTTTAAATCTGGAAACTTTCACCAATTATTCCCTTTAAATCTAGAAAGTATTCAATGAACTGTTAATTATGCTCTTCATTGAAATCTGGGTCAAATCTTCCACCTAACCAACCCCTAAATCCGCTACATGCAAATTTCTGGGTAAATAGATACCTACTGGGTTTGCTGTAGGAACCAGATTTTCTGTAAAATGCAGCTATTTTCTAGAAATGACTAAAAATATCTCGACACAATAAACTGTGAGGCTCAATCTCTACAACAAACTAGGCATGATAATAAAATATAGCTAGAAGCATTGTCTTCAAAATTTAAAACCAAAACATGAGATTTAAAGGAGTCCTTTAGCCTCAGCTCGCCATCACTTCCTAAAAGTTTACCCTGACTTTGAGCATTACTGAGCATCCCAGGATATCCAACATTTTGTGCCAACCTGCTTGAAATATTTGGTCCTTTCCCGACAAATCCAAAACTCCTAACCTATCCTAGACCTTGCACAACAGGAACATTCAAGCCCTAGGTTCTATGAGAAGCTTGGACATGACATGGGCTCAAGATAGTAGAAGTTGTTTGACTTAAATCTTGATTCATAGACACATTTTGGACTTGCCAACCTTGCCTACCACTCTGGATTAAATTCTGACGAAGATCACATGATGTGCCAAAACGTATTCCAAAACAACTTAGAGTTGGAGAACCAAATATGTTGCTTATGCCACCCAACCTTTTATTCCTCAAATGTTCATTCCACCTTCAATATCACATGATGTTAAAGGGGAAGATAAAAAAAAAGTACTCGAAATAGAATAATCATTTCCTTGGAGAATATGTACATTCTGGCTCTTACAGTCTACATTTGACATCCGTCCAATTCCTTCTGGTGCATTAGATTCAGTTACACCCATACCATATGTTGGGGTTGGCATACGGTTTAATTTCCCTGAACCAGGAGCACCAGTGATATTATTGCCAAGAATGTTATTGCCACTGGCTAGAGAAGATAACGTAGCCCTCCCTCTAATTTCATTTGGAAGAACTTGTGGCCCAACAATACTGGAAGATGGAAAAATCAGGACTTGTCCGCTCTGAAGCTGAGAACCTTGAAGTTGTCCACCCGGTTGTTGTTGTGCTACAGATCTCTGCAGCTGTTGTTGTTTTTGGTTTATTTGATGTTTTTGTTCTTGTATCAATTGTATCACCCCCACATTGTTGTGAGGAATACATGCTCCATTTTTGTTTATCCCACAATCCACACTGCGAACTTCTGCAACTGTATTTAGTTGCTGTTGCAACATAGAAAATCCTGCAGATGTATCATTGGTGGGTAAACCCACATTTCCAAGGAAGGAATATTTTTCTGTGGCTGGGAAAATTACTTCAGCTCTATGCTTCTTGGGATTCCCTGAAGTAAATTTCCCTGACTTTTCGTCAATGGTTTCCCGAATTTCCCTCTATTTAAAGGATTAGATTTTACACCATGAAATGTTGCTTTTTAAGAGCAGTGTCCGATCAAAGTTCGGCAAACCCAACCCATTCTTTGCATTCACTTGTCCAAGAAGTTCGACTGGTGATGTCACCAGTGCTTGAGGTGATATTTTACCTGATGTCGCGAGCCTTTGAAGATCCAGCCTTCCAAGTAAAGCCATAGGTTCAATACCTGCTTCTGTAGTTCCCCCATTTTGGCGCAAGATGGAATAATTGAAACATAGGTGAAGTGTTTGGGTTCAACTTCCACTGCTCGTATTTGGTGAAACAATGTCAATTCTTATTCAGCAAATCCATGCCTGCAGTAAGCTTCAATCATCACACTCCATGAGCATACATCTCGTTTAGGAATTTTGTCAAACAGTTTGCGAGCATCTCCTAGACTGCCACACTTAGTACACATGCTAACAATGGTATTGTGCAGAATTGTTGTAGTCATAAAACCAATTCTCATTCATGTGGGCATGGATTAGTTTTCCTTCGGAAAAGGATTTCTTCTTAATGCATGACTGCGACAGAGAAGCATATTTAGATGAGTCTATGGGGTGTTGCGTGTCCCGCAAGATGAGAAGTGTGTCTTGCAAGTGACTCTGATTAAATAAGAATTTTACATTCTGCGTAGAAATGTCGAGGTCGTTGCCTCTTCTACTAAGGCCACTTAAATATTTTTCTGCAAATTTTGCAAGGGGGAAGTAAAGTAAATGCTTTGTCTTCCTCCTTTGCTTTTCCACTGACATCACTGGTATTGTTATGCATATAGCTGTGCATTTTCCAAGTGTTGGCGATGACAACCCTTCCTCCATATTACTTGCTTGTGCTGGAGCTTTTGGGCCTTCCCATGTGAGAAGTTTTAGTCGCAGAACCCTGAAACTATGAACATCAGATTTCTGAGAAAACCTTGCGAGCTTCAATAACCTCGGGAGCTCGATATCCTGCAATCCGTGAGGGAATAGTAGACAGGTTTTTCATAGGAGCCAAACCAATGTCAGAAACACTTCCATCCAAGTCTGTGGTCAGGAGGATATTGGAAGATATCTTCAACCTTCCTTACTTTGTGTGTTAAATCTTCAACCTTACTTGTGTGGCTTTCGTTTACTGTTTACTCATATTCGATGGGAATAATCCCACATTTTCTGGGAGACATTTGTTCTTTTAAGTATGTGTCAACTTTAATGTTGAATTATGATGAGCCGGAGGCTATACACGTTGTGACATTTGCATTGGACTTGGCGCGATGTTTTCCTACCTATGAAAGAATTTTTTAAGTTTACGAGGCTAAAAATAGCCTATGGGACAGATTGCTTCTCTCTCTGACTCTTGTATTCGGCCATTTTTCTGTGAAGTTTTACAATGACAACTCCCAGCTTATCGACCAACTCTTCGCTGAATAAATTATCCCAAGAATTAGCTGCCAGAATATCTGCATAGTTTTCCATGATGTCTTTGAAGGCCTCACATTCTAGAATGAAATGTTTTCCATGATGTCTTTGAAGGCCTCACATTCTAGAATGAAATGTTTTTCTGTTATATGACACTTGATTGTGCGATGAGGATTTGGAGTATGCTCTTAGTTGTGCGATGAGGATTTGAGCTAGACGAAGTCTATTTTTATATTATAATAATTTTATATAAAAATATAAAATTTGCCCTTTTGGAAAATATATAAAAATGTAAATTACTATATAATTTTATTTGCCCTTTTGGAAAATATTTGATTAGAATAGGGAATAGATAATTTCATATTATTTTTCTAAAAATTATAATAATTTTATATAAAAATATAAATAACTGTATAATTTTATTTGCCCTTTTGGAAAATATTTGACTAGAATAAGGAATAGATAGGACAAAATATCATTAGGTAGCTTTTAGACATGAAAATGGTTAATTAGGAATAATGTAGAGCGTTTTTAGCATTTGAATCAAAATATCCAAAATAAGATGAATTTCAACATTTTTGGAAAATAAGGAAATGATCGAGGAGAATGGAGAGGATGTAGCAAAAATTAGCGGAAAAATAAAATAAAATTGAAGCATAAAAATTATAATAATTTTATATAAAAATATGAATTACTGTATAATTTTATTTTCCCTTTTGGAAAATATTTGACTAGAATAGGGAATAGATAGGACAACATATCATTAGGTAGCTTTTAGACATGAAAATGGCTAATTAGGAATAATTTAGGGCGTTTTTAGCATTTGAATCAAAATATCCAAAATAGGATGAATTTCAACATTTTTGGAAAATAAGGAAAGGATCGAGGAGAATGGAGAGGATGTAGCAAAAATTAGCGAAAATAAAAATTGAAGCATAAGGGGCTAGAGGCAAAATAGAATGACATAGAGGGCGACTTTGAAAGGAATCAAAACCAATGCTAACATCTCTCATGAGAAAATTTATTGTGACTGAACCATATTCCTTTCAGGAAACAGTGCAGCAGCCTACCTGGGTTGATGCAATGGTGGATGAGTATGACTCCATTGTCAAAAAAATTGCTTGGGAAATTGTTCCAAGACCAGTTGATAAATCAGTGGTAGGTCCAAGATGGATCTACAAGGTAAAGAAAATTGTTGATGGGAGTGTGGAGAAATACAAGGCTAGATTTGTGGCCCGAGGATTCTGACAGATCAAGGGGGTAGACTATGATGAGGCCTTTGTACCTGTCGCAAGGTACTCTTCCATAAGGACCATCCTTGCGCTCTCAGCGCAGATGGGCTGGTGAATTCATCAGATGGATGTGAAAATTGTGTTTCTCCATGGGATCATTGGGGAAGAGGTGTACATAGAGCAGCCTGAAGGTTTTTATATCTTCAATATTGAGTCGCATGTGTGCCGACTCAAAAGGGAGTTGTATAGGCTGAAGAAAACACCTCGTGCTTGGTACACTCGGATATACAGTTATTTCACCAGACCGAGATTCACCAAAAGTGAAGCAGATGCAAACCTGTACCAAATTGTGGTGGAGTGTAAGCTTTTAATAATTTTTCTTTATGTTGATGATTTAATATTGACTAGTGATGAGAAGCTGATACACTCATGCAAGGAGGATCTTGCAAGGGAGGTCGAAATGAAGGACATGGGCATCCTTCATTATTTCCTTGGATTGGAAATATGGGAGCGAGATGGTGAAATTTTTGTGTCTCAAGGAAAGTATGCAAAGGAGATACTGGGTAATTTTAATATGGAGGGCTGCAAACCCATGGATACTCCTCTTCCAGGAGACTAGAGGAAAGAGGATGTTACTTCTGGAGAGGTAGTGGATGCTAGTGTCTATCGACAGTTAGTGGTTTGCTAATGTATCTAGTGAACATGAGACCGAACATTTTCTATGTGGTTAACCAACTGAGTCAAGTTATGGTTAAGCCTACCAAGCTCTTTTGGAAGGCAGGGATGCATGTCCTGAAAATAGTTAACTGAAGATGCAAATCAGTTAGCTAAGTGGTTGGTTGGTGGGACATGCAGGTTGACTTTAGTTGTAACTGAGTGATTCGAGTTGTAACAGAGTTGGAAGTGTAGTGGTGCATGAGTTGTGCAAGTTGTAAGTAGTTTAACTCAGTTAAGTGAGTTAAACTCAATTTTTCTAGTTGTAACTAAAGATACACTAGTAAGAAATCAAGTGAATTATTTATTAATTAATTCACAAGTAGTGATCTCACATGCAACTGAAGATTTACTATTATTAACTGCAAGCATGTCAGATCTAGTGGAGACCCATTTGAGTTCTAGGTGAAAGAGAAGTAAACTTTCAATTGTGGCATTATCTGCTTGTTCACATGCAAGTAAACACACATTAGATGTGCCCATGAGGATTTCACAGTCAAGGCATGCAAGAAGCCATCAATTTAGGGATTGCTTTCATCAGGTATTGCACAATGGAGGTAGGTTGTCTGGAGACAGTAAATTGAGCAAGTGATTTACCAAATTTTGTATGAAAGTGTGAGACAATTAGCTGATGTACTGAGAGCTCTTGCGATTGGAGTTTCGTATGTAATTGATTCATGATCCATGATATAATATACAATAGAAGATAGTGGGGTTTTTAGCTGTAAGCTTTCCCCGGGAAATTATCTGTGTTGTGTGTGATTGATCTTTCTTCATGCTTATGTAATTGGAGATTGTGTTTTTAATTCCGCAAATATTTGTAGAAGTGATTCAGTATTTAACTTTAGCATATTGTTAGATCAGGTGAATCCAAGATATACATGCATATTGTATAATTTCTACATTATTTATGATAAAATCTTCAAAAATGATGCCAATTACTCATGATTTTCTGCACTCAACCTCATCTTAGGCACTGAGAGTATGTTAGCCTTAATCACCACCTATACTAGCATCATAAAACAAAATAACAATAAAAATTCAAGAAAAAGAAATTTAAGAAGGCAAAAAGGTGACCATTAACCCCTACAAATATGTCTAATGATGGAGCTCATCAAAGAATTTGTAGTGCAATCAAAGAGAAGTCTCACAACCACAACACTTGGATTTATGTTGTTCTCCTTCCTTGTTTGGGAAAATTCCATAAGTTGAGCTAAGGCCAATTGGAAAATACGATTCGTCCAAAAGGAGAACCTTGAGGAGACCTATTGGATCAATGCTTATGATGGTATTTAAACGGCTCAACTTGGTGTAAATATACTTGTGCATTAACATTTGTCCAATCTACTAGAGTTGGGATAAGGGGAAAATATAAAGTGAGAAAACGAATATCAGAGGTCTAAAAAATAATTCTTTGAAGGGGAAACCTCCTCTAATTTCAATAAGTTGGGATCCCTCTCCCATCTATTTAAAATACTAATTTCCAATGGACAGTTCTATTAAAATAAATATATAAAGGGTGAAATAACACAAAGGCTTCTTGTGCAAGGATGTGAAGCAAGTGACTTCGCCGAGGTACTGTCCAAGCTCACTGGAAGCGAAGCAAAAATTGTGCTCTTGAAGTGACTTCGTCGGGGTACTATCCAGGCCTGTTGGCATCAGAGAAATACTAGAGATGAAAACTCATACTCTAAATATTATTAAACTCACCACACATATTACCCTTTCCCATATTGAAACAAGTGTGATATGGTGTATATTTTGTATGTGTTCAACCAAGTAGAGAAAAGTGAAAATTATATCTATAAAACCAAGCCAAAAGGGGGAAATTGAGGCAATCAGTACTTTCTGAAGATTTTACCCTTAGTCTAAATCTATTCTTTGATAGAGAACCTAAATTATGCCCAGTGTGTCACCAAGTGTTGTCGCTGCTACAATACCTTTCAAAATTTTGGTACATTTAAATTTTGGAGCCTACTATTATTGTTATATCTATAGTCGCTTTGATCATAAAATGTTGTTTCACACTACTCTATGTGTTTTAAGTGTATTTGAATGGTCTCAAGTGTCGTTGCATTGATCATAACATCTATTATTTAATTTCATGGTCGTAACATCTTTGTTGTCATAAAATGACATTTTTTGGTTGCAGTCAAACATGCCATACTCGTTGCACTTGGGGAACATGTATAAAGTATAATTTTGACGTATATTCACCATTGTTCAAGTTTTTATAATTTTTATTGATGACTTGGTATGTGTTTCCCATTTTTCTATGTCTAAACTCATCCTTTCCGCCCCCTTGCCTCATTTTCAAGACACAATTTTTTTTTTGTTTCAAAGCAACCTCATCAAGGCCAAGAGGGCATGAGCACACTCTGATGCCTTGATGGGGAATATTTTTTCATTCAGAAGTGTGCCATGCACCCTCCACGAGCACAAAACACACTCCTCAAATCTCTTTCCCCTTCCTTACTTCAAATTGTGCCCTTCAAAAGACCAAGTCTTCCTTGAGTGCAATCCTTCGACTCGAATAAGTGCACCCTCCTTGTGCACATAGGTGCACCCTGAAGGCCTTAATATTCACCCTTAATACTTCCCTAATGTACCATACACCCTCATGGGCCTCTTGAGCACATGAGTGCACCCTAAAGGACTGAACCATTCAACCTTCAACCTTTAGGGGTGCTCCTTGTGCCCTCCATCTCTCCCTTGAGCGAACAATGCACTTACGAAGCCCAAAGCCTTCTCCTTCATTCTTCAGACTTGCACCATGCGACCTTCCATGTATACCCCCTTATTTTGAGTGCATGAGCACATGCCGAAGCTCGAAATCCTTCCCTCTTCATCCCTTCAGCCTTTCAAAGTGTGCCCATGTGCCCAAAATCTCCTTTTGCCCCTTTGAGCATGCCAAAAAGGAATGAACAAAAAATATACATGAAAAATGGTAGAATAGGATATTTTTAGGCTAATAGTTGATTTTCATGAGTGATTGGAGACACGAGTATTCCATAAATATAGTGGCAAGAAGACATGAGGAAGATCGGGTAAGGAGAAAAAACAAAGGAACCATGGAAAGAATGAAGAACACACTTGAATATTGACGATCAAAGTACCCCAAAGAATCCATCTGATCAAAAACATTGTAGCTTCCTAGATGGATGCACTCATTGGAATCAGGATATTTAGGATGAGCGTGTCTGGAATCCTTTGACTTATTAATTTTTTGAAGGTTAATCCTCCTTCCTCTTCCCCCGGGGTCTCCACTAAAATCTCTTTGTTGATCCAAGGTTGGATTCCAAAATTCCTTCCTATGATAAATTCATTTTGTTGGTTGTTGGTTCGCAATAATAGTTTAAAAGTAGAAAACTTGAAAAAATGATGTATTCATGGTATTTTCTAGTGCCCCTTGTGTAAAAAAATAAATTAAGAGACGATACAACATATTGTCTTAGAATTTTCTTTCAGTAGGGAAGTCTGGTCTTGGGATTTGTCTCCTTTATTTGATAGATTAATATGGCTAGGTTCAATCTCTATATTCTTCTCTTCCTAGGACCCAAAATGTGCTAGATAATATATTCAAAAGCCACTTCTCAAGAAAATATGGGAGGAATTTCCAAACTTCAATTACTGGAAAGATTGGTCAGGTCGAAATAAGTGTATCTTTAATGCTTCAAAGGCACCTCCCTAGTTAGCAGCATTAAAAACATTGTACTTGTGCTCAGAATTTTGATCGAAAAAGACATCTAGAACTCTTTGCAACTATGGAATGGATCCTTTTGAAATTGCATGGATCTCCAAATTTTCTTTTAATTTAGTTAAATCTGAAATTTTGGGGGTTGTTAAGATGCCATATGTGGAGGCATGGAAGCTTCGTCTTCAATATATAGACTTTAAGAATTGGAGGAAAGTCTCTTCTAACTACATTCATAGCTTCGATGGTACATCAAAAGGAAATCCAAGAGTTGCAAGAGGGGGAGGGGTATTTTATGGCCCCAAGGAAATCAATGTTTTAGAGTATTCACGGGGCTTGGGGAGATGACAACTACTAGGGAAAAATCATATGGATTACTCCATGTAATTTTTTTTTCCAAATAATTCCAAGTCTCTTTTCTCATTGTGTTGGGTGAATCCCTTTTAATAGTTCAATATTTGGTCAAATTGTATTCCCCTAGAGACAAAGTTTTTGATAATATCTGGAATCATATTAAGAAGGTATAAAAATATAACCCAAATATGAGTTTCAAGCACATTCTAATGGATAATAACTAGGAATAAAATCAATGCGCCAACCAAGGTTGAAATTTGAAGTTTCGAGATTTGATGGTTAACATTCAATTAAGATCATCCTCCATATCTTAGTGAAATACGCATGAATATTATATTCAAATATAGAATAATTTTGGGTTGGGGGGCACTAGTCAACGTGGATATGGGGAAATTTGTTGTAATCAAGTATTTGAAGTATGTTCTATGTACTACAAGTTTTGTTTAATTTTTGGGTTCTATTGGAAGGTATTCACCTCTAAATACCATAATATATGTTGTATTCCTATTCGGAAGATTCAAGAGTCCATATATGATACTGAAGATGGAACAAAATCATAGTGTAAATCTTAATGTATAGTTGTGATATAGGAACATATTTTTCAGTTAATACAAATATTATTATTACCATCGAAAAAAAATTAATGAAGTATCATCTATCCTTTCCATAATTATTTCTATAAGGGAAAAATCAAAGAGAGAAGAGGAATTAATTTGAACTTATTTATAGGAATAATTCCATGTACAATTGAAAGTGTGTTTTGCTTGAAAACGCCTCCATAAAGACACAAAATTGACTATAAGTGGATTCTTTTTTAATGAAATACACTTTGAGATAGTAGTGATCATCTCCTTGCATACCAACTAAGAGTAGTCACTACCGAGTGAAAGGAATCATACCCTTAATATGAAACTATTATTTTATAGCAACAAAAAAGTCTTAAGGACTCACAAACAATTTGATACTCATCTCTACAAGAAACTGCATTAGGATCATAAAAAATGTTCATCTCTGCAACCTTCCTCAAATATTTGATGACAATTTCAATCCAATCATTTAGGTGGAGAGTTAAGCACATCACATATCCATATTTCCATTGAACCATTCATATTACAACATCCAAGTACCAATTAGAAAGAGAAGGGAAAACAAGGTTGTTGTAAACAACAACAACACCATGGAGAAAATGGGAATTTTTATTTCCACAAGCAACAAACTACAGAGTGCATCATAGAGCTTCTTACACAACACTAACATACTAAGTCTAGGTATACAAGCTGAATCTTTTGGTTTTTCTACATTGTCGATGAAAGTTAAGGAGAAATATGGATTCATGGACATGCCTTTCTTTCTAGGAATTTTTGTGTAATGTGTCGCCATTAACATATCCAAAAAATTTGTCACATATCTTAATTATTTAAAATTATCTTTATTTAATATGAAATAAATTAAAATTACACTTTTTTTGTGACTAGTGAAATTGGAAACTAGGGTTGTCTTGTATTGGCATGACATAAACTCGATTTCATCTACTACTACTATAACCACTAGGTCAATCACACATTCCCCTAACATGGACATGGGTTAATTGGGGGGTTGAACCAAGGACCTCATACATTTTACATAACATGTTTACATGCTTTACCAAGTGACCTACTCCTAAGAGGCTAAAAGAAAAAAAGATAAAAAGATAAAATAAAAAGATAATTATATAACATAAAAAATCAAATATTTTACTTCCTAAAATATTATTTAATATAAAAAAATTGTACTTTTATCATTTTTAGCAATTGCACAAGTAATACATCTAAGTCACAATGTTTTAAGCTTTATTTTAATAAAATTACACAATGCACAAATATATAATTTCCCACTCTAATTATATAACTCTTTTGTCTAAATGGTTAAAATTATTTAATGGGTCCCACTCTAATTGTATAACTTTTTTTTGTCTAAATGGTTATAAAATTATTTAAGGGATAAGGGATTGATTTCCTTTTTATATTAAAATAATTTAGTTTCTTCTCCCCCTTGCTTCCCCCTCACTTTTACAAATATAATTGATCACATTTGTAAATAAAGGGTGAAAGTGTAACATATATGTCATTATAGGTGTTGGATTTTGTTGTTTTATTCATATGGATTTTGTTTTCTTTCCCTTCTCGTTTAAGTCATCCTTATACTTTGTTGAATAAAATGGACCTAGTGGAGATTTATGTGAAACTGTCTCTCAATATATGCCATAATTAATATCAATATTAAATGTTGTGTTATTCTTCATTTCTAGTTCAAAGTTATTTGATTCATGTGACTACTTTAATTATCCTAATGGGGGCTATGCATGAATGGTCTTCCCTCCAGCGTTGCATGGCTAAAGTTTGATATCCATCCCTTTATCTAGAGTATACAATTGAGACCCTCATGACTGCAATATTATTACATAAAATGTTTGCAGTTTTGGAATTTCTCAAAGTTAGCATATAGTTTGAAAAATTTCTGATTTCTCATTAATAACATCTTATGCTTATGACATTAATTATTCAAACTAATTCTTGACACACCCTACCTCTGAAAATTATTTTCTTGTAGTATAACTTCTAGATCCAATGAGAATCATTGCATGCAAGTACAATTAGTTATACATAAATTTAAGCTCAAGTAATGATTCCATTTTGGATATTTCTAACGTTTAATTTTAGGAGTTTCCCTAAGAATTGTGAATTATTTCTAGCATTAGTGGAACCCACGTAAAGAGGGAGAGATTCAACATGCACACCCATGCATAGATAGAAGTAATATATGTGGTACATGTGTTGAAATCTGACAAGTAGGTGAATAGTTCAACTCATCTCATAAATTAATAACCCTCTTCCAATACCTTTCTATAGTGATTGGAGTTATTAAAAAACATAATATAAACTCTCAAAGCTTTTATAAAATTTGAAATATGTTTTCCACATGAATTTAATCCAAAAAAAGGAGTGGATATTGATGGCTAGAGGCCATTGAATCTACAAATATGGTCAAATTAGTGATAAGCATAAATGTCCATATTATTCTCTTAAACTTGTAGTGTTAATAACCAAGTAACATTTCCCCTCTCCATACTGAATTATCCTAATGAAGGAGAAAAAAGAGAAGGATAAATATTTAGAACTTATTTATAGGACCGAGGCTTTGTGGAGGCAAGTATGTTTCTGCATGAAAACATCTCCATAAAAACACAACACTAAATACAAGTGGATTTTTTTTAAATCCATACGCTTTAAGCTAGTAGTAATCATATACTTGCACACCAATGAAGAGGTAGTCAATACCAAGTGAAGGGAATCCCATCCTTAATATGAAACTATTATTTAAAAAAGATATTGGAATCCTGAGGACTCACAACCAACTTGATAATCCTATGTATAAAAAACTTCATGAAGATCAAAACTCTCACCATGCCAAATTCTTGTTAAGGGTTTTCATTGAAAAATTTGAAAGTGTTTTAAATTCTTAATCAACATCTTTCCCAACTCCAACATAATTAATAAAAATGTTAAAGGAAAAAGATGGTTCATGCCAATTTTGATCGAATTTTTTACATGGAGAGTGAACCACTACAAAGTTACCTACTTCCACTGAAATATTCACATGAAAACATCTAATCACCAATTATAAAGAGCAAGGAAAAAAAAATTGTTTTAATAAGCAACACCACCATGAAGAAATTGGGGATGCTGATTTCTAATTGCACCAAAACTAGGCAATGCATCATATATCATCCTACACAACACTAACATACTAAGTCTAGGGTTGCAATGATAAAAGATATCTGAGATATGACACAAAAAGTTGATAAAAAAGGTAGTAAGTTCATAAAAGAAATAATGTAGAGAAAATTCACTTGAAAAGAGTTTAATTAATAAATGGTAAAAATATCGTTGGACTGCACCAGGGGGCAACTCAATTGGTGATCAAAGTAACACGAGTCCTGAGAAAAATGAGAGATCAAAGAGTCAAATCCCCCCAATTGTGACCTGGTTTATGCAGAGGATGATAGGCCATAAATCCCCAAAGGTTTACTAGTAGCTACATGTCAGGCGAGTTGTTGGGTTCCTCTGGGATACAAAAAAAAGAAAGTGCCATGCTACATCATGAGAAAAAATTTCCATCTTTTACGATAGTAAAGGCTTATGTTTATATTATTGATGGTGACTTTTCACCTAGAGTCATGCACTTTCATCATATATCAAATAACATGGGTAATATAATAAATCACTATAGTAAAACATAACGAATAGTTATATATGGTAAAATCTAATTATACGATTAAATTTTTATTTATTTTTCTTTCACCTCTCAAATAGCATGGGTGGATATCATGGTTTACCAAAACTATTAGCTTGGAAACCACTAATAGTAGAAAAAAAATATTGATCGAAGTGATTTGATGGAAAAGGTGGATAGCCACCAATTTCCACATAGATCAGTTCTCCCTCCTTAGGAATAAATTCTTCCCATTGTGTTGAGTGCCCCTGTAAGATGGGGAAACTCCTATTGAACTTGGTATTAGGTGAGACACTTTCCTTGGTGTAGGATATGCCTTGATTTGATGACTCAATAAAGTTGGATCATATGTTAGTGAGTTCCCTTAGCCTATGTGTCCATGATCCAATCAATGGTTTCCTTTTCCATGCAATCATGGTTGAGATATGTCAATGTCAACTACTCTATTATCTCTGATGTGTCC
This sequence comes from Pinus albicaulis, assembly GCA_034641835.2. Classification (NCBI taxonomy): domain Eukaryota; kingdom Viridiplantae; phylum Streptophyta; class Pinopsida; order Pinales; family Pinaceae; genus Pinus; species Pinus albicaulis. The sequence continues at coordinate 975,605,681 of CM076580.1, read as the reverse complement.
AATAATGGTGGAAAGCATGGCCGAAGGAGGTCCATAGTGAATAGTGGGTGTAATCTAAGGAATGGGGCAATAATTAGCTCAAAATTACTTTCACCTTCAACGTTGGTCATTGTGTAAGGCCCATACAGAAGTGGATGAATCTTCTGATGGGATCCTTTAAGGCGCGTTTTTCGCAAAAAACTTGATTCCCACTTGAAAATTATGTGGAATATGATGTTGATCATGGCATTGCTTGTACTTTGTATTAGATCTCTATAATATATCATGGACCTATTGAATGATGTGTTGAATCTAGTCAATGAATTTGGTGGATTTTTCAACCTTATATTGAGCACGGGGATATTTAGTGAGTGTGAATGAAAGGGGTAGTGATACATCAACTAGACCCAATTGTTGAAATCCCAGGCCCACCTAAAAATATTTGTGGTTAGTCGAGCTATGGAGGGATATATTGTATAATTTTTTAACATAGGGTATACTTTCATCCCATGTGTGTTTATGTTTGGAGTTTTACATAGGAAATATATGCATGATCATTCTACTAACGACCTAGGTATGGCCATTAGTTTGGAGGTGAAAGGCAGTCGATTTGGTGAGATTGGTGTCCAATAGTGACTAAAGGCTTGACCAAAATTAGCTTAGGAACATACTTTCCTAATTTGATATGATGTTCAATGGTATCCCAAAATGTACCCATGCCCATTTAAAGAAGGGATTGGAAATGGAATTTGATGTGGTATTCTTTTTGCAAGCTTCCAAAATGGACATTTTAGAAAATTGATCAGAAACCATGAAAACATAGTCATTTCCTTACTTGGTTGAAGGAATACCCAAAATGAGGTCCATTGATATGGATTCCTGGGGCTTGTCGATAGTAGGAATAGGGGTGTACATGACTTGGTTCTCAATGGTGCGGGAAGTGCAAGACTTGATATACTTGTTGTTATATTGTCAAAGTTTCAACCAATATAAATAATTTTATAGCACAAACACAATATTTTCCATGCCAAAGTGACCTACCATCTCACTATTGTGAGATTCCCAAATAATATTTTCACACTCTCTTGAAGGAACACAAAGATGGCCCAGATGGAATAACACTCTTTCCTAAAGATAAAATCAGTGACAATTGTCCCTGTGCTTAGAATTTGGTAAGCGGTAGTTAAGTTGTGATTTCTCGTATAGAGTTGGGCCCACACAAAGGCCTCATCTCCATAGGAGGAGAGCACCATGGTCACTGCTACAATTAGCAGTCGACTAAGGAAGTCAATGATGTGATTGGTGCTTCCTATCTCATATTTTATGTTGAGATGAAATTTTTACAAGTATTTGGACCACTTTTGATGGTGATCATTCTACATGAGTACAATTGGGCTTTCATATGGTGAGGGGCTTGGTCAAATGTACCATTTTTGAAGAAAAATTTGTATCTAACACCTGATTTCCTCATTTTCCATAGGAGAGAAATCAAAGACTAGCCCATTGGGTAGATGTGCACTTGGGTTCATATTGATTGAATTCTTGACCTCACAATACAGAGCTACCCCAATGGGTGAGGAGAATATGTATTTTTACTCTTCCACAACCTTGTTCACTTTCTTCAATTGTGTGGAGAGGGCCTATGTGGAAGTCATGGTTGTGGATGTGACCTTAAAATAACTTTTGAGTTCGAATCAATAAGAAGAAAAATTTCCTAGTACATAAGATGACCTTCCTGCATTTATTAGTGGATATTAAAAAAATGGCGGTAGGAAGAGATACCTATAATATCTTGTACAATTGGCTGCCTAGTGTTATAATGAAACTATAAGGTTTAGAATCCTATAAATCATGATGCTTCCACGAGTATGGTTGGTTTAAAATAGCATCACAAACTTTAAAGGGGGAAATATTACATAATAACTAATCTTTGAAGGTATTAATGTCATATGATAGGTGACAGCATTGGCTGACACGAATATCTTGCCCTCGGAAGATCCATAAGATGGTGTATGGCTACAGTGTGGTGTTGTTGGTAGGTCCAACTACTTGACGACCTATACTAAGATGAGGTTATTTTGACGTCCATTCTCAATAAGGAATTGTAATGGAGCAACCTTCATCCACATATATGAGTGAAAAATGTTCTCACTTTCCTCTGGTTCTTTGGTTTCACTTAGCTAGACCTTGGTGGTAGATACAATGACATTTGGTTTTGTATAAATGGTCCACTTCCCCTTTTCTATATCTAATTCAAATTTATAACCCACATATGACTATGAGGATTTCATCTTGACCACCACCAACTTCTTTGGGTGACATTCATCGGTCTTATGCTAGGAATTCTTATAGAATTCACAACGCTTTCCGACATCTTTTTTTTTCTTCGCATTACCCTATTACACGTCATTTTGTCACCATGACATTTGACTATTCATATGGGTCTATCACTATCCATATCATGTTCCCTTAGAGGTCAAAAACACTAATTTTCCTAAATCAAGTCTTGGAATTGGAGAAAAGCTCTTTAAAACCCTTAAAAGTCTACCTACGCAGTTTTTCTAGCCTTTTCCTGTGCATGCACTAATGTTCCGTCCAAAAATTGCAGCAACTCCTGCACTTTTTTCCACTATTACCTATGCACCCTCGTGAAAAGTGAATAAAATAAAAAAAGTAAATTCTAGAAGCCTAGCTGGTCGAATATTCTCCCAACTGGAAGCTTCTAGAGTCGCAATCAGTTTGAGCTTTATCCCTCCACTCATGGAGCTTAACCCTTGGTCCATGGAACTCAAATCTCTTCATGGGAGGAATCCATCCCCTCTTCATGGAGCTGAAACAACCTCCATTTCCCTATAAATTGAACTCAAGTTTCAGGTTCAAGGGTATATTATAGATACATAGAGATTATGAATCATAGAAAATGACTTATATAGTTTCTAAACTGAAGAAAGTTCATGAGAGTGCATACTTTCTACACTAGTGAGTTATTGTTGGCATGCGAATGATCACACCCTTGTGTCTATAACTCCATGCTGGTATTCAGAGAGGAAGGCTTATCAGACTGAAGGAGTAACGATTGTTCAGGACCCCGAGAGAAATATGTACGACATCAAGGCATCAGGTTGTAAGATTAATCTTTCTATTAAAGATAATACATATGGATCTCTTTTTTTCATTACTAGGGAGATCGCTCTTGTCTGCAAGAGGGATTAATCCATGTAACAATTGTATAATATCTTGTACAATTGTCTACCCAGTGTAATAATGAAACTATAAGGTTTAGAATCATATACATCATGATGCTTTCACGAGTATGGTTTTTTTAAAATAACATCACAAACTTTAGAGGGGGGAATATTTCATAATAACTCATCTTTAAAGGTCTTAATGTCATATGATAGGTGACAAAATTGGCTAACACGAAGATCTTGCCCTTGGAAGATCTATAAGATGGTGCATGGCTACAGTGTGGTGTTGTTGGTAGGTCCAACTACTTGACAACCTATACTAATATGAGGTTCTTCTGATGTCCATTGTCAATAAGGAATTGTAACTGAGCACCCTTCATCCACATCTATGAGTGAAAAATGTTCTTGCCTTCCTCTGGTTCTTTGGGATCACTTAGCTAGACCTTGGTGGTAGAAACAATGACATTTGGTTTTGCATAAATGGTCCACTTCCACTTTTCTATATCTAATTCAAATTTATAACCCATATATGACTCTAAGGATTTCATCTTGACCACCAAAAACTTCTTTAAGTGACATTCACCAGTCTTATGCTAGGAATTCTTATGGAATTCACAACACTTTTCCACGTCTTTGTTTTTCTTCACATTACCCTTCTTTGTTTAAGGCTCAGACGGATTTTCCTAATGTGGTCCCTCTTGGATCTATCATTTATTATGTTGTTTGGGGCTACATTTTCCCTATTTATTCAATGTGGAATTCGTAGATGCAAATTATTTCTTCTTCTATGTAAATTTATGCTTGATTTTGACAACATATTTGTACACTACGCCTAGTGAATTGATGTACATAAACTACAATTATTTATCGATGTATATATGTAAATCACCATGGTATTCGAGAACCATGTGTCACTTAGAGTATTTGATACCCATATTGGTGTGAAAGGTATGGAATATATTTGTGAACTATGGCACTATTTGGTTTCTCTCTTACTGGAGTGTGCTCTTTTTCATATATTGATCTTCGTAGCATCCAACAGGGTAATACCATTCCTTCATAACATCCTTGAAAGAGACACAAGTTTGTTTTTTTGGACACCAAAATAATACTACGAGGGGGGTGAATCAATATAATATGAATTTTAACAAATATTTAGGTAGTCAAACATATTCAATAATACAACATTGGATCAACCACATAAATAATTGGACATAGTATGTTTATGTTATTGAGTGTGGAGTGATGGGCCTCTAAATTAGACATAAATTAAGGCCCATATAAACTTTATTAGGCACATAAAATATATATTAAATCTCTCCTACGCTTAATAACTTTTTTTTTATGCTTTAATATGTTCTTAGGAAGGTTTAGAGATAATTGCATATTTGTGCCTAATATTATTTATTTTTGAAGGATATTGTGAGAATATTGGGCAAATTATGGAGATTTGGAGAAGGAGATACTTTAGGGACTTTCTCCCTACTACTGGAGGATAAATATTGGAGAATAAATGAGAAAAATATCACGAAATTATTGAGATATTCTGGAACTCTGATGATTGAGACAATCTAGGAATGTGTTCCCTAACATTTACTACAAACTCCTAGTGTTGGGAACCAAATCCACTATTTGAGGGATTTTTGAGGGGAAATATTCCTCCTTTAAAGGAGAATACTTCCTCATCATTTTGTATAAGTACAAATTCTAATTTTCCTCTAGGGGCATGCATTGTTTAGTCTTATTGTGGAGAAAACTTGTTTTCTGGCAGCACCACTTTCTTGTCTTGCATGGATGTACTTGGAATTATTCAATAATGAAGATTGGTGTCATTTTTAGCTTCTAAGGCTTGGTTTATTCCATAGGTCTCTGAGTCCTCCTTGGTATTGGCCATCCCAGGAGCCTAAGAGCCCTCTTGCACAATTTATTTATGTTCTTTTCACTTCTTATTCACATACATCTCTTATTTATGTTTTGCATATTTTTGTATTTAGTATTGTTTATTTTCTTGCTATAGGATTGAGTTAGATGATTTAAGTGATTTATTTTGAATTTTTTTTAAAACTTCACAAAATTATTCATCCTTAGAATAACTTTTGAAGGTCATATTAATCATTAAGCTACCTGGATTTGTTACTAGTTCACGAATATAAGATTTCTGGAAATGCCTTGTAGCGAAATCGTAGTAAATTTCTGCTATTTTTTAGAAGGGGTTAATGAGATCCATTTGACTTGATTCTACCTGGATTAGGTCACAACAATGTTAAATTTAATAAATAAAATTACCCCATTTCATTTGAACTTGATTAGGTTAGGCATTTGATAGAGTAACTAGCTCACTAGTTCTTGAATTTCCATATTTTAGAGTAGTAATTTTCCGTTATTTTTTAGCACCTGTGAATAGGGGTATTTTGGATTGATTCCACTTGGAATGGAGACCTAATAAATCATACTTAATAGAAAAAAATCTCCCATCCAATTTTCATTTGATTTACTTAGTCATTCGGTGAGTTATTTCCAAAACGGACTTGCTTGTAGAAAAAGTAGAGTTGCATGTAGAACTCTTGTAGCATGTGTAAACTCGACCAGATTTACTCCCAAAGGTTGGTTTTTATCTCTTAGGCTTGAATCCCAACCCCTAGGACCTAAATACATGATTGAGGAAGAATAAAAACCACTTATGACATTCTTTTTCGCAAATTAGATTAGATATTTTTATTTGAATTCATGCTCTTAGGATTTCAATTACAAATTGTTGTTATTTCCTAAGATTAGTTTCTTTTCAAAGAAACACTTACATTTCTGCAATTAGTTTAGGCTATGATTTCATGACATTCCCTCCATTACATCATATCAACAAAATAAGGACACAATGTATGTTGCACATACAGTTCTGATACCTCTTAATTTTGTACAAATCCAGGGTTGATAATTAAAGTTGGTAGCCTTTGTAGTTGCAACATTCTTGTTGCAATACTTAGGCTCATCAATTTTTGGCACTATTGCCAGGGAGGTGTCAAATTATGCCTTTTTTTCTTCCCTAGTTGATTCATTTCTTTTATTTCTGCAAAAACAAAAACAAAAAATGGATTAGGCATAATTCATTTCAAATACAGAAAATTGCATTATATTAGAAATATTATTCAAAAAAATAATTATAAATAATTCTCAAACACCAACACCCCTCCCCCCCCCCATTTGATCACTTGGTGTAGTGAGAACCACATCACCATAATATTTTGTAGGTAGAAGAAGAAATTATGGAAGAAAAGGTAGAAGAAATGGATGGAGATGATGACAATGAAGAAGATCATATTCAATTTCCTATTGAAGATATTGATGTCAGTGTGCATATGAAGAGCATCCCTCCATCTTTCCTTCCCAACTTCCATTGTATAAGGTCAAAGGATCCAGAAACCTTTCTCTTTGAATTTGAAATACTTTGTATATCTTATGGCTAATTATCACACACTCAAAAATTGAGATTTTTTCCTGCAACATAGAAGGATAAAGCTCTTAAATGGTTCATGAGTTTAGGTACTAATTCAATAAGATCATGGAATGATATGCAAAATATATTTCTAGAAAAATATGAAGATCATGATCTTAAAGAAGAAATATTTAGAATGGATCAAAAAGAAGATGGGAGCCTTAAGGATCTAATAGAGAGATTCATGTACAATGTTAAGAGGGAAAAATTACATCATTTAGGATCTGACACACTAAAAACCCTCTTACTTAGAACAATTAGGGATGAGCAGATTTCTCTCCTTGATCTCATGAGTAGAGGAGATATATACCAATTATCATTTGAAGAAATTTGTGAAACATGCAAGAGCATATCAAGAGGAAGGGAAAGAGTAAATAAATCAACATCAACATTGGTAAGTCAAGATGAACTTGGAAATTTTCTTGATAACTTTAAAACATAAATTATTTGCAATCTAAGTGAACAAGTAGAGATGTTAGGAATGAAAAATGAGAAAAAATAATATGATGATATTTGTGTTATCCAGGTAGAATCATATGCTATTAAATATTGTCCATCATTACCTAGGTTGAAGGAATTATACCAAGAGGACAATGGAACAATTCAATCACCAAAGGAGATATGTTATGTAGCTAGAAGACCATGGGAACCTAGTAAACTTGATATGATGTAAGGACCCCCTTCACAATTTCAAGTTTATTCACATCCATCTCAAAGTAATTAGAACACACTCTTTCCTTGGAAACCTTGGCCATCTCAACCCCAAAACCAATCTTGGAAACAAGGTTGGCAAAAAACTTATGCGATAAATCCACAACATCAACCTCAATATCCTCCATACCCAAATCCATGCTATCACCACCATCCACCTCCACCACAACCACAACCTCAACCACATCCATCTCATAGATCCACTCCCACTCAACTACCTATACCACCATTTACAAACCCATGCAATGAAGTATCCCAACCCACTTACAATGCTGAGGTACAATACTAACAAACATATCCTCTTGATCTAAATGGTATTTATCTTAGTTCTAGAAAGGTATTGCAAAAGAATAGATTTTCTTGATGTCATTTAAGGAAAACATATAGAAGAAGAAGATTCAAGTGAGGAAATCACAGAATCAGGGGCTGCACTTGATGAAGAGAAGATATTAGAATCAGATATTGAGAAAGTTCCCTCAGGTTTACCATCAGATCCCCCATTCATTCAAGAGAACAATAAAAAAAAGAGGAATATTTGAATTTCATGGTAGAAGAGGACTTCCAAGATGATCCAAATCAACAAGTGGACCAAGGGTATCACAATCATATTGAAATATTTTTCCAGAGAGCCATTAAGTTGCAGCCACACACTCTTCTTCAACAAGCCTTGTTATTGTCTCAGCCAAAGAAGTTGGTCCCTCGTATTCAGGTACATGTGAAAGCATGTATTTCAAGTGAACACATGATTTTATTTGTCATATTGATGTGCACATGGCTCCATTGGAAGTATTCTTATACTTGAAAGAGATTTGTTTTTTCAAGTAGAGTAGGATAGAAAAAATTAAAAAAATGGAAAAAGAGAAAAAAGGAAAAATAATAAAATATCAAGTGAAAACCTCTTTTGAGGCACCTAAGATTGGCTCACTGATTTCAAACCTCCATGAGGCGGTAAATGGGTTGGAAAAAAAGAGAAAAATAAAAGATCCTAGGTGAAAATCTCCTTTGAGGCGCCTAGGCAGACCTACTGGTTGAAAACCTCATTAAGGCATCTAGTAGGCCTAAAGAAAAAAAACAAAAAGGAAAAAAAATGTATTTTCTCCATGTATCTCTCTCTAATGAATGCAGGTGCTCTCCAACCTTTGCAAACAACAAAAAACAAAAAAACAAATTGGCACCAAAAGAAAAAGTTGGTCAAAACCCTAGTCAAAGGAAGTCAATCTTGGACTTCCTCCTCCTTTCCTCAGATGCTCCAAATGACCTAGGTCATGCCAATCCATCACCATCATCCATTTCCAACATCCACCCATAATTTCCAAGATTTTCTCATTCATTTTCCTCATTTTCCTAAAATGCTACTGAAAACCCTGTTTCTGCTACAGGAAACTCATGTTTTTGAGCAAAAAATTGTTTTCATAATATATCAAAATCGTGCATCTATTTACCGACCTGTTTTTGGGGGAGATTAATATATATGATGGCAACATGATCAAGCAATTTCAACACATTTCGGCCACGTTTTGTGAGAAATCGACCTTCATCACGTACAACCATTTTTTATTTTTCTCAAGATTTGTTCATCCAATGGCTGATTTTGTTTTATGGGGAGGTGCATAAGGATGATCGTAATATGCTCAAAGCATTTAAGGTAAATCTGATCTACTATTTGAGAGCTATTCCTAAAAAAAGTCTACTACAAGGGGGTTGTCTTTAAAAATATTTTTAGCAGAAATTTTTTTTTATCATATCTCAAAAACGATACATCCATTTTCTGAGATGTTTCAGGGGGAGATGCATATATATAATGGTAACATGATCAAACAATTTCAGAAATTTATGGTGCTTAGTTTGTGATAAATAGACCTCCATAACCTACAACCATTTTTACTTTTTTCTCTAGATTCATGCATCCCATGACCAAGATGTTTTATAGGGAGGTGCATATGGATGATAGTAATATTCTCAAAAATTTGCAAGTCAATATGATCTATTGTTTGAGATCTAGTCCTAAATCAAGTATTCTACAAGAGGCTTGTCCTGAGCAGCTTGTAAAATCACATCAAAACTCAACCTCGATTGTTTTTTCAACCACAAAGAAGAAGATCCAGCCACCTTGAGCATCATGAAGCCATTTCTGAAGTTGAGAAGAGCACAACCTCCTTAGGAAGCATTCCATCCACTCCACCAGCAGAAGATTGAACATTGGGAGAATACTGCACACACAAAACACTTTATCAGTTAAAAAAAAGAACATCATGCTATGAAGACTTGTACAAAATCAAAATCATCAACTAAAACACTCACATCATGAACTTTTCAGCAGCAAAATTTAAGTCAGGGATATGAAGAAGTAGCAAAAACAACAAAAGAAACCCTAGAAGACCTCCAGATGCAAGGCTATCAACAATGGGACCTCCAACAGATTATCACATGCAGCTTCAGTAGTAGCTTTAGAACCACCAAAGATAACTTCATTTGTCATATCAACAACTTCAATATCTCCTCCAAAAACAAATCAAGAGTAAGGCTCAGGTATGCAATCAACTAAACATTTCTTCGAATCTGTTCTAGCTTAAGAAAACATTAAAAATGTGAGAATGAAATTTTTTTTATAGTCAAAATCAGTAGCAAAGAAGCCTCTGCCTTATCTAGCAATTATGTTCCCCTTTTCCACCAAGACACACACACATGTGGGAGGAAACAAGACAAAAGTAAAGAGAACTTGAGAAAGTGGGTAATAAGAAGTTAGTTGTGATGGAAGACAAGGATTTCCAAGGGGTAACTGAGAGCGAACTCAATTAACATAAAAAGAACTATGAGTTTATTTTTCATGCAATGAAAAAAGAGAAAAAAATTGAAAAAAAAGAGAAAATCTATATAATATATATATATATATATATATATAAGGTGGACCCCCCACTTCTTGGCATGTGAAATAGAATTTCTATAGGCGAGATAGAGTTTCTACAGGAAAAATAGGGCTGCTACAAGCAAAAACAAATTTTCTATAGGAAAGACAAAGGGAAATTTTGTTGACCAAAGGTGGTTTTCCACCTCTCTTCTCTCTCTCCTCTTCTTACACACTCCATGGAAAAATCTAGCATGCACCCATTCACTCATTTAACCTTTCAAGTAGGTAGAGAAATCCATTTTTACTCCTGACTATAATTGTTATAGGAAATTCCTAGGAGCTACATGAAGCCTTGTAAATGCTACAGGAAACGTATTTACAAGTAAATTAGCTCTCTCAAAGGTTTCTAAACTTTAAAAAGAGCATGATGATTTATTTTTTTCCTACACCTACTACTCCTAACCCTCACTTCACTCCATGCACAAGGATTCATTCTGTAAACCCTATGTTGTGCCACTAACAGCTAGATCACCTATACCTTGGCATTGGAACTCTCCCCTTACCATTTCATCACTCCATACCTAACCTACATAAACCATTCCCCTTCATCTCTAAGAAATTTGGAGCCCCAAGAAGTATAGAGAAGACTACTACAGGAAGTTGAAAATTTTCCTATAACAATTATGTATATGGCACAAAAAGGTCTAAATATGAGGATAAGTTTATGAAGATGGCGTAAAAGGATCACCAACAAACTCCGAGAGGATGAACACACCAGCAAAGGCACCTGGGGACCTCCATGAAGCACATGCAAGAAAATAAGTAGGAGGCGCAACACATGGACCAATCAACAGAGAATGAAATAGGCTAGCATACATGAAGAAGCATAAGGAAAGGAGGATAAATAGGTTGCTCAGAGGATGAGCAACAATTTCAGTAGGGGAGTATGGCGGGCCTCTAAATTAGGCATAAATTAAGTCCCATCTAACCTTTCTTAGGCACATAATATATATATTAAATATCTCCTTCTACACTTAATAATGTTTTTTTATGCTTTAATATGTTCTTAGGAAGGTTTAGAGATAATTTCATATTTGTGCCTAATATTATTTATTTTTGAAGGATATTGTGATAATATTGGGAAGATTATGGAGATTTGGAGAAGGAGATAATTTAGGGACTTTCTCCCTACTACTGGAGGATCAATATTGGAGAATAAATGGGAAAAATATCACGAAATTATTGAGAAATTTTGGAAATATTCTAGAACTCTGATGATTGAGAGAATATAGGAATGTGTTCCCTGACATTTATTGCAAAGTCCTAGTGTTGGGAACCAAATGCCCTATTTGAGGAATTTTGGAGGGGAAATCTTCTTCCTTTCAATGATAATGCTTCCTCATCATTTTTTATAATTACCAATTGGAATTTTCCTCTATGGTCATGTAATTTTTAGTCTTATTGTGGATAAAACTTGTTTTTTGGCAGCTCGAGTCCACTTTCTTTTCTTGTAGGGATGTACTTCGAATAATTAAATAATGAAGATTGGTGTCATTTTTAGCTTCTAAGGCTTGGTTTCTTCCATAGGTATTTGATTCCTCCTTGGTCTTGGACATCCCAGGAGCCTCAGAGCCCTCTTGCACAATTTATTTATGTTCTTTTCACTTATTATTCACATACATCTCTTATTTGTGTTTTGCATATTTCTGTATTTAGTATTGTTTTTTTTTCTTGCTGTAGGATTGATTTAGATGATTTAAGTGAGTTATTTTGTAGGATTTTTATAGATTCAAAATAATTATTAATCCTTATAATAATTTTTTAAGGTCATCTTAATCATTAAGTTGCTTGGATTTAATACTAGTTCACGAATATAAGATTTCTGGAAATCCATTGTAGCGAAATAGTAGTAAATTTATGTTATTTTTTAGAAGGGGTTAATGAGATCCATTTGAATTGATTATAATTTTATTAGGTCATTATAATGTTAATTTTGATAACAAAATTTACCCCATTTTATTTTCACTTTATTAGGTTAGGCATTTGATATATTAACTAGCTCACTAGTTCTTGAATTTCCAGATTTTAGAGTAGTATTTTTCTGTTATTTTTTAACACGTGTGAACAGGGGTATTTTGGAGTGATTACACTTGGAATGGAGACCTAAGACATCATAATTAATATAAAAAAAATTCCCATCCAATTTTCATTTGATTTACTTAGTCATTCGGTGAGTTATTTCCAAAAAATACTTGCGTGTAGCACTCTTGTAGCATGTGTAAACTCGACCATATTTGCTCCCAAAGGTTGGTTTTTGTTTCTTAGGCTTTAATCCTGACCCATAGAACCTAAATACATGATTTAGGAAGAATAAAAACCAATTAGGACATTCATTTTCACAAATTAGATTAGGTATTTTTATTTGAATTCATGCTCTTAAGATTTCAATTACAAATTGTTGTTTTTTTCTAGGATTAATTTATTTTCAAAGCAACACTTCCATTTCTGCAATTAGTTTAGGCTTTGATTTCATGATATTCACTCCATTACATCAGATCAAAAAAATAAGGACATGTTTTACGGTTCACATATAGTGTCGATACCTCTTAATTTTGTACGAACCCTGGCTTGATAATTAAGGTTGGTAGCCTCGGTAGTTGCAACATTCATGTTGCAATACATAGGCTCATCATGGAGCCTGATTATCTTCTTGATTCAAAGGTCTCATTTTAGCCACATGGGTCCTAAGTTCCTAATGGGGTGGCAACCCCACCCGTAGGATCATCGTTGTCAGGTGGGTCTAGGGATGGGGGAGGGGGGGAGCAACAATGAAGAAAAAAATTGATAAAAATTTGCTTGTAAATATTGTAATTTTGTAGTTAATCTGGGTCATTTATTAGGCAAAAGATATGATGGGAAAAGTTATGTTAATTTTAAGATTTTTTCCCTAGAAGGAAACCTTTGTTTTATATGAGGTAATTTTATTTCAGTTGTGTATCATTATTCTATGCAAGAAAGGGAGGAGACTGTGTGAGAGTGTAATATTCCCAAATGGGAAAAGAAGGAATATAGTGCAAAACCATGGAAATAGCAGTGAAAACATTACATGAAAGTAAGAGGCCAATATGGAGACTTTTTATTCATTATAACAGCGGAAAAATATGCATAAGAAATGGGCCATAAGATGTACAATAAGAAAGAACAAGCCTCCAATAGACAAAATCCCTCAAAAGAGGTGTTGCTACTATATATAAAGAACTGGAAGACTGGCACAACATTGTTTAAAAGGCACTGCGACAATAAATGATTACACAACAGATATAGGGCTGATATATTCCAAAAAATATCTATCTAATACAGATCTAGGCACTATACAACCTCCTTTGAAGAACCCCTTAAGGGTTTTCAGCAAAACACCATGTACAAGATGGGAATCTAAGCCCTAGGGCTGAAGATCCACTGCAAAATATAGATCTGGAAAGTGTGGCTGATTTGATATGATCAATAATGCATCCTCCTCCAATAGACTCTCTAGATCAAGGGTTGATCCATTCTCTAGAAAACCTCCTCTCCAAATGGTGTGCCAAAACCACCCTGCAACTCCTCCCTCAAAATAACGCAGATTTGGAAATAAACTACAATTTAGGGGGCAATAAATCAATGGCCTGAAGCCAAGATATGAAAATAAGCACAAAGGCCGTCCTTACTATCCTTCCAAGGGAAAAGAACCATTCTCCACTGAAAATAAGCAATGAAATGACCCAAAGATGGTCTCCACTGCTGCAACCTACAAAACAACTCAACCCTCAACAAGATCTACATTGTAAATGAAAGATGAAGCTTGGCCTTAAACCTAAAAGTGGAGAATGTAGTACAAGAATCCTCCAAGAGCTTCTCAATGGAAGAGGTGGGATTCCCGATCAGGAACACCCAGTGCTAAACAACACTCAATCTCAGCTAAATAGCTAGAGAAAGGTATATGTCTAAACAGACCATATATTCAGAAATATCATATACATCAACGTAATAAATATGGCTGCCATCCTCTTCCTTTTATAAGATATGAGCTTCCAAACCCTAAGCCCCATCCAATAATGGAACTACTTCCATGCAAAGCATCTCAATCTAAAACTGTGATGTCTTTCATTGATGGCCACTCCTCCATGACAACGTTGTTGATTTGGTCAAAGTTGACCCAGTCAAGGTGTTCCAACCCCTTTTCAAACCTAAGGGTGCTCAATTAAGCTGCCAAGATTTATCGTTTTCACATTGGTATTGATCTATTCATTATTTTGAGAATTATGGACACCCATTGTCCTCTTATTCATAAAACAAAGTAGCAAAACAAAATTTAATATTCCAACTAGCTCATGGCTAATTGGGAATATTACAATCCTCCCTTCTGAAATGTTGCATGTCCTCAAGAAATTGACAAGGTGAATTCTGCAACTCTTCTCCTCCATCATTGGTGACACCAATATGTGATAATATTCCCTCATAAGCTAAGTGTCTACCAATCCATCCTCCATGAAATGCTCCTCCAAAGTTCTTATGAGATGCAAATAATTCATCCCACAAAGAGACAATAGTTCCAATGAAACAAACATGGTTTGCCCAATTTTCTCCCTAAAACATGTAGCATAATGAACATGGAGAATATCTCTCCCATAGGGCACATAAATTCCTCCCATTCCTCCCTCCAATCATTCCAATAAAAATAATAAGCACATCATCAATGTATGGGATCAAAACTAAATACTTACAAACAGAAATTTGTAAAAATGGAGGTGGGTCATAGTCCCACATGTGGAACCAGCGCAGTAAATATCCTGACTGCAATAGATAATGATATGGTAAGTGCTTTCCCCACCACTTACTTGCTTCCCAAGTCATCTCACAATGGTTGAAAGTGTGAGATATGTTTGGTGCTTTTGGAGTTCACCCACAATGATACAACATCTCCCTATGTCCTCCAAGGGAGTGGTCGTGTTCAAAAATGTTTATGGCCCAAAGTTGACCATGAATTTTATATGGAATAATGCTCCTCCTTAGGGATATGGCTTGCATATACGTGGTAAAGGAATTCAAATATTCATCAAATAAAACATTATGTACATAAGCATGTTCCTCACCAAAATTTATGCTCATACAAATGGAGTGGTCCATAGATAGATCCCCTCTCACTCCAAAAGAGGAAAGAGGTGGTTGTTATAACTCCTTCATTGAGTTATGTCTCTCTTCCAACTCCACATGGTTCATGCATCTTTGAAAATGCTGATATAGTTCCTCTTCAAAGCCTTCCCAAGTGTAGCTCTCCATGATAGTGTTGTAGGATCTCATGGAATAAGTATGGCTGAAAAGGAAATCTTCATGAGCCCTTTGTAGAAACTTCTCCTTGAGCTTGGAGGCTCTAGATAAGAATATCCTACCATGATACTAGATTAATTCTTCTTGGACTAAATATCCCTCTTCATGTAGTTGGTCATCAAGTATCATTCGCGTAAAAATATCCTTGGAATAATCCACCAACAATTGGGATTTCTAATATGGATCAATATTCCATAGTAACATCACTAATGATCTATCAAAAATAACATATGTCATATGGCTGCCCTTCTTCTTGACATCTCCCATGCCAAATTTATATTTTGGAAGGTTTCTATCCTTCACATGATTCTCCTCCCACAACGCATAATATGAAATAAGAGTGGGTAATGATGATGTTGGGAGAATGTCTCCCTCCTCCTTGAGTCTATCCAAGACTCTCAGTG
This sequence comes from Pinus albicaulis, assembly GCA_034641835.2. Taxonomy (NCBI): domain Eukaryota; kingdom Viridiplantae; phylum Streptophyta; class Pinopsida; order Pinales; family Pinaceae; genus Pinus; species Pinus albicaulis. The sequence continues at coordinate 975,589,694 of CM076580.1, read as the reverse complement.
CTGTATCTTGGCCTTCTAATGCTTCCATTACTCCTAGATCTATTAATTAAGCATCATGATATGAGATATGTCTCACCAAATCTGGATCAGGTAGCCTCTTAGGTGGTTTTCCACAAAATAATAATGTCCCATGAACCAATCTCATATGCATAATATATGGGACTGTTAGGTCCTTGCTTCCACTATGCAAATCCATCTCTGGTTTCTGTGTGGAAGTTGTATGTGAGGGATATGTGTGCATGCCTTTAATTATTTGAGTCTTGCCACTCTTTCTATCCACCCATTCCATTTGCAAAGTCTCCCAATCTATGGTGACTTTCACCAAAGTAATCAACCATTGCACACCCAATATCACATTGGTGTCAGGTTTGATAACCACATAGAAGTGATCAGTCAATGTATATGTCCCCATGGTGACTAATAAGGATGTAACATAATGCATGAATTGCATAATTCTATCTCCTGGGACCAAAACAGAAAATCCCTCAAAATCATTAGTGGGTATTGCCCTCCTCTACACTAGTTGGGAACTAATAAAATTATGGGTAGCCCCATTGTCAATAAAAAATGAAACCCTCTAATCTAAGATGGAACCTCGAACCCTCAAGTTCAAGTACGTAGGTACTCCTCTCAATGATGCAAGAGCCCCTCCAATTGGATCAAATTCCCCATTCCAATCTCCTAATGGTGTTGGTTCATCTCCTGCTATGTCAACGTTGTGAACTCTTCTTGGTTCATCTTCTTCTTCCTCCTCATCATCTGATAAGACCTCTATGTAGTGTGCCTTTCCTGCTGCACATCTATGTCTGGGTGCCCAAGATTCTTGGCATGTGAAGCAAAGCTTCCTTCTCCTCAAATCTCTTCGAACATCATCATCAAGAGGTTTTTTATTTTGGCTCTCCTTTGAAAGAGGAGCCTTCTCATCTTTTCCCCTTGATGGAAAAGAGGGCTTATGCTGAAATGTTGCCTTTGCTTTTAGCAAGGCATCTTGAAGATCTCTAGCCCTTTCAATGGCATATTGAAGGGTAGTGGGCTTGGCATACTTAACCAACCCATGAAGAGGTTCATATAACCCATAAATTAACATATAGACCCTTCTTGCTGTAGATAAATCAGGAACCATAACAGAAAGTCTTAAAAATTCAGAAATGTAAGTTTGTGGATTACCTAATTGTTTAATATTTGCAAGCCCCATGAATGGTGCTTCAGGATCTCTTCTATCAAACCTCTCCACCAGCCTCCTTGTGAACTCTGAATATGCAGTCACATTGGCATGACCCAATGTAGACAAGCCATGGAACCACCAATCGTGTGCTTCACCCTCAGGGTGCAATGCTGCTATCGTAATGGCCTCTATTTCTGGAACTTTGTTCAACTGAAAGTAGATGTCAAGCTTATCTACCCATGATTTGGTAGTACATTTAGATGACCCATCAAAGTTGGGTAAGAAAAATCTACCCATCATGCGGTGTAGACATGATTCTGAATGAATCCACCAATTCTATGGTGATGCCTGGGTCTCCTATTGTCCTTGATTTGACAAAATTATTGAAAACTCAAGTGGTCCTTGAATCTCTGAGTTTGAGACTCATACTTCATGAAATAGTCTTCAAGGGATTCTTGTTCTTGAAACCCTTCATTTCCCACTGCCAAGAATGTAGGCATTGTAGAGCGTTGGGAAACTTGTTGTTGTTGCACTGGTTTATCACTCCAGTGATGATAAATTTCGGAGCCTTCACCATGTTTAAATCCTTTAGGGGATTTATTGTATCTATCCATTCTCATCTCATTTATTTCTCTAGCAATATCTTGCATAGCTTTGAGAAGAATGTTAGGAAACTCCTTCTCCTCATCTTCTCCTCGAGATAAAGGGGTTTTACCCTTGTCTTCTTTTTCATTTGTATAATCAAACTTCTAGTGTCTTCTTCTTTGATACCTCTTCTCTCTATTAGTAAGAGGATCTCCTTCTTCAAATGACATATTGGCTTTTCAAGATGCACAGATTGTGCCAAGATTATAATCTTATACCACTGTAATATTCCGAAATGGGAAAAGCAGGAATATAGTGCAAAACCATGGAAATAGCAGTGAAAACATTACATAAAAGTAAGAGGCAATGTGCAGACCTTTCATTCATTATAACAGCAACGAATATGCATAATAAATGTGTCATAAGATGTACAATAAGAAATAACAAGCCTCCAATAGACAAAATCCCTCAAAAGAGGTGCTGCTACTATATATAAAGAACTGGAAGACTGCTACAACACTGTTTAAAAGTCACTGCTACAGAAAATGATTGAAAAAAAAATCTATGGCTGATATATGCCACAATAGATAGATCTAATATATATCTAGGCACTATACAACCTCCTTTGAAGAACCCCTTAAAGGTTTTCAGCAGAACACCATGTACAAGATGGGAATCTAAACCCTAGGGCTGAAGATCCACTGCAAAATATAGATCTGGAAAGTGTGGCTGATATGATATGATAAATAATGCAGCCTCCTCCAATAGACTCGCTAGATCAAGGGTTGATCCATTCTCTATAAAACCTCCTCTCCAAATGGTGTGTCAAAACCACCTTGCAAATCCTCCCTCAAAATAACGCAGATCTGAAAATAAACTGCGTTGTAGGGGAAAATAAATCAATGGCCTGAAGCCAAGATATGACAATAAGCACAAGGGCCTTCCTTACTATCCTCCAAATGGAAAATAACCCTTCTCCACTGAAAATAAGAAATGAAATGACCCAAAGATGGTCTCCACTGCTACAACCTGAAAAATAACTCAACCCTTAACAGGATCTGTGCTGTAAATGAAAGATGAAGCTTGGCCTTAAGCCTGAAAGTGGAAAATGTAGTACAAGACTCCTCCAAGAGATTATCAATGGAAGAGGTGGGATTCCCGATCAGGAACACCCAGTGCTAAACAACACTCAATCTCAGCTAAACAACTAGAGAAACATATATTTCTAAAGCGACCATATATTCAGAAATATCATATACATCAACATAATGAATATGGCTACCATCCTCTTCCTTTTATAAGATATGAGCTTCCAAACCCTAAGCCCCATCCAATAATGGCACTACTTCCATGCAAAGCATCTCCATCTAAAATTGATTTGTCTTTCATTGATGGCCACTCCTCCATGATAGCGTTGTTGATTTGGTCAAAGTTCACCCAGTCAAGGTGTTCCAACCCCTTTTCGCACCTAAGGGTGCTCAATTAAGCTGCCAAGATCTATCCTTTTCACATTGGAATTGATCTATTCATTATTAAGGAGAATTATGGACCTCCATTGTCCTTTTATTCATAAAACAAAACAACAAAACAAAATTTAATATTCCAACTAGCTCATGGCTAATTAGGAATATTACAAAGAGAGAAGATGAAATTGCATTGGATTTGTTGTAGGTTGTATATCTCTTCATTTTGTTCGATAATATAAAGGAAGGTATGGTTGTTTCTTCATGGATGCAACCCAAATTAGGTGAACCATGTATATATGTTTTGTTATCATATGGAAATTTCACACTCATCTACATGCATTAAGAGACACTCAAAGTTAGTGATCAACACATACAGGGGGTATTTTTCCAGCTAGAAACACCAAGGACACCAAAAATTAAAATCTTTCATAAGGTTCAAGTTAAAAAATTGGACTGCATGGGTGGAATATTACGAGAAACTTGTAGTCGCGCAACTATTTCTTCAATAGTCGCGATGGAAACATCCAGTCAACACTTTAGGCTATGAAATTGCTTGAGAAACACTTCAAATATTGACATCATAGGAATGTCAAATTTGAGCCTTGAGCCCCAAGAATCCTTAAAGGCAAGGAATTTGTAGCTCTCATCTCATTTATGAGGTGAACCACCACATTGATGAACCAAATGGAGGAGGAGTGTCCAAGAAACTCTATAAATACAAGTTCTAGGAGAGCCAAGAAACAAGAAGAAGTAAATCATTGTTATGATGCCAAAATTTCTCCCTAAGTAATCAATAATTTTATTGAGAAGAGGTTTTCATCATTGAGAGAGTCTTCATATTTATTTGAGAGAGAGAGAGGAAACTTGCAAAGAGATTGATGAAAGGAACTTCCTTGTTGAGTATTTTTTAGCACCATTTCTCAAACTATTCTCTCCAAGTGTTTTTAGTTGATCTATTTCATTCCTTATTAATTCAAAATTCAATAAAGGAAGCCCTTTTCCATTACTTAGTTGATATGTTTGCTCAATTGAACCATGTTTATGTGTTTATTTGTTAGTTTTTAGTTTGTGTTGATATCTGCATTGTTCTAATTAGCTACAGTGGTTTTTTTACTTATGTTTTTCGACTAACAACAACCAATTTCATGTGGTCTCCTTGTACGGAATAAACAACTCCAAGGAAGGTGTGTTTGGTACTCCATAGCAACAAAAAAAACTACCAGAAGATGGCAACTCCACTAGTTTCCTTTATTTGATATAAAGGTTGTTTTTGTAGGAAATTCTCTCTGCATTTTCATTCCATTGTGCTTCTATCACCTCTTTAGAATTTTTGCAGGACCTTTTGGACCTATTTTCAGCCAAGAAACTTGACTGCTCAATTTTTCATTGATCGTGTGGCTTTTGTGACATACACGGTTTTCAGAGGGCGCACAAAACCATTGTAATTTTTCTTTCCTAGTTGATTAACATCCTTTAGTGAGTTTCCTTCACCTCTGCACATTTTTTCCATTTAGTTCAGGTTGCCTAGTTGCTTTACTAATCATTATTAGTAGACTAATTACATAATCTTTACTTTTTAATTTGAATTTCTCGCATAGCTTAATTAAGGGGAAAATTATGTGGCAACACTCCACATATATTTTTCAACTTATTTTCCTACTTTTCAAAAGTCACATATCTTAATTAGTAAAGGAATAAGTGGCCCATTATCCACATATCTTGTTACTAACCAAAGAATTTTTATTTCATTGATTTATGGGACTACGACCAAGCATTACTACAGAAAGCAAGTAACCTTTCCTTCCCTTGCGTCTTTTAGATGAACTTGGGCTTGCATATGAAAGATTTCGTAATGAACTTGAGTTTTAAATCTCCCTTTAGGCAAACATAGTGTAATAGGAAAAGAGTAAGTGGCCCACTACACACCCATTATTTATTTTTCATGCAAGTAACAATCAAGACTTAGTCTAATTAGAGGATATTATAAAGGATCATTGAATATCAACATCTTATCACACTTTATATCACACACTAAGAATCTATAGAATTTATACAAAAAGTCATCAAGTTTATAGAGTTTTTTGTACTTAGTTTATTTTTTCTTACATTATCACACCATAAGTGAAGCAAGACTCCTAAAAATCAACCATACGCTGCCATGGTCATTCTACATTTTTCCCAAAAGATCCTTCATGCCAGTTATTTTTGGCCCACTTTATTTTGTGACTATATTCAAGTAGTTAAGTGATGTCAGCGTTGCTAGAGATACACTCACAAGGTGAGAGCCCCACCTTCTCCCCTTCATCTAGTCATCATTGCAATCCCTTTTTTAAAATAGGTCATTGACTTCATGACATGCAATCCTCCATCCTCTGGAAACCATAAGTACATTGTGATTTTCGTTGAATATTTCACGAAGAGGGCTGAACCCATGCCAACTTATAATAACACCGCATAAATTTTCGTTTCGTTTTTTTTAACCATGTCATAGCATGGTTCAGTGATCCCAAGGAATTGGTCTCAGATCATGGAAAACATTTCAAGAATGAGATATTTTAAGAACTATAAAAAAATATTGGTTTTTATCACAATTTTTCTTCCCAATAATACCCCTATTCCAATGGACAGGTAGAAGAAGTTAAAAAAATTATCAAAACAATTATACAATGTATGGTGAACAAACATCAAACCAACCAGAACCACATGGTTTTCTTAGCCTTACGAGCATACCGCACAACGGTCAAAGAGTCCATAGGGTTCACACCCTTTCAACTGGTATATGGGGTTGAATTAATTCTCCCAATATAATGTGATATCCTTACCTTACACTCAACCATACAACTCTTCCTAGATACATCACCTTTAGAGCAAAGGCTAATACAGTTGGAACGTGTTGACGAAAGTAAGCGAGAATCGCTGCAACATAATGATGCCAAAAAAAATATTACTAAAGCCTCCTTTTATCGCAATGTCACCCATCAATAATTTCCCAGAAGGGTAATTAGTCCTTCTCTATGATGCATGGAAAATTTTAGGGGCTAATATTCGCAGGTGGGCTAATTTTCCATGATTTTTCCAAAAAAATGATTTTCCAATTTCGATTTTTTATAAACATGATTCGCCAAAATTTTACAATATAAAATTGTTTTACCTTAAAAATCACCAACATTATATAGAGAGTATATACAATTCATTATAAATTTTATTTATTTTACAAATACATCAATAAAAATTTTATAATTTTCATATTAGGGACTAGTGATATTTGCCAATGTTTTTAAACTTGAAGATAATGTTCTATCCTTAAAATTTTCCCTACTATGATGTTGCCAACAAATATTTAGTATCAGGTAAGTTTGAGACATCATGGAAGGGTCCATACATTGTTAAACATTTTATCTCAAGGGGGAATACATGTTAGCAGACCCCAACAGAACTTGCCTCAAAAATCCTGTCAACAGGATCTACCTCAAAAAATTATATCCCTAACATTCAAAAAAACCCTAGAATGTAAAGGTGTGCACCATGACTTATTTTTATGATGATGACCTCATCGCACATGTATACTAAAATCATCCTCTCATTTTGAGTTGCATATGGAGAATCAACCATCCTATCATCACAAGTTCACCAATAGTGCCTCTAATAGTCCCAAAACCTCGCTGCAATAGCCCATGCCATATATTCTCCCGACCTGATGCCTATCCACAAGAATGGGATTTGTATCAGGCCAAACACTAATAATCAAGTTGAAAACGATGCCTTCATAGGCCTCTTGGCTGATGCCTCCCATCTAGGTATCAGTCACCTGCATGTATTCCTTGATTCCCAACTTGTTGTTTCAAAGTTGAACATAACCTTCAAAGTACGTGACCCTTGAATTTTTCAGAAATACCATCACTCACAATGGTTAGCTCATGGTTTTTATCATATCACATTTTCACATTAACCAAGAGATCAAAATCATGTAGTAGACCGCATACCTAATCAAATCCTAGACTGGAATGTATCACATATATATCATCGTCTAGGAACATAAGTCATAAACATCATATCCATCCAATAAAATGAAAAAAGTACATCACATGTATAAAATCATATGCATAGATGTCACATCATGGAAAGACACAAAAAAACATCATATCATATATTTATGAAAAAATATGTGTACAAAAAATACATTTGCTGGCCATCACCAGGAACAATTGAGTCAAAAAAAGGGGGGCATCCTCATAATGGTTACTTCCCCTGGTACATGCATACAAAAATAAATCTAGGGTTGGGATCCAACACCCCCATCCCCCCATGAATTCATCTTCATCATGGTACCCTCCATTATATTTCTACAGTAAACTGATTTTCAGGTTCGTTTCACATTTCAGGGTAAGTCTTAGGTGTGCCTTTCCATGTCCTTCAATTCATATTGTTTATCACATTTCAATTTATATATGTTTTCATCAAGATTTTTTTCACTTGGGGTATTGGTTGTCGAAGTTGCAAGTATACCAGAAGTTTCCCATCAGAACTAGTCGCCTGGTGGCCATCGATGGTTAAGGTATCATTCACCACCCAACGTGATAGGGTTCATGCAAAGCTTTGCATATCTTGATATCATTTCTCTTAAATTCACCTCAGGGTCCATGTTATCGACCATTTTTACCAACGCCTTCCATTGCACCTGGTCAATGTCCATACCAGTCAATAGTACCTCCCCATACATGGATCACCCCATTTTATATATAACCAACCACAATCGGGATCCATGACCATTAAATCAGGCTCGGGTGCCATCTCATGCGCATGTCTTGAAGATCAAACTCATTCTACTCTTCTTTACTGATTGGTTACCAACCCCACTCCCAGGTTGCCCCATTTATTCTTTTTGAGATCGATTTGAATGCACCCATCGCGTTCTACATTCGGCCTACCTTCCCTCCATAAGGAATTTCCCATTTGCGTCACTTCATCTACCTCATCAACCTAACACTGAGACTAAAAAATGGTTCCCGCACCCTCAGCAAAATACCCTACCTACATCATCCTACAGGTCACCGTTTTATTGGGGAAATCATCTCCATGTCTGTACATCCTAAGCCCCTTTTTAAATTCTTTTAGAAAGTGTAAAATTTGTTTTTTAGGAAAAATTTTCACACCCATATTTTCGTGTCTTTTACTTGGCAAAAGTCCCTAGTCTCCCTTGGTTAGATTTCACTTATCACCACACCGTTCATTGATGATTAATTAGGCCAATAAAAACATGCTTCTACCTACCTTGGATTTCCTACCGACTCTATGGACATTCCCCCCATAAGAATTTTTTTTACTATTGCCACTCGCATTATAGCTACAACCTTGGACAGCTTTCTGTATCCATTCATATTTTCAACTCTCATTATCATGCCTTTTTTGACCCACCATATTACAATCATATCTATCTTTCATCTTGATTCCTCGAATCAATATTTTAGATAGTTGGCACTTCACTCTTGTCGACTTCAACACCCATATTCTAGGAACAAAGAAGTACCTTGGGTGCTCCCCCCCTTATGGGACATCCTCGGGTGGCATAGTGGGAATCACTATCACCCATTGATGTAATTGGTCTCCCTGAAATTCGACACCCTCATAAGCTTTTCATGTTAAGATAGTATCGTACGTTTTGAATATTGTAGTTCTTTCATTTAGTCGAAGACCCATGCATCTCTTAGCACCTCATTCAATAGTGCTTATATTTTGATGCATTAGAGGTACCCAAAGTCGAAGACCCGTGCATCCATGGGAACCTAACTCAACGGTTCTTCACTTATGATGCATGGGGGCACCTATTTCAGTCTATTTTTTAGTAGTTCCCTTGAGAGCGTAAGTAGTTATCATCATCTGCCATCAGCATGTCAATGACATCGACGTTGACTTGAAAGGAGAATTTCATGTATGATTGTAATAGTTGGTCACTAGTCATCATAATGATCATGGGACATGCCCGCATTGTATAAACACTTTTTATCTAAAAATTCTTCGGAGCATGGTTATCTTTAATTCTTAGCCAAGGATTTTCCCTACTCATCTTGACCACAAGTTACTTTATCTATCTAGAAGTAGGTAGGACTCTTAGTCAAATTATAAAAATGTGATGTATTTCTGCTATACACTTTTTCCTAACCCCATAAAGGGGGAACTATTATCATATCGAAATTTCACACATACATATGAATTAAGAGACACTCAAAGTCAATTATCAACACATACAGGGGTGAAATTTCCACTTGGAAACACCATGGACACCAAAAATCAAAATATTTCCTAAGGTTCAAGTTAAAAAATTGGATTTAGCAGATGCATTGTTACCAGAAATTAGCAGTCACATGGCTATTCTTTGATATTTGAGCAGTCGTGTAAACATATAGTCAACACCTTGGGCTATGAACTTGCTTGAGCAACACTACAAATATTGACATGATAGAGCTGACAAATTTGAGCCTTAAGCCCCAATAAGCCTTAAAGGAAAGGAATTGGTATCTCTCATCTCATTTATGAGGTGAACCACCACATTTATGAGTTAAAGGGGGGATGATTTTCCAAGAAACTCTATAAATACATGTTCTAGGAGAGCCAAGAAACAAGAAAAATAAAAGCATTTTTTATGCTGCCAAAATTGCTCCCTGTTAGTGTAAAATATTTCAGAAAGTGTACCAAAAATACCTTACTTAAGATATGGATGAAATATATCCCTAACAACAAAAATGGTTTTAAAACATTTTATATCTACGATAGAAAATAAAAACAAATCTCGTAAAAACCTAGATCTATGCAGTAAAAGAAGTTAAAGAGAAAAATGAAATAGTAACTAATGAAAAAATAAATCCAAGTAACCAATGGACAAGACAAGTTTGAAGAATGATATTTTCTATTATGTAACACCTAGTGAAGGAAACAAGTAAATGTTACGAGATAATATGACCAAGTTACGACCCTGGGAATTTGACTGCCCAGCTAACCCCAACGTGGCCCACAAACCCTTAGTGTTTCATCTCTTAGGGTTAGGGTTTTGGTTGTTTATGGTTTTCCTACGTTTTTCAATAATAAAAAGGCCCTGGAGCCTCATTGTAAGACAATTCAGAGGCTTGTAGTCACCACATCTCTTCTCATAGATATGCTACTAGCAACCTAGCTAGTCTATTTACATTCTTTCTGTAAGCATATTCCAGTTATTTGATATTAATGAAATGAAGTTTTATTTGTACTACATATCTGCATTTAAGTGTATTTCTATATTTTATTGTGTTCCTACATAAGTCCAAATCAGTGGTATAAGAGAAGTGTGATCTTTCTCTATCCTTCTTTGCATGTCCCCAATGAGGTTGGGGTATAAGGAATTAGGGCTCGATCTGGTGAAACCTTTGCAAGATCAACCTCACAAACCCCGACGAACTCCAATTGGGGAAGAAACGAAAGACAAGGGGGAAGGAGATCCTATCAAAATATTACTCAAGGAGGCCCTCGAAAAACAAAGGAACATGATGATGGATAACTGATCTGAAAATGGAAGTACTTGAAAATGTGTGCAAGGTATCCATTTTCATTAATTAAATGTGTGCAAAATTCTCCATGTCTGGTTGATTAAAAAAGGTGTTTTTGGTAACTGTTTATGAGTTTATGTGTGAGGGAAAATTAATTTAATTTTTTGTTTAACATATTAAATCAGAAATATACATCAAGATAAGTTCAGCATAACATGACACAAATGTTTGGTGAGCAGTTCACCCCTCCCGGGCTATGCTACTGGATCAAGCCTCCAAAAATGAGCTTGTCCTCTTGTATTAAAATGATCCAAAATGCTAATACAAGTTTAAAAGTGCCTTAATAGGAAAATATGAATGCAAATAAAGATTTAGAAGACATGAAAATGCTAAAAATGCCTTTCCATATTCACTAAACAAAGAAGAATTACCATAAACAGCTAATTCTTCAGCAAAGCCCTAATGGCTCTTTTAACTCCTATGAAGCTTTTCAGGCTATAGAAGTCCTCAAAAAGTTCTGAAACCTTTTCCATTAGGTTCATAAGGTATAAAATAGTCGAAAATGGTTTTTGGTTCATCTCAAACAATGAGGCACAACTCAATACAACTCCATTTCCCCAATGGCCCTGATGGCTCTCCAAACTCTACTGAAGGTTTTCGGCCTCTGAAAGTCTTCAAATAGTTCTAAAACTTCTTCCATTAGGTTCAAAAGTTGTAAAATATATGAAAATGGTTTTTGGATCACCTCAAATAGTGAGGTACAACTCCAGATAACTCCATTTCCCCAATAGCCCTTGTGGCTCTCCAAGCTTCCCTGAAGCTAAAATGGCTATAGAACACCTATAATACCTCTATAACCTATCCCAATGGCTCTGGAATGCTGAAAATAGTCAAAATTGACTTTTGGTTCACCTCAAACGATTAAGCATAGCACAAAACATCTCCAACTCCCTCTTGGCCCTAATTGCTCTCATTGCTTCCCTGAAGAAGAAGGGGCTGAAGAACAAATAAAATGGCTCTAAAACCTATTCCAATGGATCCATAATGCTGAGAATACCCAAAATAAAAAAACAAATCGTCCAAAAGGGTTCAGTAAATCAGACATTATGACCAAAACAATATTTGCCCAATCTGGCCTAAAAAACTCCACCAAATTTGGGCTAACTCCAGTTAGCCTGACCATTCTGGCCAATCCCGTCAAAAATGGCGGGCCTTCCATAAATTCTGCCAAATCCTAATCCCATATTAACTTGACTTAATTGAGTTTTGATTAGCGGATAAGTATGTTTTTAAAAATAAATGCGTTTTGTGCGCTAAACAACAGATTAGTGGTTAAGCCACGTATTAGTGGTTAATTAAGACACAATTAACAAAAATCTGCCCATGGTTATCTCCCGTTCTTTGGCACTTGGTCGTATGGTGTATGTGGTATGTATGGGACTGGCCCCCTTTTGCCGCCACCCACATCTTTTTCAAACGTTAAATAGAACGTTGATGCCCAACGTGTTAAGACTTAATCCGTAGGTGAGTTGGTTGGAGAGCTTGTTGGTTAGTGGGAGGTCTGGGGTTCAAACCCATAGACCTACAAAAATTTTGAAATATAAATCATACGAACTCTTTCCACAGCCTGGGGGCCACGTGGAGACCTCCAGGCCTGCCACGTGGTAGCCCATGATTGGCCCATAAAATCCCAGGTCAATATTCTAACCAACAATAAATTGAAACTTGTGGATCACTGATTCACCACTATGGAATATTCCAGGGAATATTTTGAAGAATATTCCAGGAATATTCCTTTTTTAATTTTCAAAATTTGAAAGTCAAACCTGGTCAAACTTAGTTTTTTGCAATTTACTGAAAACTTCAAACTTGCATATCTTGCACATACGATGTCGGATTTGAGTGCCCTTTGTGGCATCAGGATCGTATCGACGAGGCCTATCCATTCATTCATGTTGCAAGTGATTTTTAACACTTTCAATTTTGAGCTTTTTCCATAGCTCAGACTTGAGTTCCTAATCACACCTCCCAAATGAGAAGCTTTTGGACCCCAAAATCTCACTAAAATGATGAAACTGAACTGTACAGAAAATGAGAGAATAAAAAAATCCTCTTCTCTTCAGCCTTCAAAAATTTTCCTGACTTGCCAATTGTCCTCATGGTGGATTTTTGCTGAATGAGCCATGTACTTGTGCCAAATCTCGACCAGGTTTTCTTGCCATACCAATCTTCCATTCTGAAACCAGCAATGACCCTTGTTGAAATTTTGTGCCCTATTTTCTTGCATGCCTTTCCATCTCATGGAATATTGCACCGCTTTGCATCAACACTTCATTCTCTGCACCAATCGACACCAAAGGCACCTTGTGCAACATACGACATCAACAACAAGTTTACCTGAAATGTGCTATACAATTGACACAATCATCAATGTAAAAAGTGTGCCCACAATCGACACAAGTCGAAAAACATGTATGACACAATCGACACAAGTCGATAAACAAAAAGATACATCTTGACAAACATGTGTGCATGTATCATGTACAATGAACCTATATACAGTTCGCTATTTACACATACAACCTCTATGTACATGTGCAACTTCAACTCTTCTTTTTAAATGCCAACAACTACATCATCCCAAAGACATGTGGGTGACAAAGAGCTGAACCAAAAGACATTGTTGCAACATAAGTGAGTATCATACTCATCTTTTACACCTCCATGGCGAAATTTTGCAACAACAAAGAAATTCCATCAACTAAAACTGCTTTTACATGCAATCTTGCATCAACTTTTAAAAAGAGATACATGCATACAAATCTAAAATTTGCATGTAAAAAATGAGTATGACTTACTGCATAAAGAAGTTAATCCACTTCTTACCAAGCCAACTCCGTGGCGTCTTTTGCGGCAACAACATTTCTTCATGTGAATCTTCCATTTCCACATCGATAATGGAATCCATAGATCCACTTGCGCCAAACTTTTTGTCCTCTAGCTGCATATGCTTTGGACGACTTGTTGTATGCAAAGTCCAACAATGAGAGACATCATGTCCCTTCTTTTGACAAAATTTGCAACTCTTAAGCACTTTCTGAGAAATTTTTCTTTGCCTCTTCTGCTTCCTGTGTGCTTTCTTTTTCAACCAGCATCTTGAAGCAACATGGTTAAATTGATCATGTGAATAATTATACCTCTTTTTCTGCATCGAATGTCCATCCTTTTTGTCTTCGAAAGACGATGAACTAGTAGAGGAGACAGCTTTATTTTTCAAACTTTCATCACTTTTCTTGTCTTGAAAACTATCTAAATTTGCATGCTCGCCATAAGCGACATGTTTACCCTCTACTTGCTGCAATGATGGCTTAAAACAATGGCAATCATCCTTAAAACAATTTTGACATATTTGCATTTTAGAACTTGGAATAAAGGTTCTCTTTAAATTTGCATCACATGCATTCAAGGATTTGGATTCTTTGCCATTAAACAACTCATATCCAAGACCAACATTCTTGGGTCACTCCACAAACGAAATAGGGTCAACCATGCCTTGTGCATGCTTTACCAAACCTTTTCCTTCAGGATAGCCCAACTTAAACATTAATTTGGACCCTATACCCCTTGTATTTTTTTCAAAAGAACCAACACACTTTTCAATTGAGGAAATTGAAGACAAGTTGGAATGGTTTACCTCTTCCTCACGCTTTATCTTGCACAAAGCTTATTGATCTTGAAGGATTTGTTTCTCCATTCCATGCAACCTTTGGAGAATTGGTTCCTTCTCTTCCTTCATGGCTAACAATTGTGCATGAAGCTTAGCACTTTCTATTTGATCCTCAATTAGAATATGCACCATGTCCTTCACCTTAATGAACTCATTCTTCATATCATCATTGAAGAATCTCGTGAAGGAGGAAACTTCACTTGTAGAAGAATTTGACATTATGTAAATGGTCAAATTAACAAAAGGAACTTCCAAAGAAAAGTTCTCAAAGCTTTCAAACAAAAGACAAGCTTTTAACCAAATGTCTTTTTAGCTATACTCTTATTCAAGCAGCCATAAAACACAAACTCCAATAGCTTTTGTAGAAACACTAATCAAGTGGGTTTGTTTTCCAAATATAATCTTGAGGTACTTTGGGGTAAGGAAATAGCCTACAACTCTTTTTTCCTTTCCAAGACTTAGCTATCAACAACTATCCTTTCAACTCAAGCAAACTGAACAATCAACCATTTTGCAACCAATAAAATAGTCAGTCTTTTACACTGTTTTAACACCTTTTGCACAAAAAAAAATGCTCAACCTGAAGCTCAACCTATGCTTTGATACCATCTGATCTGAAAATGGAAGTACTTGAAAATGTGTGCAAGGTATCCATTTTCATTAATTAAATGTGTGCAAAATTCTCCATGTCTGGCTGATTAAACAAAGTGTTTTTGGTAACTATTTATGAGTTTATGTGTGCGGGAAAATTAATTTAATTTTTTTTTAACATATTAAATCAGAAATATACAGCAAGATAACTTCAGCATAACATGACACAAATGTTTGGTGAGCAATTCACCCCTCCTGGGCTACGTCTGCTAGATCAAGCCTCCCAAAATGAGCTTTTCCTCTTGTATTAAAATGCTCCAAAATGCTAATACAAGTTTAAAAGTGCCTCAATAGGAAAATGTGAATGCAAATACAGATTCAGAAGACATGAAAATTCTAAAAATGCCTTTCCATATTCACTAAACAGTGAAGAATTACCATAAACAGTGACTTCTTCAACAAGGCCCTGATGGCTCTTTGAACTCCTTTGAATATTTTCGGGCTGTAGAAGTCCTCAAACAGTTCTGAAACCTTTTACATTAGGTTCATAAGGTATAAAATAGTCGAAAATGGTTTTTGGTTCACCTCAAACAGTGAGGCACAACTCAATACAGCTCCATTTCCCCAATGGCCCTGATCGCTCTCCAAACTCTCCTGAAGGTTTTCGGCCTCTGAAAGTCTTCAAAAAGTTATAAAACCTCTTCCATTAGGTTCATAAGGTGGAAAATAGTTGAAAATGGTTTTTTGATCACCTCAAACAGTGAGGTACAACTCCAGATAACTCCATTTCCCCAATAGCCCTAGTGGCTCTCCAAGCTTCACTGAAGCTAAAATGGTTGTAGAAAACCACTACTGCCTCTATAACCTATCCCAATGGCTCTAGAATGCTGAAAATAGTCGAATTTGACTTTTTTTTCACCTCAAATGGTTAAGCATAGCCCAAAACAGCTCCAACTCCCTCTTGGCCCTGATGGCTCTCATTGCCTCCCTGAAGAAAAAGGGGTTGAAGAAAAACTCCAATGGCTTTGAAACCTATTCAAATGGATCTAGAATGCTGAGAGTACCCGAAATCAAAAACAAATTCATCCAAAAAGGTTCAGTAAATCAGAAGTTATGACCAAAATAGTATTTTCCCAATCTAGCCTAAAAAAACTCCACCAAATTTGGGCTAACTCCAGTTAGGCCGACCATTCTGGCCAATTCCGCCAAAAATGGCGCGTCTACCATAAACTCCGCCAAATCCTAATCCCGCACTAGAAAATTTGGCCCAATTTCCGACGACCACTTCATCGCTATTCTGACACACAGTCGTCGCAAGAGCGACAGTTCGAGGGCAGACAAAACGTGGTTAGCCATTACGTCGCAATTCCAACGCCTTGAAAAAGTGTCGCAATACCGAAAATTTTTCCATCGCTTCCAAACAAGCGTTGTTGTTCCGATGTTTCCCAAACCGTCGCTCTTCCAACGTTTGAAAACTGTCGCAATTCCGATGAAATGTGGTTCGACGTTTTGAGCGTCGCTCTTTCGACGTTTTCATACTGTCGCTCTTCCGATGTTTATAAAATTTCGCAATTCAAACACCTTACAAATGTGTCGCAAGACCAACGCATTGAAAAAGTTTCGAAAGACAGACGCTTTCCAGAAGTGTCGCAATACCGATGCTTTGCAAAAGCATCGCAATACCGACGCTAGGAAGAACTGTTGCAATATAGACGGACGTCGCAAGACCGACAAAGATAGAAATTGTTGAACACATCGGAAGACTGACGCTTATAATGTGTCGGTATACCGATGCATATAAGGTATCGGAAGAGCAACGCTTGCAAAGCGTCGGTATACCGACGAAGGGTTCAATTTTAAAAAAAAATGAGACTTTAAAATAGGATAGTAAATCTCCAATATTTGTTATGAATTGTGGGCGTTCCAATTTCCTGTCACAACTGTAAAGCTGTTGTACTACAGAATAAACAAATTTGAACTCCAATAACACGACGTCCAAGGAAAATGCATTTTTATTCTACGAGACAATGCCACTGGCTTATATGTATTTTGGTGCCATGTGGCATATTACAAATGTGTATCAAAATTCACTGACTACCATGTGTAATCTTACTAAATCCCTCGATAAATGTGTGGTCCTCCTATTGAACACGAGGAAGTGTATCTAGTCAAGAGCTCGAAGTGTATCTAGTCAAGAGCTCTATGATGGGGTAAAACCCACAGTCCACATTTAACTCAAAATTTCATAGCTATGTATAAAGTGCCTTCAAATTTCTTTTCCCAAACTATTGCACAGTCTGGCAAACTCCCAAAGTTATAAATTTATGAACTGGCTATTTAAATAGGTATGTGCGGAAACTAACTCACTTTTTCTTCAAGGTTATGAAACCCCTTTGTGCATATTAAAACTGCATCCCCGAATTTCACCCCCATACAATCCTTATGCATATAAGCTTCTATAGGCGGACTTTTTGTATTAAATTGGGTCTATGGTTATGAGGTCATATTATAGGACCCATCACGTTGTATTAACACTCAATAATAATTTGAGTTGACCTCCAAAGCCGGACTATTGCCCACGGCTTACCATATCGCATACCAACATTCTCCAACTTAGATGTTACAATATAACCTTGTGGCAATTCAACCCACATTATACACATCGCATTGTGCCTCGACGGTGACCCCTTTTGTTATGGGAATTCATATAATCGGCAAACCTTAGTTGGAGTGACACTGATGGAGAGCAAAACCCACTACTAGCAGGTTCGCCTCAAAACTGCTTCGAGGGTAGATTCATAATCTGAACTCGATCTTGGGACCTGTGGGTTATGGGCCCACCACACTTCTGCTGCACCACTTCAATCCATATATATGCATGGGCCCCAACGCTAACAATCTTCCCCATCCAACGGCGGTTAGCACGTCGCAATACTTCGAATGATCTGACGGATATCACGCGGGTTAATAGCACGATCATTAACACACGATGAGAGCGGTTTCTCCAGACCGCTTGAGGCCACATGTCGGCCCATAGCCTTGATCGCATCCAAATGGGGAATACCGCTTACCCTGCAAAGGCAGTGTGATCAAACCGCTTCCGTATTTTGAACAGTATTTGACCGGAGTTAACTCTATTCCCTGTACGCTCTCCAGTTTGCTAACTCAGGGTCTAGAACACATTTACTATTCAGTTCCCAACGAATTCTGTATTGTGGGGTTCATATGAAATTCGATGTCGATTATCCCAATCGTGCAGAATACATATGTATTCAATTCATACACATAATTCAGTGAAATAAATCCACCATCATCTACGCGTACACTATAATGATATTTACAGGATCACTGTCGATCCTTTCAGTGATCGATAGCTGATCATAGTTCATCAATGACAACATTTAACTCATAGCCCCTAAACTATGATTAACCCCAAATTCAACACACAGTCACACAGAAATCATGCATATGAACTCAAAAATTTAGATAAGATTAAACCATGTGCTTCTTGAATGAGCTGCTAATTGGGCTTGAGTAGATGGAGTCTGCTGGTCATGCCTTCCATTCTGTCTATTGATCCGAATAGTTTTCTTATCTTGAATAGAACAGAGCAATAACGGTAGGGTTCCTACTGCACCCTGTCACAGGTCTCACAAGAATTCCCTAGGCCCTTCGATAGTCGAGACTGGGGCCTTTGGTTTAAGAAAACCACTCTAGCACTATTGGTGATGTAGGTTTGCAGCACAAAACATTAACATTATAATCAGTACCTAATTATAGTTATTTAACCTACATTTTAAAATTACCAATATGCGTGACAACTTACCTGTACCAGAGAACAGTCTATTAGCTTCTGCATGTCCTGAAGCCGAATAACATCATGGTAGACATACCTTCGAACCTGGAACATAAAACTCTTTTAGGACATCATACAGCTCATTTGATGCAGTAATTCATGCCAATTAAGGACCGACCTTTACAAGGTTTTGCGGATTACCTATAGAAGGCGATGTGAACGATGGGAATAGAGACAATGTTGAAAAATTCTGGCACTACAATCCATGCAAAAGATGTTGACTTCATTCTTCTTGTGCTCCAAATGAATGGAACAAGGTGTAAAGAATTGGTCTGTTAACAGAGCCTCCAGCCATGCTGGTTTTTGTGGAACAACGGAGAGAGCATATCCAACCTGAAAAGGAGTCAGAAAGCTCAATCCTTCCATAATTTACTATATTTGAGGAGCCAGGAAAAATGGCGGAAATCTCCTAGAAAATCCTCATAATTTATCAATTTATGGAATTCGAGTAATTATCAATTTATTACCCCTCGACCTTAGCATATTCAACCCCCTTAAGCTAGAGATGTGAAACACAACAGTGCATGTTTCCTCAAAAAATGAACTTAAATAAGGTTGATCTTGTCAAGAAGCTAACTGTTCGTTCTGGAAATTTAACTAAAAACCGAGCTTGCCCCTCAAACTTTGAAAGAATAACACAAATCATAACACATCAAAGCTAATCTTGACAAGCTATTTTCCAATTTGAAAAATTAACTCAAATTCGGAATAAAATATATGGGAAACCTGAGTTCCCGATCCTGCACGCAAGAGACAACGATTGGCAGAGCCTCCATCTCCATCACGAATATCATAAATATTAACTGTCTTTTGGGCACTGGCAGTAGATACCATAAGAGGCCCACATGGCCTGTACCACCAATGTTGATTCTATGGCACAACATTTGCAAAGCCAAAATTTCTCCCCGAGACATCCCTCTCTGCCAAAACTGGAGAGATGGTACTGGATGTTGAAGTGAAGGCCTCTGATTCAGTATGGAATGCCATAATTTCTTTATTATAAAAGTCCCATGAACAGAAACCTGAGTCCAATGTACAACCTGCAGATGCTGCCACAACATTTTTACCAGAGTGACCATTTGAACCAGCTGCTCTGATCAACCAACAATCACCCCACATGTTTGGGGTAAGCCCATATGGAGCTTTATATTCAGCCTTCTCCTGGAGATTGGAAAAAAACAATACTGAATATTACTCATACATCAACTGCCCTTTATGTTAAAGGAAAATTTAAAGAGTGCATAAATATTGTTGAAATCCCAATCATAGTTTCTAGAAAATTTCAACAGTTTTTGAAATGAACTACATCAAATATTTAGGCAAATCATTTTTTAAATAGAAATTGGTGAATTTTATTTCAAATATAGAAATTTAAACCATGAGAATAATCTAACCCCTAGTATTTTCCCTATTTCTAATAGAAAATCCCAAAATGTATAAATTATAACACCCATAAACCCAAAATTAAGTACAATAATTAAAACCTCCTAGAGAGGAAGTGCCTAGAGAGACCTAACCATAAGCGTTTAATTGGTTTTTTCAGAGACCTGACCATAGAATCAAATGAATCCTGCGAATCCTGAGAAATAATAAACAATAGTAAGGCCATTATTTATTGGTTTTAAATAATAAACAACATGAAACAAACCCACATAATTAGTAAATTATTTAAAGACAATAATTCCTACATATTAAAATATAAAGTTATAACATACGAGCTCATACTCGAACATAACATATGTATCAATATTCTTCTTCTGTATCTTCTTAATCTTCATCCAACTGATCGAAATCTACATCAACATCTGATTCAGAAATGATGTTGAAATGATCGACCATGTCATCATCATAATCAATTATGTGATTTTCAATAATATCCTCATCAAAATCATCATCAATAATTGTTGCCTCATCTCCTATGCCTGGTTCATCTTCTAAGATATCTTCTTCGTCTGTCAATGCTGCTTCCTGCTCATTTGCCACTGCATCATCTTCTTCTTGATCAATATCATATTATTCCTCTACAGTATACTCTATTGGCCTTCCTCTTGGATCATATCTAATAGAAAATGACCATTCGTTCTCACCTGGAACCTCTGAGTAAAATACTTCTTTGCATTGGCTTGGAAAAACATAGCGATCTTTTCCTGCTTCAAACTGCGATGTTTTAACCATTGGAAATCCATTGTCATATTGAATAAGTGTTCTATCATCATCATGTACATTCATTCGTAGCCTATACCATTTGATGTCAAACAAAACTATTTTGAAGGAATTAAAGTCACACTCAACTATATCATCTAAGAACCCATAATATCTATTTTCAGATTCTCGAGGATGTCTGTCACTCCTGGAGGAAACATTAGTGAAATGGAATACTGCAGTTATCCCACTATCAGAATTTTTCCTGTTATCATCCAACTGTTTAACGCGAAATTTACGACCATTGCACCACATAGCCTTGTCCAAGAGAATGAAACGGCTACCTATTCTCGAACATTATCATTCCCAGAGGTAAGAAGTTCCACAAATATAGGAGTGCCCCGTAATCAATCACAACCTTTGTATTCTCAGAGGTTCCTAAGACTATATTCATCAAAGCCCAAGCTGCTTCAAACTACATTATCAATCACAACGTATCACCATCAAAGCTATAATTTTAAGATAACAATTTATCTACCATTGAAACTATAATTTTAAAATAGATACACCCAATGATATAGACACCTCGTGAGAGTAGAGGTTAGGAAATTATAATAATAATTATTACAAGATATCACTCACAGTGCAGTTGATTGTTCATTGTCTGTTGTAACTACAATTTTAAAGAAGACACACTTAGTGATATAGACACCACCAAGTGAGAGCAAAGGTTATGAAATTATAATGAGAATTATTTCAAGATTTCATATTACTCATAGTACAGTTAATTGTTTATTGTTTGGTGTAATAATTTTTTATTATTTATAAACACAATCAAACATATTATGAGGGACGGTGATGAAATTGACAACAGTCTCATAACAAATGATAACGGGCACATCCCCTAGAAAGATAGACTCTGAATGAGAAATAAAGCAAAACAAAGTGATTACTTACAGGATCATAGGCTTCCTGAAGAACAAGATCCAGAGCAGCATATGTAACCCCTAAAGAAACACCTCTCTTTGCAAGACGAATTGCTACATCTTTCATATGTAGTCTAGCAAATTTTCTGAGCTCATCACGTGAAAGAGGATCAAATGCAACTATCTCATCAAGTCTATTCAATAGCTCTGGCCTGAAATGTCTTTTAACCTGCAAAAATATTCAAAGGCATGTCAAAGTATTGTAGCCAACTTCGTGATAAAATTATATGAAAAATATGCATACACAGAGTCCAGGAGAATGAAACGACAGGTGTATTGGCAGTTGCTGAAATGCAGCAACTAAAACGGCAGGTGTATTGGCAGTTGCGGAAATGCAGCTACTAAAATGGCAGGTCTATCGATGGTTGCAGGTGTGTGGATTATTGCTGGTATTTTCAGACCGATTCCATGGAAATATACCAGAAACCAGTGGTATGTCAAACCTAGAAGGTAACTCGAGAGACTGTGACCGTCAGATTAAACAAGTAACAGGTGTCGTGCCTAGATAAGAAGTGTTGACGAAAAAAAAATTGATCTCTTTCATAACAGAAGGCCTATCGGCCTAAATATCTAGGACATGTGGCACTCCATGATAAAGACACATTGTGTGTGGATTTGAGTTTTTCAGGTGGTCAAGTGGGCCAAAAATAGGTGAAATGTGGCACCACTCAGAGATTGACATGTGCCAATTGGTGAAAGTGGTAGAAAATTGGCATGCTCAAACAACGAGGTGATGCAGGAATGACATGAGGGAGAAAATATCAGAAAATCCCCAAATCTGGAGAACTAAAGCTCATCACCAACCTGAGATTGACAACTTTACATGATGTAACCTATGAAATCATAAATGGAGAAATCATAATAACAATAAAGTAACGTATGTAACAATAAATTCAGATTCATCCTGGGAGTGGTAATGGGAGAAATCATAGTGAACAACAGGAAACATGCAGAGTTGCTTACAATCAAATAGATGAAAAAACACATACAAAAAACCTAGATAATAATCATGAACAAGCTTAATATTGAATTATGAACTGTAAAGGAACTTACAAAATGTGACATTACAAACCTGGTCAAGCGCACAAGCAAAAATATCCTGGAAATGACCCTGGTTGACAAGTTGTATTGCTCATGATGCAAGAGGATTTGTACCTACACTGCCAAGTCAATGAAAATCCATCATTATCTATATAAGTAATACAAGTAATTGATGTAGTATTTTTTACTCTAAGATGCATTCTTATGATAATGTTAGAACATATGTTGAAAATGTCAAAACATACCTGAATAAGCTCCTCTTCGTTTCAAGAACAATTTATTGGAGTCGCATAAACTTGGAACAAGCCTCCCACGATCTGAAAGAGTAGCAACTAAGTCAACAGTGACTTTTTTGTTGCTACGCTGGATCGAGGGAGGTTTGCTCCAAGATTAAATCGCTCCAATAAATTATTCTCTACTAAACAAGGCCAACCACGTGAAGGTGGAAGCTCTTATGCCCCCCCCCCTCACATCACTTTCAATTCCCCAATACCCAATCTATATTTCATTTTTTACTTTCATCAGCATAAAAAAAAAGTATTCAATAACTAATAAAAAAACAATTCAACAAAAAGTACGCAAGGAAACATTGAAATTAGTGCTTGACATAAAAATAGTATGATAAATGAGTTTTTTATATAATGCAAAAAACGTTCCAAGTATGGTAACGTTTGTCTTATAATAATACAATATTTTACATTATCAAATTTTCTTTTTCTTCTTCCTATTTCTAAAGCTCCTAATTACATCATCAATATCATTGTGCTCTGCTCCTATTTCGTGCCTTTTGACCCGCACTGCTAACCTAGTTGCGTAGTCACGATGTCTGGTCTCATCCAGTGACGGGGCATCGCCCACAAAAACAGATAATATTAAATTTTAATTTTCAGTTTTAAATATCATTGAACTAGTTCGGCAATATCAACAAAAAAAACTGCAATGAGATTATTTACCTGGTGCACCAGTTTTCGCCGTTGGGACTGTTTCCCTGTCTTCCTTTCTGGTGGTAAGATCCTCAAGGGAAACATTCTCTGTCATTTAAAAAAAAACGTTATAAGGACAACCATCAAGGTATAATTAGAAAAAATTATAAGTGGAAATTAATTACCGTCACGGCCCTCACTGATAGTAGCATTGTCGGCCTGGTCCCCACTACAATGATCAGGTTGCATGTGAGGAACATCTACATCTAGCTCTACAACTTGGTTATTTGCCTCATCGATAGTGCTGCTCCCCTGATTTAAAAAAAGTTGTTAGACATTAAATTTATGGACGAAAACAAACATATTGAAAGGTTAATGTTTTACCTTATCAGACATTTTGGATCTTGGGACCTGCCCCAAGCTTCTGCGACGTTCAACTACGGCTTGATAGCTGAAATGGAAAGAGATATTTTTATCTTCCTCTGTAGTTTCTGTTCCGAAGTTATCACCCTACATTACATATTATTGTGTATTTTTAATCATATTTGATAGGATTACAAAAACTTTGGAAGGCGATACAATTAATTATAAGATGTTTAGCTACTTAATTACAATTCTTGCAGCTAATTTCAAGTAGCTGCCCTGGCCTATCTTGTGATGGCCCTTTTTTTCAATCTTATATTTGGGTTCCTTCGAGGTGTCAGGAAAACTATCATCGAAATATTGAAGTCAGATATGACGTAGCACACTTTTATTTTAGACATAGAGAAACTTAAAGATATTGAATTAAAGTTGTAATTTACCTTGCGGGTCTAGTTGGCATTTTTCCTTCTTTCTTTGCCCTTTTCTCTTTTCTGTCATGGATGAGTGCTCTCCACTCACTCTCTGGAACTGTGAGAGGATGCTCTTATCTAGGGTTAAATTGCAATTGCATCCTATAGGTGTCCCTAGTATATTTCAAATATTTGCCGGCTACCCGAGCCATCGCTGTTGTGTCAAATGTGCCGACCGCAAAAAGGGCTTCTAGATAATCTAGAAGTTATTTTTTCAGGTTGGAATTATGGGAATTCCACCTTGTGCATATGGTTGGGCTAAAAATTACCAATGCATGGCTCTCTAAAAACCTGTAGAACTCATTGTTTCCTACACAGAAAAAAAGATATTATCATTAATTTAAAAATAAAAATCATGATAAAATATGTTTTAGATAGAGTACATGAAATAGTTAAAATATTAAAATTTACCTGGGAGTTGTACGTGCTTTATAGGGATACCTTCATCGTTCACCAAAAACGTGCCATTAATGGTCCCCGTGGAGTTGACACGTGTAGCTCTAGGAAACACAATAATGTAGTTGGCCATATCAGCCTCATCACTGCCAACACGTTTAGTAGTTGGCTGGTTGTCTTCTTGGGCAGGGTGTGTTTCTTGGCTGGCACCTAAAGGAGTAGAATGTGTACAAGAGGTTTTCTAGGCAATCTCTTGCCCTTGTGTCCCACTACCACCAACACTGGGTTCAACAAGTGTCAGAAAAAGCTACATACAAAAGAACTTTTTGTTAGTTTAGTCAATGTAAAAATTAAAAATCAAACTATCACAATTCATCTCATGCAGAACAAAAAAAATATCCTTTTGAATTTTTATTATTACCTGATATGTTTCTAGCTGGGTCATAAGTTTTTTTATCCTCTCTTCTGTTTCAGGTGTTTGAGGCGCATCTATCAAAGTATCAAATTCCGACCTTGCTTTTCGTGCCTTTTTTCGCAACAAGAGCACTAGAGATAGGGATGAAGAAAGCTCTTCCTCATAGAGGGAATCATCAGGCGTACCATGGCCAGGTGTCTACATATTTGAACAAAATTAATATTATTTCAATTATGTAAATAACTAAAATACCTGAAGATAGAGCAATGTTGGCACTTTACATGTTCTTCCGCTGACCTCTTTCCGCGATCATCCCATCTCGGGGTTGTTCCTGTACTGCCCTGATTAGTCTACCACATTGCAATAAAATTATAAATGTAAAAACTTGAAAACAATATCTAACTTGAAAACACAAAATGAAAACTGAAATAATTTCTAATAAGACACTGGAATACAAAGTTAGAGTTTCAAATATGCCTTGCAATGAATTCAGTCCTAGAAACATGTCATTGCACATTAAGGCACCCAAACAAGAGACGAGTTGACAATGAGACTAAACTGGGTTATTTGTAGTGAAATTTTAAAATCTCAAAAGGTATATTAATTATCGAAACAAATTAGCTTCATAATTTTAGTATTATTGAGTCTGCAGTGTATAAATCACAAAAAAAATGAAACAAAACACTAGAAAAGCAATAGATTGAAATGTGTATATACTCCAACAGAACACACATTAATAGGCTCTAATTATGGAGCACAAGACCACCTCTGTGTAAGATGATGGCAAGGCCTAAGGAAGCTTTACTATTGGAAAAAATAGTCTGGTGGCTAAAGATATACACTGCCTATTCCATGCCTCTTTAGATTCTTGCTACCAAAGCACACCTTGAGCAATGAGAACACTATTTTTAAGAGTGGTTCTGTTTGGGTGATTTTCTTACCAGGTTCATGCAGCACAAACATGTATGCCCCGCCTATCAAGATGGTGGGAAAAAGGAGTGACATCAACTATGGTAGAAGTTCATTCAGCCCAGGAATTGATTGATTCTCTTCTAATTGCTGGAGACAAGCTTGTTGTTTTAGATTTCTACGCTCTTGGTTGTGATGCCTGCAGATCTGTCCATCCTAAGGTATGTCGGAGGATTGAATCATTAAACAGTTTGTAATATTGTTCTATCAAAACGTTAGTTTTTGAAGTAACTATTTTAGCTGTTCCTGGTGAAACATGCCTTTTGATGTATTCCATTCAAACAGCTTTTGAATGGGTTTCTCCTCTCTTTCCTAGATATAATGTTCTCTGAAATATATTGTTTGAGCTGACAAAGTCTATGTCTCCTTAACCGGCCCCATGTTCTCACCATGGCTGTGCTCCTTTCAGTTTTTCTTTTATGGTCTATTATGGTTTTGCTTAGGGGGTCTAAGAGACTTGGCGTACTCGTTAGATCGTCCTCTTATTCTATTAAAAGAGTCTCTGCATCTATCCAGCTATGATCCGACTTCACGCTGCAAATCTTCTTAAAGAGTGTATTTGCCTCACAAATTGTGAACCCTGTAGATATGAGTTATGGAAATTTTCCGGAAATCTCTAAACAGGTCCCTGATCCTTTGGTTCCAATTGGAAAGGGCCATATTACATCTTTGATGAGAAATTGGATTATCCTTGTAAGCAGATTGATTCTCCTTTTAACAGTGTGATAACCACTAGGCATACTGATCGTATAGATATCTTCTTATTACAAATGTTTACCATGAGTTTTATGATGAACTTATATGGTATCTCTCACTCAATGTTGCAATATAACTAAATTTAGTTGGCCCCGACAAAAATGCTAGATCTATTTCATCATAACAACTATAATTCTCC
Source organism: Pinus albicaulis (assembly GCA_034641835.2). Taxonomy (NCBI): domain Eukaryota; kingdom Viridiplantae; phylum Streptophyta; class Pinopsida; order Pinales; family Pinaceae; genus Pinus; species Pinus albicaulis. Next base: position 975,562,187 of record CM076580.1, on the reverse strand, counting down.
ATTGTTTAGTTACATGATTCTTACCTAACATGTGCTTTGCTAAGCTTCAGGTCATGCTCTCTTTGGTAGTCATAGAAATACTTGTATTTAATGAATTTTTTGCAACATGAATTTTGAGTTCGTACTCAATGGTGCTAACCATTATCATTTCAAATAAATATTACAGTAGTTCTGTCACTCTTGTCTTTATGCTCATATGTATGAGATGACATGGGTATATTACCTTGCTTGTTCTCTGATGGAATTTTTATGCAGGGTGTATATATTCCCTGCACAGAGATGTTTGGCACATTTTCATTAGCAGTGGGAGCCACGGTATGTGCAATTTCTTTACTTGAGCTTTTGGTATTAGATTTGGAACTAAATATTCATAAAATAATGACTCCAAATGTGATTTTATAGTTTGGAATGGAATACTGGGCTCACCGAGCTCTTTGGCATGCTTTGCTGTGGCATATGCATGAGGTATAACTACAATTTACAGAAAGGTGGACCAAGAATTACTTAAAAAAAAAACAGTCCAGCTGTAATATAGCAGATATGTTTTGCACTATGCAATCCCCTTTTGTTCCATTGATTACAAGACTGTTGAGATGTTAGTTTTAGATTGTAATTGACAATCCATTTTATTTGGGTAGTCTCATCACAGGCCAAGGGATGGACCTTTTGAGTTGAATGATGTGTTTGCCATTATCAACGCTGGTCTGGCCATTGCATTAATGGCTTATGGATTCTTTAACAAAGGCTTTGTGCCAGGCCTTTGTTTTCGTGCTGTAAGTACTGGCCTCTGTTTTGACTGTTGCTACCATTGAAATTCACAGAAGTACTAAATTGACAGTATTCTTTAAAGAATGATGTGATCACTGTAAATTTAAACCAAGTTTGATTTAATAGCTATGTCAAGGTGATTTTCAACAACAGTATGTTAGTCACTCTATTATCAACCTACCGTGCATTTTGAAAAATTCCTCAGGGGCTTGGTATCACCATTTTTGGGATGGCATATATGTTTTTCCACGATGGTATTGTTCATCGTCGCTTTCCTGTTGGGCCTATTGTTGATGTTCCATATCTTCTTAAGGTAGCAACTGCACATCAGGTTTGTTCCTAATTTCCTTATCATAGCTCTATAGATCGCTTCATTTATCTGCGAGTTAGACATATATTTATTTCCAGTAAGTAGCGGATCTCATACAGATTTGTTTAAATGCCACTGCAACTTCATCATGCAGACACGTTTAATGGTGTACCATATGGTCTTTTCCTTGGACCAAAAGTGAGTTTTCTTCTTCCCTTATAACTGTTTGTATCTTTGTATTTCAAATGTGTTTATAGTTATTCATGCACGGTCTTAGGTGAAGATGTATTGATAGTTTATTGATTTTTGAGTTTCACAGGAACTGGAAGAGGTTGGAGGCCGTGAAGAGCTAGAGAAATTGTATAATAGTAAAATAAAGGGCCTCCAAAAGCTTCAGTTAAGGCTCTGACTTTCCTGCTTGTGTTATTTGGCACAAATTTTCCCATTTTATATCTACGCTCATAGGCAACTCCATTTTCCTTGAGAGCTAAATTTGTACACACGATGAGAGTAATCTTTGGCATGCAAACTAGTATTTGAGACGAGAGTCTTAAAAAAATAGGGGATTTTATGTTGTCAAAGGGGATCCTTAACATAAGGGCGGGTTAGAGCAATCCTAATCATCTAGCTCATGCAGATGAGAAAAATCCCCTACATGTATACTACATTAAATATATTTTTTAGCAGATCACATAATGGTCCAGTCCCTGTTTGCATGGTTTGTAAACTTTGGTTGAACAAGCAATAACCAGTTCTAAAATAATGCCAATGTATTACTAATGAGGATTTTGTTGTAAAGAACCTTTTTAAAATCAAATCACACATTAGAAGAAAACTTTGCAACCTGTTTGGAAAGGACTTTTGGCTATTTATGTATTAGAAACAAGGGTAGTAGATCAAACCATTCATTATGCTTGGTTTTTTAAACTAGAAATAAGGTTAGAAATTATATTCATCATGAAATCAAGTCATTGATATTGAAGATGATAGACGAGAATTAGATTGATGAGATATTTATGTCCATACTCGGTTTCATGAAGACCTAAAAAATTTCTTTTATTTTGGATATTGGCATGTATGGTTCACATGTTAGAATTTTTACCCCAAAATTTCGAAAAGGTGCTTTTGAGGGACCATAGATGATCTTGGACAGATGGTACCATAGCGTTCTCTTTATCTAATAGAAACTATGTTCACCCTTTCATGTGGTTACTCCTCCTCCAAGCAACTCTTTCTTTTATGTGGTTCCCTTGCACCTCCCGGTGCAATTGCTAGTGTATGTTATACTTTGAATCTAGTACAGATTTCAGGATTTTTCATAATTGCAGACTCGAATCAGCTGGAAATTTTCAAAATTATTATCTTGAAGACCTATACATTTTTTTTTTTAGATCTTGAGACTTCATACCAAAATTTCAGACCTTAGGCTGAGCTCAATTTTGGGCTAGTTCAGAAAAATTATAAAAGTTATCTCTTGCAAAATAGCGGATCTCAGTCACAACAGGAAGCTGGTCTTGAAGAAGTATTTGAGCAGGAAATTTGGTCTCTTATTGAGCTCCTTTATTTGCATACCTCAAACCTCAAATTGTTACAGATTTTGGGCTAGTTGTTGCATATGTTGCGTCAAGGAGTTTGGATTTGTGAACTGTTTGGAGATCCTCTTAATAGATCTATTTTTTTTAGTTTCCTTACCTTCAACAAGAAGAAGACCTTATTTGGAAGAAGACATTGGGCTTGGTTGAAAATACAGTTTTGTTCTTCTTGAAGCAGACTTCAACTCATATTTATTAAAGATATTCCTTGAATTATTGCTAATCTGTGGATAAAAACATTATTAAAGGATTTCTAAAACAAAGGAGCAAGTAACCCTTGTTGAAGACCTTATTGAATAAATTGTTGGAGCAAATTCTAGTAAACTTGTTGTGAAGACATTGAGGACATTTTTGGAGCAACATTGTTGAAGCTGATGGTATAGCATTGTTGGAGACGATCTTGAAGGGCCTTGAAGTGAAGCTTTTGGAGCAACTATTGAAAAATCCTTAGAGTATTTAAGTAAGGCACTTTCTATCTTCCATCACCTTTTTCCTTTCAATATCCTTTAAACGATTTTTTTGATATTTAATGTTTGAAATCACATTATAATTCCTTGATTATATGTGTTTGGGGACTTTCCCTTTGAAATTACCCAAAAATACCCTGGAAATTTTATCTTCAGGATGCATGTCTGACCCTATTGTTCAATATTTTGATTGATGGTAGTAAACATAGAGAGTTAGGGGGCTCTTGACTTGGTTTGGTTGGGCCATTAGATCCATAAAATCTACTAGGGAGAACCCCCCTTGATTTGGAGGAGAGCTAGCTCGAAGTGAAAAGAGGTTGGTGAGGTGACAATGGGGCTATTGATTTACACATGGTATCACACATTAGCTTTAGGAATTTATCTTGAGAAGTGCGAGATTTTTCTATATCAATTCTCAAATTGTTTACAACACTATTGTTAAGAACTAATAAGAAGTGATGTTGAGGGGTTTTTGGGTATAATAAACAATACCATTTAAAAACTAGGGTTCTCAGTCCTTGGCATTCCTTCACCTGGGCCTAGGGGCACACAGGAATAATTTAAAACTAAACCATGCAAACTTAAAAGTAACTTAACAGATCCATTAAGTAATAATAATCATAATTCCTAATTTCATATTGTACGATATAATGCAAATTATTCAAACATGAAGCAATGAAGACATGCAATGTCTGAATTTCAAGATTGATGAACCAATACAAGAAGTTAGAAACTACAACTTTGATTCAATACTGTGTGTCCTAACTCCAGGAAGGAATCTAGTTTGTAGTACAGAACATGCATCGTGTATTATCAATTCTTAATTGACAACAACTAAAGGTCATATACCTCATCAATTCCTTCCCATTTTGTGTTTTTATGTTATATTCCTTATAAAAGTGTCAAATTTCTCTCAAAGTAAGCAACCACTGAATAAAAATAAAAATAGTTGAGATATGATTGAGAAATGGTCATTTATTTCTTGAAAGGATCTTCACGATTTCTTTGGTTGTTTTTCATCTCAAGAAACAAGAAATGACCTAAGAAACTATCGTGATATAATATAAGAAACAACACGGTGCAATGGCCATTTTCAAAACCAAATGATGTCCATTGAGGACATGGCCTTTATTTGGTTCCTATTTCATAGGAGTTTCGGGTAGAAATGGAACTTTGTTGTACCATTTCTAGTAGTAAAAAGGGAAAACCTTCTTTTTCCATGGGAAATAATTTACCTTTCCTTTTTCAAGATAATCTAAATCACAAAAATATGAACTATACTGCACACATTCTTGGATAATGTGAAAGTGGAAAAGGAATACCCTACACAAGTGATGCACACATGTACACTTGAACACTAATAGATTTTTGTAGTTGAAATGCAATGCTTGTTTTCATTTAAATGTAGGGTTTTTAAAGCAGGGATAAATAATGTCTGCCAATTTAATAAGCGTTTCTTTGGGGAAAATTTAAATCTTGTATTGGGTGATGAAGATAATAGAGGGTATTGAATCTTGATTCTTGACATTGTGTTTAACTTGAATAACTCAAATGATTATAAATATCAGTGGATGAGTTCTTTTCTCAAGTATGTCACTCAAAAATCTTATTTCAAAGCATTGTATGATGGCTAGCATTTGCTTGTTTCCCTTTCTTCAGTTCAATGTAAAAATTATATTAATATATTGGAGCATGAATGATAACTACAATTGTTTGCTCTGCAGTATATCCAGCCCCAAGATTATGAAATTTTTTCTCAAGTAGAGCTATTGGTTATTGTTGAAACAGCTGTAATTCCATTGCCTGTTGTAAAGGCTCTGCTCGAGCCATATTTAGTGTTTTTGTGCTCTACTGTAAATGGGTAATAATTATAAATGAGCCAACCACAATCACAGATTTTGTATCCATTCGGTTTCCATGGATAGTGATGATGATATTAACCCTATATATCAGGGACCTATATCTATATGAGAATGATCTCAAAATTGACCTTGATATGGTTGTATGGATGTGACCTTTGGTATGTCATCAGAAAATCTCCAAATATCAGAAAATCCCCAAATCTGGAGAACTAAAGCTCATCACTTTCGATATGGAGTACTACCCTTGTGATAAAGTTGATGAATTTCGATCTCCCATTCTCTACCACTTTGCACTTCACCTTCAATATAGACCAAACCAAGGGCAATTCGTTACTGGGTGTTGAGATGGATGAGTTTGTCGAACTAAAATCCATAGCTTAAACTTCATGAAACTGGTGGAGTCAAATTCATGCAAGGAAAAACACATCTTACACATCCTCTTTGAAACTCATCCAAAAGAACATTGGAAGACATCTAGAGAGAACCCTATAGCCTAACACAATCTAATGGAATTGACCAAAAAAACCCAAATAGATTCAACCCTACTATAGGAGGAAGGGCCTGCAGTAAGAACTTACCATTTTGCAAGAGCTGAGGGCGAATGGCGCTATTCTGCAAGAGATGAGGGCGAATGCTGAGGGCGAATGCTGAGGGCGCTATTTTGCAAAAGTGCTTACATTATTTAAGTTATCTAGGATATTTTTTTGTATTACACAATCTAAATTAAATAATGAAATAGTTGGGTAGTCATATTCTTTTAAATTAGGACACAATTTTCAAATGGTGATGAAGTTTCATGTGATGATTAACTGACAATATTCCCCTTTCCTATCCTTGAAAAACTATACAAGGTTCCCTGCTACCACATGAAACCCTAACTCATGTAGCAACATAGGACCAGTCCTCCATTTTTCCCGTCATAAGGAATTTTGCATGTATTTGATGACTAGAATTTGCGGATTCCCATTTTCCGTGACGTGCTAGGAAGGATAGAAGACTTAATTTTGACGTTTGAATTTTTTTCAAAAACATTCTTACGCCCTTTAATTTCCACTTACCAATAATTTTGCAACACTAGTCCTCTTCGCAATTGCAAGGCTTTACTCAAAAAGTAAGGAAAGTTAATTTTTTGGCTCACTCAAAATTAAAAATTTAATAAAGGAATTACCATTTATCATTATTGATATTTTAAAATTAGAATCAATATATTTTTCCCCTTCCTATTATAGAAAGTTCACAAATCCTTTCTTTTACATAAAACACCAAAGAAAGAATAAAGCTCGTTGCCCTGCAAACTTCCAAGGTTGTGATTAGTGAAGCAGTGAAAAAGTACGGCTATAGCACTAAAAAATTAGAATTCCAATTTTCCCCAACATGAAGTAGTGTTAATATAGCTGGTGGCTTGGCTTGATGGTCAAACAGTGAAATACACAAGCACAAAATAAAAGCTTTAGGCGTCTAGTTCCTTACACTCGCACTCTCAAGGCATTCAGACTTAGGCCGAGCTCAAGATTGGCTCCGAGGAAACTAGATTGGCTCATTAACCTGCCATATTTTAATTTCATAAGGTATGTTCGAAGTTTGAACTACTAGGGTAATTTATTATTGTGAAATCATAGTTCTAAATTATCTCTTATTATGTGAGCAATGTAATCTATTAATTGTAAGCAGATTCATTAAAAAAATTGAAACTGATTTTAGCATGAATGATGACAATTTATATATTAATTGGTTTTTAAGATTATTTGTATTATGTAGGAGCACTGGAAAGAAAAATCAAGACTTCATTTTCTGTTTTCCTTATTTTATTGGGCTGAACTGGAGAAAATTGAATATGAATAGTGAGTTAATTGTAAGATCAATGGGCCAAGGCCATACATCAACATTGACCATAGTGGGGAAGTATAGGTGACTACTTATTGTACTTCTTCTTTATAAATAACAATTGGTAGATAATTGTATTATTTGAAATCTATAACAAATCTAGGCAACAAAATTACAACAAATAGAAAATTATGCAAAAAATTCACCGGGGCACCAATGTGTGGATACCCTATCATTTCTTAGATCCTCATAACTTACCAACACCTACTATATTGGTATACACATAATATGGCATTTACCTGAAGTATTTCATATGTATCTAGAAGTAAATAAGTTGTATGACAATTGTTATGGCAGATATAAGATGTGTATTATAGTTTATATTTCAATTTTTCTTAAGTAGCATGCATGTGCGGTTCATATAGTGACTACAATTACCAAATATATTTCAATGAAGATGTGAAGATGATCTCTAATTAGGTCCTAATTACTTAAAGCATCATTAATTAGCTTTCCAAATGAATAAAATATGTTAACAAATTAGTAAAAACTAGGAAAACAAATCATGCTTTAAAAAAATATTGCACAATGAGTCACACTCTGAGATTTATTTAATTACTCATCAAGTGTCACTAAAACATATATATGATCACCATTACCATAGAAATGGGACATGTGACCATAATTTTGGTTTCGCCAATGACATTCCACATCATGAGCATTGTTTAGGGTTGATTGTGTTGATTTTTTTAAATAAATCATTTATACATTTTATGGAAATTATAGACACAATTTATAATCACATTACAAGATCATGATGTATGGATATTCCTTATCATTTCTTAGATACTCACAACTTACCAACACCTAATAGATTGATATACACATCATATGGAATTTACCCCTAGAATGCCACATGTATCCTAAAACAAATTAGTTGTATGGCAATTGTTATGGTGCATATATGATGTGTATTACAGTTTATCTTATCATTTTGTTGAAGTAGCATACAACAATTTATATAGTGATATGAGAACCACTCTCTAGAGTATACATCGATTTTTTACACATGGCTTTTCAGTTGCTTTTAAAGATATATCATTGGTGATGATCACATGATTATATAATGAGCCATTAAGTTCAACTATGAAATTATTCCTCACAACACACACACACACATATTGATGAATTAATAATTTTTCTCATATAATTTTTTTAATCTATTTTGAAAAAAAAAATTATATATAATTATTTCTAAGAAGAACAAGAGAGAATTCCTTACCATATCTTCATAAAACATATAATAGCAAGAAAATTAATCTATTTAAATTTCATTTCCAAACATATTCATGGAGTAAAATGAAGATTAAAAGGAGATATTCATGGATTTACCTATAACATCACCTCATAAGAATGTAAATGTACAATATTGATGATACATAGGTTAGGAGAAAATTAATCTATTGAAATTTCATTTCGAAACATATTCATGGAGTAAAATGAGGATTAAAAAGAGATATTTATGAATTTACTTATAATATCACCTCATAAAAGTGTAAATGTACAATATTGATAAAATTTATTTATATATGATAAATAATAAACCTTTATCTCACATGTATCATATAATATTATAAACAAACACATTCTTTAATATGCAATAAAAGTGAAATTACACAATCCACATGGAAATAAGACTTAGTTCAAGCAAAAGAAAATAAAAAATAAATCGTAAGTGACATGGATTTTACAAAGAGACATATAAGTGGCGTTTATTGCATATAAGTTTTGTTATACCGACGGCGGCCAAAGCGTCGCTATTGCGATGACTGCCTCCAAACGTCGCAATTGTGACACTTAGACATTGTGTCGCAATTGCGACGTTTGGAGGAAGTCGTTGCAATAGCGATGCTTTGGGGCATAGTGTCACAATTGCGATATCTTCCTCCAAACGTCGCAATTGCGACACTTTGTCTAAGTGTCGGTATTGCGACACTTTTCTCTAAACGTTAGTATAGCGACAGTTTCGAGTGGGATTTGAACAAGTTGAAAAAATTTGGGGAAATTTTCGACATTTGGTCAAAAGTGTGGGAACCAAGTGTCGGAATTTCCGCCAAAAGTACTAGTGCCGGATTAACTTGAATTAATTGAATTTTTATTAGCAGATAAGTATGTTTTTAAAAATAAACGCGTTTTGTGCACTAAACAACAGATTAGTGGCTAAGCCACGTATTAGTGGTTAATTAAACCACAATTAACAAAAATCTGCCCATGGTTAGCTCCCGGTCTTTGGCACTTGGTCATATGGCGTATGTGGTATGTAGGGGGCTAGCCCCCTTTTGCCGCCACCCACATCTTTTTCAAACGTTAAATAGAATGTTGATGCCCAACATGTTAAGACTTAATCCATAGGTGAGTTGGTTGGAGCGCTTGTTGGTTGGTGGGAGGTCCAGGGTTCAAACCCATAGACCTACAAAACTTCTGATATATAAATCATACCAACTCTTTCCATGGCCTGGGGACCACATGGCGGCCTCCGGGCTTGCCATGTGGTAGCCCATGATTGGCCCATAAAATCCCAAGTAAATCTTCTAACCAACAGTAAACTAACACTTTTCGACCACTGATTCGTGACTGTGGAATATTCCATGGAATATTTTTAGGAATATTCCAAGAATATTCCTTGGAATATTCCTTTTTAGTTTTCAAAATTTGAAATTCAAACTTGGTCAAACTCAGTTTTTTACAGTTTACTGAAAACTTCAAACTTTCATATCTTGCACATACGATGTCGGATTTGAGTGCCGTTCACGGTGTCAGGATCGTATCAACGAGGCCTATCCAATCATTTAGGTTGAAATTTATTTTGAACACTTTCAATTTTGAGATTTTTCCATATCTCGAACTTGAGCTCCTGGTCAATAACTTTACCCAGATCCTTCAACGACTGCCCACCGATGGCGCATCTGCATCCAATAGCCACTCTGGAGGCGCCAATCTGTTTAAGGTACAAGTAAACTTTGACACCATATTTGAGGGCCAAATAGATGTAGACATCATAGATAGATGGTTAAATATATTATAAGGATATTTCTTTGTTAATGACTTTTCCAACCGGGAAAAAAATACCTTTTGCAATCCTCAAACTTGCCCCCCATGTCAAGGACTGGTGGGAAACTTACTGTGAGCAAAAGGACAAGAGGTAACCCTATCTATTCTCAGCCGCACCCACTTGGTATTCTTTCCAAGATTCCATCAAGGAACAATATTATCCCGTGGGGAGCTATGAGGACAAGTACATACAATGGACTACATTGTGATAATAAAGAGATCAATATGTGCATGTGCCGATGAATCTATTCCATACCCTGTGCACAAATTTGGGTATCAAATATTTGAAGAAATCTTTGGTGTTGAAGTACCATAGTTTCTTGCACACATACATTTAGGAGGAAATGGAGTTCCTCAACATGTCCTCGCTTGGCACAGCATACTGGTATGCTACCAAGATTGAGCATAAATTATAATAGAAGAAGCGAGAATTTGGATTTGTGAATCAGAAATAAGGGAAAGGTGCCCCCAAAACATAGAACAAAGGACAAATCCAAGGCTGGGCAGCCCAAGATAATTCACCAAAGATGCAAGAAAATAACAACACCATGAAGCCAAAGAAGGACACAGGAAGATGGTGTGAGTTCCATAAGAGCTCCACTCACAACACAAGTGAGAGTTAGGAAAATCAGTCACTAGTGGCTGAGTTGAAGGCTTCTGAATCGGAGGAGCGAAAGAAAAATTATTATCGTATGAATCTCAACAGAGGGAGTTCATACAGTTGAAACATCGCCTCTGCTCTGCACTAATGCTTACATTACCAGACTTGCAACAACCATTTGAGATCAGGATAGATGCCTCTAAATATGTTATTGGGGCATTTCTTACTCAACTGGGGCATCATGTGGAATATCACAGTGAGACACTCTCAGACACAGTCAGAAATTATCCCACTTATGACAAAGATATGTATTCCATTATGTAGGCTTTCCGACAATGTAAGAATTACATTTTGGGGAAGGAAACAATCATCCACATAGACCACCGACCCCTGAAGTTCATACAGACACAAGGGAAGCTGTAGAATGATTTCCATCAAAAGTGATCCAAATACCTACAAAATTTTGATTTGAACATCAAGTACAAGAAGGGAAACACCAATAATGTTGCAGACTGCCTGAAATGACCACCGATTGTGGTGCTAACCATCGTGCTCAACTCTTGTGGGCACGAGACTTCCAGTTTGCCACTTCTCTACAGAAGTGATCTAGAATTTGGCCACACATACAAGATGCTCTTGAAGGGTAAGCAAGTTCCAAAATTTCACCTCCAGGATGCACTGCCATGTCACCTAGAACACCTTTGTGTTCCTTCAAGAGAGTGTGCCAAGATGGTTTGGGAAGTGCACTATAGTCAGGCTGTTGGGAATTTTGGGGTCGAGAAAACAATGTCAGTACTACAAAAGTATTTCTATTGGCCGAACCTTCGATAGGATGTCGAGAAGTACATCAGATCGTGCACTGCCTGTGCCATTTCTGAACCAACCATCAAGAATAAATGCCTCTATACTCTGTTGCCTACCCCTAATATACCTTTGGAATCCATCTCCATGGATTACGTGTTGGGACTTCCTTCTACTAAGCATGGAAATGATTGTGTTTTTGTGGTCATCGATAGATTATCGAAGATGGCCATTGTGGCATCTTGTAAGAATAATATCATGGCAGAAGCCATTGTTAAACTCTTCTTTGAATGAGTGTGGGTACACTTTGGGATCCCATAGTATATCATATAATATCAAGACAATAGTTTCCTCAATACATTTTGGTCCATCCTCGACACCAAGCTCACCAAGTCCACAACTTTCCATCCCAAAACATATGGACAAGCAGAGGTTGTCAACAGGATGATCATCCACATTTTACACATGTATAACTCAAAGAATCCACACACATTGGATGAGAGCCTCCCCTATGTAAAACACAACTATAATCAGGCTCTCCACCACTCAACTGGCCACATCCCCTTTTAGGTGGGCTTGGGATTCAATCTACTATGTCCCATTGACATAGCCATGCTATTTGCAGCTACTCAGGCAGATTTGGCTCATGTCTAGTCGGAAGAAGAAAAGGCGAGCAAATTCATTGATCACATTAAGCACATCTTCCAACAGGTTTAAGAAATATTGGATAGAGCCAATTCTAAGTACAAGCAGTGACATGATCAGCATCGAGTGCCACACAACTTCCAAGTGGGAAACAAAGTATGGATACATTTGTAGAAGGAGAACCTTGCTAGACCTCACCGCAAGCTTCACCCACTCCATTATGGGCTACACACCATCACCAAGGTTGTAGGGGATAATTCCTTTAAGCTCAGTATTCCACCATTCCTTGGTCCGCACCCAGTGTTCAATGTGGATCGCCTTCGACCCTACTTTCCACCGCTACTAGAGACATCTAACATGGTAGAACATATCACACCAACAAATTTAAACCAAGAGTACATGGAACAAGCCACAACTAATCGTAACATGGAAACATAGATCAAGAACACCCACCAATAGAGGATCTAGCTATATCAAGTTGTAAAAGCAGGCCAACTCCTTCAACAAGAACTAGGTTCAAGAGGAATTTCCTCACCTCATGGAGGCTCTATGTTGTGAAACCAGCTCCAAAAAGAGAAGAAAAGAGACATCAACCCCTTATAAATAAGCCACTTCGAGGGGGAAACCTCCAATACATTACATGAATGAAAAATTCTTGGATGATTCAAATTACAAAACCTTCTTTCTATATATAGGTGTTAGCCCCCGCTATAAATTTTTTGACAAGCAAATAGGGGGCTAAATTGTTTTTGAGCCTTCAAGGAATGCATTTCCTCTGAAAACACATCATCCTTGAAGTCTCCTTGTGCCTTTTATGCTTTGATAAATTCCCCTCTGCTGATTCCTATTATAAAGCCTCTCTGTTTGTGGAGAAATGCCCAAAGGCCCCCTTTTCCCTCTTATCTCCTCCCCACTTAGCTTCTATTTTGTTTCCCCTTCTATTACCCTTTTTTACCTTCTCAAACCCCTTTATATCCTTCCACTGCTCTTTGTTGGCCGTATTCACCCTTATTCCCTCTTTCGTTACTCTTCCTTGGCCTCGAAATGCATTAAAATGGGCCAAAACCCTCTTCCCACTTTATAATAGGGCTCAGCCCCTTTCCGCCAGTCCTTTGGCTATTGTCCCCATGTAACCAAGCACTATGACTAAGCGCTACTCCTTAAAGCGCCCATCGCAAATCGCAGATCGCATTTTTGCGTGTTGTGTTTGTTAGATCCATCACAAATATTCGCGATACGATCTGATCGCGTCGCAAATATTTGCGATGCGATCGACTGATCGCGCCGTCGCACTTCCCGCTCGTCGCAAATCCTCTATCGCACTTATCGCATTCTCCCTCCGATCGCATCTTCCTTCCCATCGCAATTCTGCCCCATCGCAATATCGCAAGCGCAGATTTCTGTGTGGTGCCACTCTCCACCATCGCATTTTCCACTCTTGCGATTTGCGATCTCCGTACCAGGTCCCACCTCCGTGGCTCCACTTCATTATTTTTCTTCGTTTCCTTGTGTTATTCACCCAAACGTTTAGTCTTTGGGTTTTTACACTATTAACCATTTCTCCTGCCGCTCTCCATTATTTTCATTACTCTCAACTGTTCCGCCACCATTCCTCTGATCTCCGAAGAATTTCTTCGCTACCACCTCTCAGGTTTGCAACAGGTTCATTTTATTATACGGATAGCGCAGAAAGGCCAGTTCAGCGGCCAAACGAAACAACAGAGACGGATTTGAGGGATTAAAGCCGGTTAATTGAAGATTAACAATTATAATCCTGCATTCAAAGGAAAAAGGCTCAGTTTGAAGACTAATGAGCGCACCAGCAAATCATAACCGCGCTACCAAACGACAGAGTACTCTTCTCTCAGAAGGACACCTTCCTACAAGAAATCTCCATGCCTCCTCGAGCCCTGAAAAGATTAATTACACTGACTGAAGCCCATTTAAGACAGTCAGGCAGCAGTTATGGAGGTATGGAGCGGCCTTGCAGACCTTCATCCAGTTCATTTATTCCAAAAGGCAGCACAGAGTTCCAGACACCTGTAAAGACTTAAAGAACATATTAGAGGTCAATATTGATCTGACAAAGATCTCCAAAGCAGCCTGCAGAGTACACACAGCGATGCAGATTTCCATTAAGCGGAATGGGCATGAACTCTTTCTCCACTCTGTCTTAATGAGATTCATTTAATATCCATCTACCTCTATTTCTCTCTTCTCCTATAAGAACCCCCGGGAACATATTGTAAAAGGTTGTTGTTCAGCTGTTGGGCAGTTTGCTGTTAGAGGGATTCATTCTTGACTGTTAGAACAGTCGTGGGAGGGAGCAGCAGAGTAGTTGTATGTAATAGGCTGGGAGGAGAAGTCGGGACTGTATCAGCCATTGGGCTTATTGTACATGACTAGTTTTGCATCAATTAATCAAAGCACATTTCACAGGATCCTGGTCTATTACTATTGGTGATGTTCTTCTTACTTCGTTTATTGCATTTTCACATTGTTTCATGTTCTTCAGGCTCGCATCAGAAGTTTGGCATAAGATTCACCCTTGTTAGGTGCCTTATGTTGCTGCTCTGCCAGCCCTTAATGTTTTCTGCTCAATGTGTTATCTAAGAATGGTTCTCAGTTAATTTAACCAGTGTAGTGGATGTTATTGCCTGCTCTCTGATGTATGAAATGAATGAAGCTGTTCTTAGATGTTTCTTTGTAATCTTATCTCTGTTTTCCCCTTGGAGTTGCTAAAGCAGACCTGGAGTTAAATGACCTCTGGTCCGATCTATAAGCTGCCCCTTTGTCCACCTTTGAGAGCTGCCTTTGAGTACGTCCAAGCAGGTCTGGAGTTAAATGACCTCTGACCTGATCTATAGACAGAAAATTGGTTGTCTTTCCTTTCTTTCACTTTCTCTCCTTAATGTCCCATTCCACCATCTGCCTAAAGGATCTTTTAGTGTAGATGACTTGCCCTTTGAATGCCTTGGCTAGTGGATGCAAGTAATTTCCTTTCATGACTCCATAGCCCAATGGATGGCACTATCTTGGCCTATCCTCTTTGCTGAAGCCTCCTGCTGTTTTGTTCCCTTTCTCCCATTACTTTCTCAGCCTATGATCTCCTAACCAACCCAACAAACCTTCAACCAAATCATTTTAAAACCCCCTTTGTGCTTCATAACTAGCCTAACATCTCATTTTGAGCTTCAAAGACATATCATTCTTAGCTCTATTTGGAGAGATCCCTCTCCGGGTCCAGGAGGGCTAGATCCTAGGGCCTAAAAGTGGTTCTATGTTGTCTCATCTTTTGGTCTTGCCAATCCGGCCAAAACATGGGAACCCCAACATAATGGCGACTCCACTGGGGAAGGGACCGCTTTGCCTCTAGATTGGCTTTTAATTGCTGATGGTGGACAGCACCCTGCTTCAAATAGTTAAATGTATCCACCTGGCGACTCCACACTCCCTATGATCCAAAGACCAAATGACTCCACTGGTGAACGACACTGAACTGGTTGAGAAGAAGCAGTAGCCTTCTTTGCAAAAGTATGGATCCAAACATGGAAAGAGATACAAAGTATGCTGCTTTGTATAATAAAGTAAATAGAATAACAGAAATGTTTGGCGAAGTGCTGGAGAGGTACATGGCTGATATGAATGCATATGATGAATATTTAGAACAACCCATGTCTTCTTCATAACAAGAACAAACTCAAGACCGAGAAGATGAGCAATATGTGTTTGATGCTCAAGAATCTGTAGAAGATGAGGAGGTTAGTGATCAGGAGCTGCCTGATTGCTTACCCATGTCTTGTGTTACGCTGACCACAGAATATCAGGACCTATTAGCAAAGGCTGATAGAGAAAGCTGCCTTGAGGAAACAGGAGATTACATAGAAGAGGCAGAATCTGATACGGAAGAAGAGGCTCAAGAGAAAATCTCGCCTCCCAGTCAGCTAATGTGAGAAGAAGAGGACTGCTGTTCTTCTGTCCATGATGTGAGGGAAACCCCTCTTTTGACAGAAGAAGAGATTGACCGGATATTAAACCAACAGTCCACCCCAGACATATTATATAGAACACACACTCTTGCTCATTCATCTTGTGAGTTTGATCATTCAGATTCAGAAGACTCCTCGATGGATCAGAATGAAGAAAGACCTACTGAGAATCCGATAGGTTTGAAGGGTGACATTACTTACAGTTATGATTTTTCTTTTTATGATCTATTTGATGATGATTGCTTTCAAAGGGAAGCCGAGCTTGCAAGACCATCATCCTTAGATTCATGGGAAGAATATCAGAGCCAGGAATTTCAGAGAAGTAATGAAGCCAGTCAGCCCATCTATGATACTGATGGGGAGAGCTATGATAGTATAATAACAGATGAATATTCTTTGAATCTTCATTCTTCTCTACCACAGACCATCAGTGAAATCGGAGACCAGCAGTCTTTCCTCTCAGAAAATGAGGAGGAAAGAAAAGAAGAGTTTCTTGAGCGGAATGAAAGCAAGGAGCCTCCTCTTGAAAAAGAGGAAGCGAAGGAATACGCCCCTGCTCAAGAATACATTGATCTCTTTACTGAGCTCACCACCTCAAAGAAAAACATATCAGAGCTCCAAAAGGACTCAACCCCAATATATGATGAGTCCTCCATTTCAGAAGATGAAGGAGACACTCTACTCCAAGAGAGTCTCATTCTCGAGCCAGTGGTAGAAGAAGAGATCCTGGTTGAAGCCAGCCTGCCAGACATTTGTAGCCAGGTATCTTTTCATGATCCTTATGCACATTTTCTGCATACATTTGAAGAAGGATCAAAGGTCTGGATCAGCAGCATGTTACAGACAGAAAGAAATTTTTTCAAAGCTGCTGTTATTAAACAGAAAGAGTGGGAGCTGCCCTGCCTATCCAGCATGCTCAAGGAATTGAGCAAGAAGGACCAGCCATGGGATCACTTGGTGGACTGGTTGCATTGGAAGACAATGTTTGTAAGCTAGATTGTAAATATTTCGGTTAGAGTAGGGTAGGTAGGAAGCTTAATAAAGCTCAGCCTATGAGCAAGTAGATTAGTTGTTTAAATTTCTGTCTTAGAATGTAGAGAAGAAACCTGCTAGACAGTCTAATCCTAGCAGGTAGCAGTGTAGGTAGAGAAACATATGAGGCCAATAGTCTAATCTGGTCTCATGGAGTAATAAGGGTAGAAGTAGAATAGGTTTGTTTTCCCGTTTGTAAAAATAAATGATGTGAAGGGTCTGCAAGCCCAAATGCACCCAAAAGAAAAATGTTAGGACTATAGTGTGGGTAGGTAGTTGTTTGGGAGAATTTTAATGCTGATATGTTGTCTTCAGGATTTGTGGCAGCTGATCAAAGAAATAAAGGGATGAGCCAAGCAGCAGGCATCTGGCCTACACCAAGAGATCATTTTCTGGATTCTTGACTCCTTCAAGAAGAAGCCATCCCCATGTGGAGCCACTATTAGCCCCCCCTATAAATTTTTTGACAAGCAAATAGGGGGCTAAATTGTTTTTGAGCCTTCAAGGAATGCATTTCCTCTGAAAACACATCATCCTTGAAGTCTCCTTGTGCCTTTTATCCTTTGATAAATTCCCCTCTGCTGATTCCTATTATAAAGCCTCTCTGTTTGTGGATAAATTCCCAAAGGCCCCCTTTTCCCTCTTATCTCCTCCCCACTTAGCTTCTATTTTGTTTCCCCTTCTATTACCCTTTTTTACCTTCTCAAACCCCTTTATATCCTTCCCCTGCTCTTTGTTGGCCATATTCACCCTTATTCCCTCTTTCGTTACTCTTCCTTGGCCTCGAAATGCATTAAAATGGGCCAAAACCCTCTTCCCACTTTATAATAGGGCTCAGCCCCTTTCCGCCAGTCCTTTGGCTATTGTCCCCATGTAACCAAGCACTATGACTG
Organism: Pinus albicaulis; assembly: GCA_034641835.2. Taxonomy (NCBI): domain Eukaryota; kingdom Viridiplantae; phylum Streptophyta; class Pinopsida; order Pinales; family Pinaceae; genus Pinus; species Pinus albicaulis. Next base: position 975,544,292 of record CM076580.1, on the reverse strand, counting down.
AGCACTACTCCTTAAAGTGCCCATCGCAAATCGCAGATTTCATTTTTGCGTGTTGTGTTTGTTAGATCCATAGCAAATATTCGCGATACGATCTGAACGCGTCGCAAATATTTGCGATGCGATTGAATGATCAGGCCGTCGCACTTCCCACTTGTCGCAAATCCTCTATCGCACTTATCACATATCGCATTCTCCCTCCGATCGCATCTTCCTTCCCATCACAAGTCTGCCCCATCGCAATATCGCAAGCGCAGATTTCTGTGTGGTGCCACTCTCTGCCATCGCATTTTCCGCTCTTGCGAGTTGCGATCTCCGTACCGGGTCTCACCTCCGTGGCTCCACTTCATTATTTTTCTCCGTTTCTCTGTGTTATTCGCCCAAACGTTTAGTCTTTGGGTTTTTGCACTATTAACCATTTCTCCCGCCGCTCTCCATTATTTTCATTACTCTCAACTGTTCCGCCACCATTCCTCTGATCTCTGAAGCATTTCTTCGCTACCACCGCCCAGGTTTGCAACAGGTTCATTTTATTATATGGATAGCACAGAAAGGCCAGTTCAGCAGCCAAACGAAACAACAGAGATGGATTTGAGGGATTAAAGCCGGTTAATTGAAGATTAACAATTATAATCCTGCATTCAAAGGAAAAAGGCTCAGTTTGAAGACTAATGAGCGCACCAGCAAATCATAACCGTGCTACCAAATGGCAGAGTACTCTTCTCTCAGAAGGACACCTTCCTACAAGAAATCTCCATGCCTCCTCGAGCCCTGAAAAGATTAATTACACTTACTGAAGCCCATTTAAGACAGTCAGGCAGTAGTTATGGAGGTATGGAGCGGCCTTGCAGACGTTCATCCAGTTCATTTATTCCAGAAGGCAGAACAGAGTTCCAGACACCTGTAAAGACTTAAATAACATATTAGAGGTCAATATTGATCTGACAAAGATCTCCAAAGCAGCCTGTAGAGTACACACAGCGATGCAGATTGCCATTAAGCGGAATGGGCATGAACTCTTTCTCCACTCTGTCTTAATGAGATTCATTCAATATCCATCTACCTCTATTTCTCTCTTCTCCTATAAGAACCCCCGGGAACATATTGTAAAAGGTTGTTGTTCAGCTGTTGGGCAGTTTGCTGTTAGAGGGATTCATTCTTTATTGTTAGAACAGTCGTGGGAGGGAGTAGCAGAGTAGTTGTATGTAATAGGCTAGGAGGAGAATTCGGGACTATATCAGCCATTGAGATTATTGTACATGACTGGTTTTGCATCAATTAATCAAATCACATTTCACAGGATCCTGATGCCTTCAGATTCTTCATGGCCAGTGTTATTACCATGTGCTGTGTTTTCTGTTTCATGTGTTCTTGGCTCTGTGGCAGAGGTTGGTGGCAAGATTCACCTTGTTGGGGTGCATATGTTATGCTCTGCCCGGCCCACTGTGTTCTTTCTGGCAATATGTTTATATTTGAAGGAATGGTTCTCAGTTAAATTTAACATATTTGGGTGGATGTTGTTAACTCTCTGGTTGTTTGGGGAATGAATAGAAAAGTATTCTAGGCGATGTTTCTTTGTAATCTTATCTCTGTTTTCCCCTTGGAGTTGCTAAAGCAGACCTGGAGTTAAATGACCTCTGGTCCAATCTATAAGCTGCCCCTTTTTCCACCTTTGAGAGCTACCTTTGAGTACGTCCAAGCAGGTCTGGAGTTAAATGACCTCTGACCTGATCTATAGACAAAAAATTGGTTGTCTTTCCTTTCTTTCACTTTCTCTCCTTAATGTCCCATTCCACCATCTGCCTAAAGGATCCTTTAGTGTAGATGACTTGCCCTTTGAATGCCTTGGCTAGTGGATGCAAGTAATTTCCTTTCATGACTCCATAGCCCAATGGATGGCACTATCTTGGCCTATCCTCTTTGCTGAAGCCTCCTGCTGTTTTGTTCCCTTTCTCCCATTACTTCCTCAGCCTATGATCTCCTAACCAACCCAGCAACCCTTCAACCAAATCATTTTAAAACCCCCTTTGTGCTTCATAACTAGCCTAACATCTCATTTTTAGCTTCAAAGACATATCATTCTTAGCTCTATTTGGAGAGATCCCTCTTCGGGTCCAGGAGGGCTAGATCCTAGGGCCTAAAAGTGGTTCTATGTTGTCTCATCTTTTGGTCTTGCCAATCTGGCCAAAACATGGGAACCCCAACAATAGGAGTCCATGGGGCCATAATGTAATCCTAGTAGGGCCACAATGTAATCCTAGCCAACGTAACAATAATAATTTAAGGGCACAATAATAACAATATGGGGGTTACAAGGGTAAAATAATAACAATAAGGGGGTTACACTAACAACAATAAGGGACTATACTAGTAATATAGGGACCTAACATGCCCCTCTCCTTCAAAAAAGTGTTGTCCTCAACGCTTGAGTAGCTCTGGGTGCTTCTGTATAAAATTCTCATCCTCCCATGTAGAATCTTCGGTGGGTAAGTTCTTCCACTTGATGAGATACTCTGAAATTGATCGATTCCGTAGTTGTCGAGTTCTTGTTTCCATGACCGCTTCTGGTTCCAATATGATTTTTCCTTCCTCATCAAGTTCTGGCAATATTGTTTGAACTGGAAGATTTTCACCTATAACCTTGTTTAAGCATGAAACATGGAAAACTGGATGTACTCGCGAAGAAGCAGGAAGCTCCAATTTGTATGCCATAGTACCAATCTTTTGCAACACCTTGTAAGGACCATGGTACTTTGGCGATAATTTATTATCCTTCTTAGCTTGCTTGAGGGACATTTGTTTGTATGGTTGTAGCGGTAAAAATACCCAATCTCCTACATCAAAACTTCTCTCGCTGCGATGTTGATCTGCCTGTTGTTTCACTCGATTTTGTGCCAAATTCAGGTTATCCTTTAAGAGTTGGAGAACTTCTTGTTGATGCTCGATGTGATCTTCCACTGCTTGAACCTTTGAATTTTCTCTTAAAGATGATGTGATGGATGGTGGATGATATCCATAAAGTACCATAAATGGGGTCATTTTTGCTGCAGTATGGAAGGAAGTGTTATACCACCATTCAACGAGAGGTAACCACTTGACCCATTGTGTTTGTTTATCAGATACAAAACAACAAATATATCCTTCCAAACATTTATTTACTATCTCAGTTTGACCATAATATTGAGGATGATAAGATGAGCTATGAGCTAATTGAGTACCCAAACAAGAAAATAACTCCGTCCAAAAATTTCCAGTAAAAATGGGATCTCTGTCGCTCACAGTAACCCTTGGGTTTCCATGTAGCTTTTGAATTGTGTCCATAAATGTAGTAGCAACTGTACTTGCTTTAAATGGATGAGATAATGCACAAAAGTGTGCATACTTGGTAAGTCTATCAACTACCACCATGATGACACTCTTTCCTTCGGACTTAGGTAAACCTATGATAAAATCCATTGAAATCTCCTCCCAACGTTGACTTGAAATGGATAAAGGTTGTAGAAGTCCCGGGGTCTTAATTGTCTCCACTTTATTCTGCTGGCAAACCAAACATTCCGCCACAAACTTTTGAATATCAGATTTAAGGCCATCCCAAAAAAGTTCTTTCTTCACCCTGTGGTAAGTTTTTAAAAATCCTGAGTGTCCTCCTAAAGGAGAAGTGTGCAATTCCAAAAGAATCTTTTGTTTTAGTTAGGAATTCCTACAAAGATATAAGCGATCTTTGTACCATAAGGAATCATTTTTCCAACTAAATGTATCAGATGTACTAGGATCTTGCTGCAACTTTTGAATTAGTGTCCACACTTCTTCGTCCTTCTTCCATTCATCTCTTGCTTCGGTTATCCAATCTGGTTGGATAATAGAAATGGCACAAAGAAATGCTTCCACCTCTTCATTATTTCTTAAGAGTGCATCTGCAACAACATTAAGCTTTCCTTTTTTGTAGATTATTTCAAAGTCATAACCCAACATCTTTGTGACCCATTTTTGCTGCTCTTCTGAAGATAGTCTTTGTTCCAAAAAAGTGTTTAAGACTATCATGATCAGTTTTTACCTTGAAGTGTCTTCCCATTAGGTAAGTTCGCCATTTCTTTAGTGCATGCAGTATTGCTAACATTTCCTTCTCATAAATAGGTTTCTGTAAATACTTTCCTTTGATTGGATGACTTTCAAAAACAATGGGTCTTCCTTCCTGCATTAAAACAGCACCAATTCCATTTCCTGAGGCATCACATTCCAAAATAAAGGTTTTTGTGAAGTCTGGCGTAGCTAAGACCGGTGCTAGGCACATTGCCTCTTTAAGATGTTCAAAGGCCTTAGTTGCTTCAGGAGTCCATGAAAATACATCTTTCTTCAATAATGTTGTTAGAGGTGCTGCTATTCTCCCATAATTCTTAACAAACTTGCGATAATACCCTGTTAACCCGAGAAATCCTCGCAACTGCTTTATGGTTGTGGGGACTTTCCATTCCTTAATGGCTTTAATTTTTTTAGGGTCTACCTTAACACCCTCGTGAGATACAATATGACCCGGATATTCCACCTCTTGTACTCCAAAGAAACATTTGGATGTTTTTGCATATAATTGTTTCTCCTGCAATAGTTTGAGCACCCTGTCAACATGTTCAACATGATCCTTCGAAGACCTGCTGTAGATTAGTATATCATCAAAAAATACTAGCACAAATTTTCTAATGAAGGGTTTGAAAATGGAATTCATCAACCCTTGAAATGTAGAAGGTGCATTGGTAAGGCCAAAAGTCATGACGAAAAATTCATAATGACCCTCATGAGTTCGAAATGTTGTTCTCGGAATATCTTCAATCTTCATTCTAATTTGATGATACCCTGAACGAAGATCCAATTTGGTAAAATAAATTTCTCCATGTAATTCATCCAATAATTCATCAATCGCAGGAATGGGAAATTTGTCTTTAATGGTCAGCTGATTGAGCTCCCTATAATCTGGACACATGCTCCATGATCCATCCTTCTTGTGTACCAATACTACAGGAGCAGAGAAAGAACTTTGACTAGGTTGAATTATACCTGCCTCTAACATTTCTGCAATCATACGTTCAATTTCGCTCTTTTGGACATAAGGATATCTATAAGGCCTGATGTTTGGAGGAAAACTTCTTGGAATCAAATGAATAGCATGATCATGATCATGAATAGGTGGGAGTCCTTTTGGAGTTTCAAAAACCTTGGAATGATTTTCCAATACTTTTTGGAGATCTGCAGAAATAGATGATTTTGATGTTGGAACTTCTAGTAAGAATAATTTTGCAATTATGCCTCGTTGTTATTTATTTATAAGATTTGTCATGACATTAGAGCTTATTATCTTTCCCAGCTTCCCTGCAATACCCTGTAATTCGACTTCCTTTCCTTCTGAAAAAAATTTCAAGAAAAGTTCTTGAAAATTAAAAGCTATCGTCCCCAAAGATTGTAACCATTGTACTCCTAGTACAACATCAACACCTCCCATAGGAATGGAAAGCATTGGACTATTCAATAAATATTCCCCCATGGTTTGCTTGATATTATGGTATTTTCCAGAGAAATTTATAGTTCCTCCACTTGCAACCATCACTTGACATTCTGATGCTGGGTATAGGAAACAATTCAATTCCTTGGCTACCTTACAATGAATAAAATTATGGGTACTACCTGAATAAATCAACACTATTACCTTTTTCTTCCTGATATGTCCTTCTATCTTGAGAATTTGAGGAGTGGTAATTCCTACCAATGAATTACACGATATGGTCAGACTCATTTCTTCCTCTTCTTGGGTTGGTTCCTAGTGTATATCCTCTTCTTTTTCATTGTCTTCTTTCTCTTCAAAATCTATGTAAAATAATTTATTCTCAGCACACTTATGACCTTTAGTGTATTTTCTATCACAACTGTAGCAAAGCCCTTTTGCTCTTTTTTCTTCCAATTGTTGTGGTGTCAAACTTGTAGGTTGTGCAAATCTAGGAGTAGCAACACTTCCCTCTTTATAGAAGTGAGTGGTAGGCTTCCTTGTCGCCATAATTTTACATTCAATTTTTCTTTCCAACCTGAATGCCTTCTCCAATGAATCAGGTTCCAAAATGTGAACTTCATGTTGGATGTTATCCATTAAAGTACCTATCAAGAGATCAATCCTGTGTTCCTCTGGAATATCAGTTACCCTTATATTCAATTTTTGGAAGTCCTCAATGTGCTCCCCCATTAAACGCTTTTGTTTGAGATTTATCAATTGGCTAAAGAAGATGTTGCTCTTTGTATCCTCATAATGTTCTATCATTTCCTCCATAAAAATTGACCAAGTGAATTTTTTTTTACGGGAGCAAAGCCATCAATACAATACAAATGTATTTTGTTCTAAATGTAAAGTTGCAATGCGTACCTTTTGTGTGTTGTGAAAATTATGGAGATCAAAATATTGCTCCATCTGTAGTATCCATGTTACAGGATCCTTTCCATCAAACTTCCTCATATCCATTTTTGGAATATGGTGGTTCTTCCCGCCAACATTAGATTTTATGAAATCATGATTAACATTTATTTTGTTCTCATCATGAGTTTCGTCTACTATCTTTTCACCATTCGAAAACATTTCTTGTATCAACTTTGTCAAACCTTCCATGACTGCTTTTAGATCATTCTTCATGTTTTCCATTTTAGATTACATGCCAGCTTCCATTCCATCTATCTTAGATTCCATGCCATCTATCTTAGATTCCATACCATCTATCTTAGATTCCATGCCGTCTATCTTAGATTCCATACCATCTATCTTATATTCCATGCCATTCTTCAAACCATCCATCTTAGATTCCACACCTTTCTTCAAACCATCCATCTTATTTTCCATGCCTTTCTTCAAAACTTCCATGTCATTTTTTGTTGCTCTTTGCGAGAGCGAAATTTGTTGCACTTGCTCTTGTAATTTTGATGTGTCATGTTTCCATTCTTCATCTTCATGAGTCATAGTAGAGATTTCTAAAGGCTTAATGGGTGTTGAATTATTTTTAGGGGCCATTTTGGAATCCAATACTGATATCTATTCTACAATATGTCCTTGTAATAAATTCAACTTGATTCTTCAAACAAGACTTATGAAATTCGGAAAAAAAAAATACACACCGTTTACTTTCTTTTGAGGAGATCGATATTTAAATTGAATTATCTCTATAATTGTGGATCCTCAATATCTGAAATTCATCCTTGTAGTAGCCCTCTGAAGCTTCTTTCAAATTCCATAGGTCTGATCTGATTTGGATTATTCAAGGAAAATTTATGTCCAATATCCCACAATGACCCAATTTTGGACTGGTTTAGTAAAGTGAACTTGTACGACTTGCCACGTGTCACTGTTTCCTCCTTTGGCTATGAAATTGATAGAGCGAAAACTACATTCTGTGCACTTGCGACCACTTTTTATAGCATTCCAATCCGATGCTCAGAGAGAGAACTATGAATATTTTCCAAATGTTGTGAAATATTAAATATGAATACCAAATGTTGTGAAACCAGCTCCAAAAAGAGAACAAAAGAGATATAAACGCCTTAGAAATAAGCCACTTCGAGGGGGAAACCTCCAATACATTACATGAATGGAAAATTCTTTGATGATTCAAATTACAAAAGCTCCTTTCTATATATAGGAGTCCATGGGGCCATAATGTAATCCTAGTAGGGCCACAATGTAATCCTAGCCGACCTAACAATAATAATTTTAGGGCACAATAATAAAAATATGGGGGTTACAAGGGTACAATAATAACAATAAGGGGGTTACACTAAGAACAATAAGGGACTATACTAGTAATATAGGGTCCTAACACTCTACGCGCAATGGGGACCATTGATTCATAATGGGGGAGGAATGATCCAGGTGAATATTGGTTGCCACCCAGCTATTCCACCTAGACCTCCAATTATTTTCACTAGTTTCCTTTTTTATAGCAGGATTTACTATTTTTAGCAGTTTTTCGAGTTCTAAACCTCTAGAGTAGTTATGACCCCCTAAATGGTGTTTGTTCGAGGTCTACAGTAGGCTCATATCCATAAACAAAAACTTGTAGAAAAAGTATAGTACTTGGAGAGATCTTTCCGATGATATATCATACAATCCAAACAGATATAATATGACCAAGTTACGACCGCAGAAAGTTGGTTGCCTAACTAACCCCAAAAGGGCCCATAAAGTCCTGGTGTTTCATCTCCTGGGGTTATGATTTTGGTTGTTTAGGGTTTCCCTATGTTTTTCAATAATAAAAATGCCTTGGAGCCCTATTGTAAGACAGTTCAGAGGCTTCTAGTCGCCACATCCCTTCTAATAGATAAGCTACCAACTCCCTAGCTAGTTTATTTCCATTCTGTTTGTAAGCATATTTAAGTTATTTTATATTAACGAAATGAAGTTTTATTTCTATTGCATCTCTGCATTTGTGTGTATTTCTGCATTTTATTGCATTCCTGTATAAGTTTGGATCAGGGGGGGAACCAACAAACTACAGTAATTTAAAACCATTTCCCCCACCATGGAGTGGTAAATACCCAATATGAACCCTCCCAGCAGAAGTATCAAAACCCTCCTACAGGAAATTCCCAAAACACCTCAAATCACGACATTTACATGATAGGAGAATAATTTCTCCTGCAAATGTGAAGCATATATTATGAAACTCCACCAAATACTAACCCATCCACCATTACCACTGCACATCTATAGCACCTTTTGCGATATCTCGATCCCTTATAGAAATCATCCCATGTATAGCTAAAAGGCCTCTACGAATAACAAGCCATAACTCAAAGGCTTCGCAAAGCTACAACATAGTTGATGATTTAGTCGAGTCTCCATCCGCTATGTCAGAATTGGAAGTTTTACAGACATAATCACCTTTCAAATTCCAGTCTCAATTTAAAAAATTAGCATCCATCACTACATAGTTGATGAGGGAGCATCCACATGTACTATGTCCAATTCAGTTTGGCAGAAACTAGGATATATAGATTTGAAACAATTAAGCAAAACTCTCAGATCATACGATAGGTTCCCTTCTACTCATGTTGGCCTATTCTAGGATGTCCTAGTGCAACTCACCTGTAAAAATTGTGCTCATATAAATATAAGTCCTGGATGTCCAGTTGGATTACAATATCCTTCTTTTACATAGCTACATGTCTGCAATGACTGCAGTTGCATCTTCAATATTTAGGATTATTATGTTTGCGCATAATGGAAAGATCATTACAATTGACCAACTCACCTACTATGAGAAAAATACATCCAACACCCCTGATGGTGTGTTACCTTTCGTAGGCTCTTCCTTGGAGTTGACCACAACCTTTGCTGAACATAAACCAAGGATATTCATGCCATAAACACTCCTTGGTACATACTCTAGAGACCCATATTTGTTGGAGGTTTCCCATGTAGCCAAAATATCCCCAGTGTGCATGATGAGTTCATCAAACACCCCTCAAAATTAGGAACCCGTTCCAGACATCCCTAGTGCTGCACTTGATGATTCTATGTTCCTACCCTATGCTATCACCCAAAAATATTTCTTATACCCCCCACTTGGTTTTGTCTCACACCAAGTCATGGAAACACTCACATTTCTGAATATGGATTTCGTGATACATATCTAATATCTAGCCCCACAAGATATATAAACAAACTAAGGAATTACCTGTGACGAACATCATTCCTTGACCCCCTCCTCAAAAAAATACCCTTAAAGGAGCTACGCCTGTAGTGACACCATCAGGTGCCAGAAACAGGGATAAGAAAAAAGGAAAGAAGGTAGAAGCCTCAAAATATTTAACATCTAGGTCCCTAACACCCTGTGTTTTGTGTGAAGTATTCATGCACCTTACTATCATGTTCCCCAAGTTAGAGGAGTTAAAATCTATTCTGTATACCCCAAAAATGCTTGTGGCCCCACCTCCACCTGCAAGAGCGAAGTACACACTAGCACACAACAAGGCACTGCACACCAACGATGCATGCGCTATATACGTAGAGGATGGGAGTATCACTCATCACTGCCCTAAAATCCATCACTATTGAGATTCATTGGGTGCACTCGCTCAAACCAATAGCATGGCCCCATCACTTCCACCCGCACCAATGATAGATGATGGATCCAAAACCATGTTTTTTTATGTTTGACGAAAAATTACTGTGTGTTTCATCCATGCACTCATCACCATTCTACCTGCCACCCTGAGTCAGTTCCTAGAAGAACGGGAAAATGACCTCAGGTAGTATCACCAAAACTTCCCCACACATGCGACCTATGTGATAGATCCGACCACCTAAACAATCAATGTTGATAGTTGAGAAAAATTATAGATGTATTTCTCTTATTGGTCAGAATTTTGAGACCAACTCACTCAAATCAAGATAAATGCATGTGCAATCATTGTCACATCTACTCTCAAGCACATAATATTCATAATTTTTAATATCTTCCACGTTTTTTAGTAGCTAGAGCATCATTGTATAAAAATAACATTGGGGGCACACATCCTCCTACCAATGTCGATATTAAGATCCAGAGGTGGCCAACACCCATGCATTCTCCATCTCATGAAACTAACCATGCGTCATCATCTTGTATTATAAGAGTTTCTAAAACCCACACCATTCTTTACATCAGCTCTAGTACTACGTGCAATATATGTATCAGTGACTCTCATATCTCCGGGATATATCTTATGTTACGGAAAATTGGATAGCTTAGCATATGACATCCACTATTTCACTAAATCCTTGAACACCAACCTCCCACTAAGGAGGATGAATTGGCTCCTAGGATGCCAACATCGTCATGGAAGCCTTCTCCCACTCACCATCAATACACCATTATGAAAATTCTCCCACCTCTTGGTGTGGACGACACACAACATCACATAAGATTAATTTCCTCTTCCATAGGAACCCTGATTTGTGTTGTTTGCTCAACATTATTTGGTATCGAGATAGCTAAACCCAACACGACGGTGGCACCACCACTGACTATATAGACCCCTCAAATATACACATTTTCAACTTCGCTGGGTTCTACGTCATCAACCTATGAATAATTTTCTTGTTTGTCTACCAGCACAATTAGGTCCCAACCTTCTCCTCACGACCTCATGCAAAAAATTTTGCCATTGGATAATATTTTCCATTCACACGAAGTTATTATAGAGATCATGACAGAGCCTGAATTTCCATTGGATTACATGCATCATCAATCATTGTGTCTACCTAACAAATTATTTACACCTATTGATGCACCAATTGATGAAATTTTCACAATAGAATTCAAGGATTTCCTACCATTAGGATTGGTAGATTGGTTTAAAAATACCATCCCAACACCAGACACATTTGAGGAAGGGAACATGTCAAATATCTCACCTAACATCAAGGTAGACATTTCAACCACAGCTGTAATAGTTTAAGAAATCTTGCTAGGGGTAGCATGCTCTTTAGAGGAGGTGGCCACATACAAAGCCCTTTTTCAAGAATATAGTGATATATTTGCATGGGATTACTATAAAATGTTAGCCATTATTCCTACCATTGTGGATCACCATATTGACACATGGCCTGATGCCTACACTATTTGGCAGAAACAACGTCAACTCCACCCTTCTAAGTAGAAGCGATCAAGCAGGAAATTGACAAGCTTCACAAAGATGGGTTCATTTTTCCTATCGCTTACACTTATTGGGTTTCTAACCTTGTACCAGTCATGAAAAAATAGGGCACCATTCAAGTCTGTGCTGATTTTAGGGATCTGAACAAAGAATGTACCAAGGAACACTACCATGCCCCCTTCATCGACCAAGTTATCGATGCATGTATCAGTTAAGAAGCTCTCTCCTTCATGGATGGATTCTCAGGGTATAATCAGATTCAGATTCACCATACGGATCAGTACAAAAATGGCTTCACAACCCCATGGGGAAAATTCACATACAAATTCATGCCATTTGGCCTTAAAAATGTTGGGGCCACTTTCTGGTGGGCCTTGAGTTCTATCTTCCATGATATGGCTCATATCATTCTATCCTTTTTCCACGAACTCATAGTACAATCCTAAAAGTGCTAAGGTCATTTGGAGGATCTTCACCTAGTGTTTCAGAGATATCGATAATATAACCTATGCTTGAACCCCCTCTAGTGTAACTTCTGATTCAATGTAAGAAGACTAATGTGATTCATCATTTCCCAGTTAAATATTAGAGTCGATCCTCTGAAGGTACAATCTATATGGGAAATACCACCTCCAAAAACTTTAAAATAGTTACAAAGCTTGCAAGTTAAGGCCAATTTCTTATGTCACTTTGGTCTTGACTATGCCACTCGTGCACATGGATTTTCGCGCCTTCTTCATCAGGACATCCCATTCCAATGGGATGAACATGCCCAGAAATCATTTGAATCCCTAAAAGATACGTTATCTCAAGCTCTATTGATTATCCCTTCTAACCACGCTAAGGACTATACCCTTTACCTATCAACATATGAAGTAGACATTGTTGGGCTATTAGTCCAAGAAGGAACATATAATAAAGATTATGTTCTCTATTACATCAACAGAAGCCTCTATGGGCCTGCCTTCAAGTATGAGCCATAAGAAAATACAAACCTAGCCCTAGTACACTCCGTGCATAAGCTTAGCATTATATCATCCTATGAAACGCCACCTTAATACATAATATTAATGACATGAGATATTTTCTTATTCATAGTATGATCAATAATAAATGTGCCTGATGGGTAGTTATCCTACAATAATTTGACCTACAATTTTCTTCCCTAAAAAGCTAGAAGTTTTTTATCCTTCCAGAGTTCATCGCAGATATCCCTACCGAAAACAAAGGGTACCCATTAACAATTCTTTCCCTGATGAACATTTTTTCTTCATATATATAGATGAACCTTAGTACGATGACATTCTCCTCTTTCTCAGAACTCAAAATTTAACCCTCAGCTTACTCGTGATGACCGATGATGCATTTTCCATATTCAATCCCCTAAGTACCTTCTTATGAGAAAAGTACTCTATCGTTGAGGCATAGACACCATCCTACAACGATGTCTTACTCTAGATCAAGATGAGAATATACTAAATGATTATCACAGCACAACAGGTTGCAGCCACCTATCTAGGATGGCCACTGCCCAAAAGCTCCTTGGTGCCAGTTATTTTTGGCACACTTTATTTTGTGACTGTATTCAAGCAGTTAAGCGATGTCAACGTTGCTAGAGATACACGCACAAGCTGAGAGCCCCACTTACTCCCTTCATCTAGTCATCATTGCAATCCATTTTTTTAAATGGGGCATTGACTTCATGAACTGAAATCCTCCATCCTCTAGAAACCATAAGTACATTGTGATTTTCGTTGAATATTTAACGAAGTCAGCTGAAGCCTTGCCCACTTATAGTAAAACCGCAGAAATTTTCATTTGGTTTTTCTTTAACCATGTCATAGCATGGTTCGGTGTTCCCAAGGAATTGGTCTCAGATCATGGAAAACACTTCAAGAATGAGATATTTTAAGAACTATCCAAAAATCTTGGTTTTTATCACAAGTTTGCTTCCCAATAATACCCCTATTCAAATGGACAGGTCAAAGAATTTAACGAAGTTATCAAAACAATTATACAATGTATGGTGAACAAACATCAAACCAACCAGAACCACATGGTTTTCTTAGCCTTACGAGCATACCGCACAACAGTCAAAGAGTCCATAGGGTTCACACCCTTTCAACTGGTATATGGGGTTGAATTCATTCTCCCATTTAGTGTGAGATCCTTACCTTACAATCAACCATAGAACTCTTCCTAGATACATCACCTTTAGAGAAAAGGCTAATACAGTTGGAACACGTTGACAAAAGTAAGCAGGAATCATTCCAACATAATGAAGCCCAATAAAATATTAATAAGGCCTAATTTTATCGCAATGTCACCCCTCAGTCATTTACTGAAGGGAAATTAGTCCTTTGCTATGATGCATGGAAAATTTTAGGGGATAATATTTGCAGGTGGGCTAATTTTCCATAATTTTTCCAAAAAAACGATTTGCCAATTTCAATTTTTTATAAAGATGATTCTCCGAAATTTTACAATATAAAATCATTTTACCTAAAAAATTGCCAACATTATATATAGAGTATATAAAAATCATTATAATTTTTTTTATTTTACAAATACATCAATAAACATTTTATAATTTTCATATTAGGGACTAGTGAGATTTGCCAAGGTTTTTAAACTTGAAGATAATTTTCTATCCTTAAATTTTCCCTACTATGATGTTGCCAAAAAATATTTAGCATCAAGGAAGTTTGAGACATCGTGGAAGGGTCCATACATTTTTAAAAATTTTATTATCAAGGGGGCATACATGTTAGCAAACCCCGACGGAACTTGCCTCAAAAATCCTGTCAATGAGATCTACCTCAAAAAATTATATCCATAAAATTCAAAAAAACCCTATAATGTAAAGGTATGCACCATGACTTATTTTTATGATGATGACCTCATCGCACATGTATACTAAAACCATCCTCTCATTTTTAGTTACAGATGAAGAATCAACCATCCTATCATCACAAGTTCATCGATAGTGCCTCTGATAGTTGCAAAACCTTGCTGCAATAGCCTAGGCCATATATTCTCCTGACCTGATGCCTATCCACTAGAATGGGCTTTGTATCGGGCCAAAAACTAAAAATCAAGTGGAATACGGTGTCTTCATAGGCATCTTGGCTGATGCCTCCCATCTAGGTATCAGTCACTTGCATGTATTCCTTGATTCCCAACTTGTTGTTTCAAAGTTGAACATAACCTTCAAAGTATGTGACCCTTGAATTTTTCAGAAATACCATCACACAGAATGGTTATCTCATGGTTTTTATCATATCACATTTTCACATTAACCAAGAGATCAAAATCATATAGTAGACCTCATACCTAATCAAATCCTAGACTAGAATGTATCACATATATATCATTATCGAGGGACATAAGTCATAAACATCATATCCATCCAATAAAATAAAAAAAATTACATCACATGTATAAAATAATATTCATAGATGTCACACCATGGAGAGACACAAAAAATCATCATATCGTATATATATGAAAAAAACATGTGTACAAAAAATAGATTTGTTGGCCATCACCAGGAACAATTGAGTCAGAAAAGGGGGGCCAACATCATAATGCTTGCCTCCCCTGGTACATGCATACAAAAATACATCGAGGGTTGGGATCCAAGACCCTCATCCCCCCATGATTTCATCTTCATCATGGTACCCTCCATTCGATTTCTACAGTAAACTAATTTTCAGGTTCATTTCACATTTCAGAGTAATTCTTAGGTGCACCTTTCCATGTTCTTAAATTCATCTTGTTTATCATGTTTCAATTTATATATGTTTTCATCAAGTGTTTTTTCACTTGGGGTATAGGTTGTCGAAGTTGCAGGTATACCAGTAGTTTCCCATCAGTGCTAATTTCCCAGTGGCCATTTATGGTTAAGGTATCATTCACCGACCAACATGATAGGATTCATGCAAAGCTTTTCATATCTTGACATCATTTCTCTGAAATTCACCTCAGGGTCCATGTTATCGGACATGTTTACCAACACCTTCCATTACACCTAGTCAATGTCCATATCAGTCGATAGTACTGCCCCATACATGGATCACCCCATTTTATACATCACCAACCACAATCAGGATCCATGACCATTCAATCCGGCTCGGGAGCCATCTCATTCTCATGTCTTGAAGTTCAACCTCATTCTACTCTTCTTTACATATTGGTTACCAACCCCACTCATAGGTTGCCCCATTTATTATTTTTCAGATCGATTTGAATGCACCCATCGTGTTCTAAATTCGACCTACCTTCCCTCCATAAGGCATAGCCCATTTGCGTCAGTTCATATGCCTCATCAACCTAACATTGAGACTAAACAATGGCTCCCCCACCCTCAGAAAAATACCCTACCTACATCATCCTACAGGTCAACGTTTTATTTGGGAAATCATCTCCATGTTTATACATCCCAAACCCCTTTTTAAATTCTTTTGGAAAGTGTAAATTTTTTTTTTTAGAAAAATGTTTCCCACCCATATTTTCGTGTCTTTACTTGGAGAAAGTCCCTAGCCTCCCTCGGTTAGAGCTCACTTATCACCACACCATTCATTGATGATTCATTATGCCAATAAAAACATTCTTATACCTTCCTTGGATTTCCTACTAACTCTAGGGACATTCCCCCCAGAAGAATTATTTTGATTGTTGCCACTCGCATTATAGCTCCAACCTTGAGAAACTTTCTATATCCATTCATATTCTCAACTCTCAGTATCATGCCTTTTTTGACCCACCATATTAGAATCATATTTATTATTCATCTTTATTCCTCGAATCAATATTTCAGATAGTTGGCACTTCATTCTTGTCGACTTCAACACCCATATTTTAGGAACAAAGAAGTACCTTGGGTGCTCCCCCCATTATGGGACATCCTCAAGTGGCATATGGGAATCAGTATCACCCATTGATGTCATTGGTCTCCCTGAAATTTGACACCAGCATGAGTTTTTCATGTTAAGAGAGTATCGTACATTTTGAATATTGTAGTTCTTTCATTTAGTCGAAGACCCATGCATCTCTTAGCACCTCATTCAATAGTTCTTATATTTTGATGCATTATAGGTACCCAAATTCGAAGACCCATGCATCCATGGGAACCTAACTCAACAGTTCTTCACTTATGATGCATGGGGGCACCTAGTTTATTCTATTTTCAGGAGTTCCCTTGAGGGCATAAGTAGTTATCATCATCTACGATCAACATGTTAGTGACATCGACGTTGACTTGAAAGGATAATTTCCTGTATGATTGTAATAGTTAGTCACTAGTAATCATAACGATCATGGGACATGCCCGCATTGTATAAACACTTTTTATCTCAAAATTCTTCAGAGGATGGTTATCTTTAATTCTCAGCCAAGGATTTTCCCTACTCATCTCTACCACAAGTTACTTTATCTATCAAGAAGTAGGTAGGACTCTTAGTCAAATTAGAAAAATGTGATGTATTTCAACTATACACTTTTTCCTAACCTCATAAGGGGGGAACTATTATCATATGGAAATTTCACACATCTATATGAATTAAGAGACACTCAAAGTGAGTTATCAACACATACAGGGGTGAAATTTCTAGTTGGAAGCACCATGGACACCAAAATTCAAAATATTTCCTAAGGTTCAAGTTAAAAAATTGGATTTAGTGGATGCATTGTTACCAGAAATTAGTAGTCGCATGGCTATTTCTTCGATATTCGAGTGGTCATGTAAACATCTAGTCAACAACTTGGGCCATGAACTTGCTTGAGCAACACTACAAATCTTGAAATGATATGGATGACAAATTTGAGCCTTAAGCCCCAATAAGCCTTAAATGAAAGGAATTGGTAGCTCTCATCTCATTTCTGAGGTGAACCACCACATTTATTAGTTAAAGGGGGAATGCTTTTCCAAGAAAATCTATAAATATATGTTCTAGGAGAGCCAAGAAACAAGAAAAAGAAAATCATTTTTATGCTGCCAAAATTCCTCCCTATTAGTGTAAAACATTTCAGAAAGTGTACCAAAAATGCCTTACTTAAGATATGGATGAAATATAGCCCTAACAACAAAAATGGTTGTAAAACATTTTATATCTGCGATAGAAAATAGAAACAGATCCCATAAAAACCCATATCTATGCAGTAAAAGTAGTTAAAGAGAAAAATGAAATAGTAACTAATGCAAAAATAAATCCAAGTAACCAATGGACAAGACAAGTTTATAGAATGATATTTTCTATTATGTAACACCTAGTGAAGGAAACAAGTAAATGTTACGAGTCCCCCCTCAATGGGATGGGTTCTTGGTTGTCCTCAATGCTTTAGCTTCGTGAGTATCTCTCTCTCAATGATGTAGAAAACCCAAATATGTGATGAACTCAAGTGGGAGCTCAAATGGAAAAAGAAAATGATAGCAACAATTAGAATGATCAAAGTGAAGAATGAATGGAAAATCCCTCCTATTTATAACAAAATATTGAGTTATCCTCGATAATGGAGAATAATAAAATATTATTAACCAAAATCTAGATCTAGCCGCTTGGAATATTTTATTATATTTTGTTGGAGGGAAAAGATATTTAAAGTTGTTAAATACCTTTATTTAGAAATAATAAACAAATAAATGATTTATTTATGATTTCAAGATTTTGGTTAAGGAATAATAAACAAATAATGATTTGTTTCATTATTCCTAGGTGATTTAGTCAAATTTAACAATGAGTAATAACTAAATAATGATTTAATTAATTATTCCTAGAAAAAAATAAGAAAATTAATGATTTATCTAATTATTTCTCATAATTGGGTTAAATATGACCAGGAATATTAGTTAAACAATGGTTTAAATAATTATTCCTAGAGGAAAATTAAATAAATAATGATTTATTTAATTATTACTCATGGGGTTTCTTGTTCTAAGCATAAATAACTTAATAAAATATGGTTTATTAAATTATTCCTTATAGTGAAAGCAATTTTACTCTGGTATAATTGGTCTTATATGGTGTAATTCTATCCATCTAGTTAAGAATGGCTAGTTGATCAATTTTTGATGATAACACTCCCTAAGCAATCAAACATTTCATTGAGAAGAGGATTTCGTCATTGAGAGAGTCTTCATACTTCTTTGAGAGAGAGAGGAAGCAGGAAAAGAGATTGAGGAAAGGAACTTCCTTGTTTAGTATTTTATAGCACTATTTCTTAAACAATTCTCTCTAATTGTTTTTATTGATCTATTATATTCCTTCTACATTCAATAGTCAATAAAGGGAACCCTTTTCCATTACTTTGTTGATGTATTTGCTCCATTGAGTCATGTTTATGTGTTTATTTATTAGTTTTTAGTTTTTGTTGATATATGCATTGTTCTCACTACTTACAGTTCTTTGTTTACTTTTTTTTGTCCAATAACAACAACCAATTTCTTGTGGTCTCCTTATATGGAACAACCAACTCCAAGGAAGGTGTATTTGGTACTCCATAGCAACAAAAGCACTACCACACGTGTATCTCTTGTTTTATGCATTTTTGTATTTGTGTTTCTGCAATATTTTATGTGTTCCATTCTCTGTTAATTAATTTATAACAAATTGTATCATATTCGAAGGTGTATCTGGTTGATTAAATCAAAAGAAAGAAGGGTTCTTAGTTTGATTGGGAGAAATGGCTGAAGATGGTAGGTTTATGGTTGAGAAATTCATCGGCTAAAACTACTAGCTATGGAAGATGCAAATGCAGGAATATTTGTATCAAAAATATATTTGACTACCATTGAGCAGAAAATAAAAGAAGAAGACAAGTATGATAGATGCATAATGGGATATTCTTAGCAGAAAGGCAATAGGAACAATATGATTGTGTCTGACAACATTGGTGACATTCAATATTTCAAATAAAATGACAACAAAATTTCTAATGAAAGAATTGGCCATACTATATAAAAAACCGTTGGACTGAAATAAGGTATTTCTTATGAATCATCTGTTTAATATGAGGATGTCAGAAGGTGGATCTATTGTTGATCATTTAAATAAATTTAACACGGTTATCGGTCAGTTAAGTTATGTAGGGGTAAATTTTGATGATTAGGTTATGGGTCTATTGTTTCTGTGCTACTTTCTAGAAAGTTGGAATGGATTAGTCATGGCTATCAATAATTTTGTCTCTAGATATAATACTTTAAAGTTTGAAGATGTTTTCGATGCTATCCTTAGAGAGGAAATGCGACGGAAAATCTCTAGTGAGACATAAAATAATGATTGAACTGTAGAGACCAGGGCAAGAAAAATAGAAAGAGGAAGGAGCCTAGAAAATCAGAGTGAGTCAAGAAAAGGTAGATACAAATCTAGATCACTGATAGTATGCTAGAAATGTGGGAAGAAGTGACACCTAAATAAATACTGTAATTTTCAAAATGAAAATGAAGGAGATGCATAGAATGACAAAAATCATGAAGTGAATGTAATAGGTGATGTGTTTAAAGATGCACTAATTTTTTCATTAGAAAATATTATTGATGCCTTGGTAGTAGATTCAGGGTATTCATTTCATTCCATACCTGATAGAAAATTTTTTCATGACTATGTTCAAGGAGATTTTGGACAATTTCATTTGGGTGATGATAAACCTGTAAAATCATCAAAATGGGTAAGGTTTTTATATAGAAAAAGAATGGAAACCAATGGCTATTAAAGAAGTTAATGCATGTTCTATATCTAAATAAAAATATAATCTTAGCATGGAAATTGAGAGGTGAAGGATATGTAACTACATTTACAAACAAAACCTAGAAGGTCACTAAAGTATCCCTGGTAATAGAAAAAGGAGAAAAGGTTGGTACAATGTATTTATGCAATGGTGTTTCTAATTCTATTAATGCTTTAACCTCCACAGGATAAGATATGACATTGTAGCATCATAGGCTTGGGAACATGAGTGAGAAGGGGATGCATATTCTTCACTCAAAAAATTTGTTTATAGATTTGAAGCATGTTGATTTGGAGTTTTGTGAGAATTTTGTTTATGGAAAGCAAAAGAGATTTTGATTTATTAGAGCTAGGAAAGGAAATAATAGTGAAAATTTATATCTTGAACATACAAATGTATGGGGACCTGCTCAGGTATCATCTCTCGGTTTCTCTTGCTATTATGTTAATTTTATTGATGATGGAACTAATAAAAAATTGGTTTATTATATTTGAAATAAATATGATGTTTTTGATACTTTTCAGGAATGGAAATCTTTGGTTGACAATGAGACAATATATGAGTTGAAGTGTCTCAGATCAAATAATGAAGGTGAATACTACAACAAGGAATTTGATAATTATTGTTCAAAGCATGTAATTCATAGAGAGAAGATAATTCCAGGAACACCGCAAGAAAATGGGGTGTCAGAAAGGATGAATCAAAAAAATCATGGAGTGTGCAAGGAACATGAGATTGCATGCAGGATTACCCTTACAATTTTGGGTAGATGTTGTAGATACAATTGTTTATATAATAAATAAGGGAGCTTCAAGTTCCTTTGATGGTGGTATTCCAGAGGAGGAATTGATAGGTACAAAGGTAAACTACTCATTTCTAAATATTTTCAGATGTGAAGCCTTTTTACACATTAATAAATAAAATAGGACAAATATTGGATAAAAATCAAATAGATGTAACTTTAATGGATATGGTGTTAATGATTTTGGTTCTCTATTATATGATTATGAAAATCAAAAAATAATTAGGAGTAGAGATGTCATATTCAATGAAAAGGTATTGTATAAGGATAAAAATAAGGGATAGAAACATGGAAAGGAAAACAAAGAATATACAGTTCTTGATGAGATTAGGAAAAAAAAGAAGTAAATGTGCATGACAATCATAATGATCAACAACTACAACAACAACATGAACCTCAAACAACTAAAAGTGGTGTTAGAAGATATATGAGGATTAGTAGACCCCCTGAATGATACTCTCCTTCATTATATTATGTATTGTTGACTGATTCTGGTGAACAAAAATTTTATGAAGAAGAAATGCATGTAGAAAATAAAAAGAAGTGGGAACAAGCCATGAAGGAAGAGATGGACTCCTTGGTACATAACCAGACATTAGAATTAGTTAGGTTTCCTACAAGTAAAGCAACATTGTAGAATAAATGGGTTTACAAGTTTAAGGAAGAAGATGGAGGAAAACATAGTTATAAGGCTATAATTGTGGTGAAGTTGTTTGCAGAAAATAAAGGTATAGACTTTTCTAAAATATTTTCTCCTATTGTTAAAATGAATTCAATCAAAACATTTTGTTATGATATTCCGACACATAGGAAATATTTAAGAATAACTTAGTCTAGTGTAGAGTTAGGTAAAGTGTGTTTCTTTACCATGTACATTTGTAACTTATAATCCAACGGTCACGATTTGTAGTGATCTGACGATTATCTCTCTCCTTGGTATTAACAACACTTGATCTATGGCTTAACACCCGATTGGTCCATGAACTCTATTTAAAGAGCATGGAGGGTCATTTGTTGGTTATCCATTTATGAGACAAACATATGTAACTTTTCTTTTTATTAATAAATTTCCTGAAGTGGTTGCGTTGGCTCAGGCCATGGACTGTTTCCCTCTTCGAGAGTTTTAACCACGTGATTATACTGGTGTACTGATTTGTGATCTATTTGTAAGCGGTGACCTTTGGTTCTTGATCTACAAAACTTACACTATAAATTCCTACATGGTATCAGAGCTATTTTTAGGGTCGTATCCGTTGTTGATCCAAATCCGAACCCAGTTTGACTGCATGCGACTGTTGTTTTGTATACCTACTATTTCTAAACTTTTTCGGGCCTAGAGAATTGCTCTGTTATGTCTAGAGCATCTGTTACAGTGAGGAACACCTTTTTTTTCATGCAAAAAGTTTTCTGGTTGCCCAAGTTATTTCAGTTTAGATCTGGAGGCATAAATTATTTTTTTTGCAATTATAATTGTTCATAGTTCTGCTTATTTCGGTTCCGTTTATTTCTGCTTTTTAGGTTTTATTTATTTACCGGATCTATATCATCTTCTCTGCATATTATCTTTTCTCTACGCTATGTGCGATCTTGACAAATCAGAAACAGGAAGAAAGTTTTTTTTACTACGTATGCTCTTTCCCCACGTCTTTGTGCGATCTCGGGAAATCATAAATAGTAAAAAATAGATAGTTTCTAGTAAGTCTAACTGAAAAAACTAACATTATACCGTAAAGCTTGCATTTATTTTTTTGCTCAGTTTTTTGTGCAGGAAAAGCATGCACACCAAAGAACAGTTGAAATCCAAACGGATTAAAAAGAGTTTATTTTTCTAAAAAATTTGTTTGGAAATCAACTCGCGTTAGTTCAAAATCGCTCTAAGTAAAGGGCTACTAACACGACTCCTTACTCTTGAATTGTGCATTAGTAAAGGGACACTAACGCGCTCTCTGCTCTTGAAAAGTGCTTTAGTAACACTGGGGATCCTCCTAAACAGGGCGTTAGTACAGTAAACTAAGCTCCTCTTGACTCAATCTTTCAAAAGGCATAACTTCTTCATCCGGAAGCTGTTTCTCGAGCCATTTTTTTTTTAAATGGCCTAATTTTTCGAGATATTTCCATTGGGGCAGTTAGTTACAGATTTTCCGTAGCTTAATTTTTAAAAATGGAAAGTGCATGTCCGATTATTCTTAATAGCACCAATTATTTCCAATGGCTACCTCACATGGTAGATATACTTAGAAGTAAAGGGCTTTATAGAATATCCACAGGACAAGAAACTAAACCTTCTGATGATGATAAAGTTCCTAAATGGGAAAATAAACAAGATCAAGCATGAGGGTTGATAGGAATTTCTATTGCTCAAGATCTTCAATTTCACATCCTTGACATTGACACCCCTGATAAAGCCCTAGAAAAGTTAAATACTGTCTTTGGCATTCAAAATCAAATTAGGGCCCACCAGCTTGAAAATGAGTTGCTTACTTTGGACCCTAATAATTTCTCCTCTATTGAAGACTTTTTGTCCAAATTCAAGACCCTTAGACTTCTTTTATAAGGGTGTAAGGTCAAAAAGGAAGATGGTAGCCTCATCTATTTCATTCTTGCTAATCTTGGCCCTGCATACTTTGTATTTTTTTTCGCCTTCCATTCCACTAGAGAAGACATCATTTCTTTATGAACCACCTACAAGAATCCCTCTTTTGATTCCTTTTGTGATTTTTTGATAAGAGAATAAGAAAAAATCTTACACCTTGGTATTATCACTTCTAGAAATGCCTCTAAGAAAGCCTTAGCTGCCCAACAACAACCATATCAAAAGAATCCCAAGAAGCAGTATCCTAAAAAATATGTTCTGAAACCAAACAAGGGTCATAAGTAATTTCAGTCGCAAACTAAAAAAGAAACTCACCAAAATGATAAGGCAAATAAAAAAAATGGAAGAAGACTGATAGACATTGCAACTTTTGTAATTGTGATGGACATATAGAGTCCAAATGTTTTAAGAAGATGGAAGCCTTAGAAGAAGAAATGAAGAAGAACAACATCAATTTGGAGCACTCTTCACCTTCATCTTCAAGAATGGCACTTTCTGCTTGTGGTTTTCAAGCATCAAGATCTGGTTATGCATTAAATATATCTTCCTCTTCTCCTTCTCATGAGTGGCTCATTTATTCTGGAGCTTCTTACCTAATGGAAAAAAATAAAGTCATGTTTTCTTCTTTAAATGATTGTAACACCAAACATATTTATGTTGGTGATGATAGATCTCTTAGTGTTGTAGGATATGGAACCATTCATGTAGATAATGGCCAATTTAATGATGTACTATGTGTTCCTACCTTGTCATGCAACCTTCTCTCTGTTTATCAGATAACTCATTCAAGTGAAGGGAAAAGAGTAGAATTATCACCTCATGGTGTTGTAATCAAAAACCTCAAAGATCCTAAACATATTTTAGCTACTGGCATTGTTGATGATTCCACAAGGTTTTATAAGTTTGACAACTTTGGGTCATCATGTCTTCCCTCCGTTTTTGTTTCTGATAATGATGAAGTGAGCAAACTTTGGCATGAGCGATTTGGTCACTTAAACTATCTCTCTCTTCAAACTCTATGTAAGGAAAATATGGTGACAGGTCTTCCTATGGTATCTTGCTGAGATGGTATTTTCTTCGGATGTGTACTCAGAAAACATCATCGGGATAGTTTTGACAAACGTGACTCTTGGCATGCTTCAACCCCTTTACAACTTGTGCACAGTGATTTATGTGGTCCACTTCCTGTTGTTTCTTTCTCTGGTTGCAAGTATTTCTTAAATTTCATTGATGATTTTTCCAGATGAACTTGGGTATACTTCTTAAAACTTAAGAGTGAAGTTTTTAACATGTGCTTGGCCTTTAAGGCCTTTTTTGAGAAACAATCTAGACATCAGATTCTCAAGTTAAGATCAGAAAATGGAGGGGAATATGTTAACAAAAAATTTATCAACTTCTGCACTGAGCATGGAATTCAATTGCAACATATTGTTCCATATACTCCACAAAAAATGGTGTAGTTGAAAGGAAGAATCACACCTTAAAATAAATGGCTAATTATATGCTTCAATCTAAAGGACTTGGTCTCATTTTTTGGGCAGAAGCCATTAACTGTGAAAATTACATATTAAATCGCACTTCTACTAATATTTTAAAGAATATAACTCCAAAATAAGCTTGGAGCTCAATAAAACCATATGTAAGTCACTTTCGTGTTTTTGGAAGTGATGCTTGAGCCCATATTCCAGATGTGAAACATAAAGTCTTAGAACCTAAGAGTGAAAAATGCATGTTTTTTTGGATATTCTGAAGATGTCAAAGGATATAGACTTCTTCAACAAAAATCCAAAAATATAATAATTAGAAGAGATGTAAAATTTTATGAAAATATATCGGCATGCAAGCCTAGTTCAGCAGGTGTGCCACCTTTGGTCTGCGAGCCTGATTCGGCATATGTGCCACCTCTCTCTCTCTCTCTTATATTTTTAATAGCATTCCTTCTAGTTCAGATGATGACAGTGAGGATGACAATCCTCCTACACCTCTTGAAATTATTCCTTTTACTGCACAAATTCCACGATGGGTCCGCTCTACTCGGGATGTAGCAGGTTCTCTTGTAGGCGACCCTGCAGATCGAAGACCTACACGTTCTCAGTTCGAAAGATCCTCTTCCTTATTGGCTCAAGTTCCAAAAAATCCTGATTCAGAAACCTTTGAAGAAGCCTCCGGTCACCTAGATTTGGATGAAGCTATGAATGAAGAATATCGTTCCTTATTGGTGAACAATACTTGGGATCTTGTTCCTCTTCCAAAAGGAAGAAAACTTGTCAGATGCAGATGGGTTTACAAAACCAAGTTTGGACGAGATGGAAAAGTGGATAGACAAAAATCTCATCTTGTTGCTAAAGGATTTTCACAAGTTGAAGGCATTACTATACTGAAACCTTCTCCCCTGTTTCCAAAATGAATTCTATCTGACTTGTTCTTTCCCTTGATGCTTCCTTTAAATGGGAATTCCATCATATGGATGTTAAATATGCCTTCTTACATGGAGATTTGCATGAATAAATCTACATGGAACAACCCCCTAGATTTATCCAAAACAACTCTAGACTAATTTGTCGCCTTATGAAATCTCTCTATGGTCTCAAACAAGCTCCTCGGGCTTGGTATGCCAAAATGGATAGATTTCTTTTAGATAATGGCTTTTCTAGGTGTCATTCTGACAACACTGTCTACACCAAGAAAGTGGGTAAGTCCTTCAACATCCTTGTTCTTTATGTTGATGATATTATCCTTATTGGTAGTGATCCAAACCATATAAACCATGTGAAGTCTAGCCTCAAAAATAAGTTTGAAATGACAGACTTAGGACACTTGCATTATTTCCTTGGTCTTCAAGTCTTGCAATCCAAGGAAGGCATTACCCTCTCTCAGTCCAAGTATGCTTGTGATCTTCTACACCACTTTCACATGGAAGACTGTAAGCCATCCCCTTCTCCCTTTCAATCTGGAGTCAAGCTCTCAGTCACTTGTACTACCCTTGAAGTTGATGCTACCTTATACCGTCAACTTGTTGGAAAACTTCTGTATCTAACCCATACCCGTCCTGACCTTTCCTTTGCCGTTGGTCTTGTCGCTCGGTTTATGCATCATCCTCATGAAATTCACTGGAAAGAAAATAAAAGAATACTTTGATATATTCTAGGTATAGTTTAGTTCGAGATTCATTACAGTGCAGGGGCATCTCCATTGTTGATTACTTTCACTAATTCTGATTGGGCTAGTGGCCCTGATGATCGAAAGTCTACTGCAGGATATGTATTCACTCTTGGTTCAGGACCTATTACTTGGTATTGTAAGAAACAAAGTACCATCTCTCTTTCTTCAGCAGAAGCAAAGTATCATGGTGCAGTTGAAGCCAACAAGGAAGCCATGTGGCTTTGTTAGATCCTGTCTAAATTTGGTCTTCATCAGCAGCATCCCACTACACTTTGGTGTGATAATCAGAGTGCCATTTAGATATGTAAAGATCCAGTTCAACATCAGCGTATGAAACACATTTAACTCCACATACACTTCATTAGAAAGCTCATTCATGATCGTGTTCTTGAAGTGCAATACTGTCCAACAAATGATCAAGTAGCTGATATCCTTACAAAGGCTCTCACAGAAGCGAAGTTTACAAACTTTGATCCATGCTTGGAGTTCAGGAAAGTTGTCATTAAGGGGGGATAGGCTCTAATTCCTCCTTCCTTCTCCTATTGTGTCACTTTTGTAAATCCTTCAATCCTATCCCAATTTTTTCTTAAGGGGAGATGTTAGGATATTTCGACACATAGGAAATAGGCTCCTTTTGTGTCACTTTTGCAAATCCTTCAATCCTATCCCAAGTTGTTCTTAAGGGGGGATGTTAGGATATTCCGACACATAGGAAATAGTTAATAATAAATTAGTCTAGTGTAGAGTTAGGTAAAGTGCATTTCTTTACATGTACATTTGTAACTTATAATCCGACGATCACGATTTGTAGTGATCCAATGACTATCTCTCTCCTCAGTATCAACGACACTGATCCATGGCTTAACACCCAATTGGTCCATGAAATTTATTTAAATAGCATGGAGGGTCATTTTTTGGTTAACTGTTTATGAGAGAAACATATGTAAATTTTATTTTTGTTAATATATTTCCTGAAGTGGCCGTGTTGGCTCAGGCCATGGACTGTTTCCCTCTTCAAGGGTTTTAACCATGTGATTATACTAGTGCACTGATTTGTGATCTGTTTGTGAGCGGTGACCTTTGGTTCTTGATCTACGAAACTTACCCTGTAAATTCCTACACATTTTAAGTTTAGTGGCCACAAAATATTTGCATCTTGAATAGTTAGATGTAAAGTCAACCATTCTCCATGGGGATTTGGAGGAAGAGATTTCTATGAAGCATCCACAAGGGTATGAGTTCAAAGGGAAGGATAAATTAGTATGAATATTGAAGAAGATATTATATGGCTTAAAACAAGCTCCAAGGAAGTGGTATCTAAAATTCGACAAGTTTATGTTTGAACAAGGTTATACTAGATGTCGATCTGACCATTACATTTATATTCAAAATAAAAATGATGGAAGCTATATTTTATTACTATTGTATGTAGATGGCATGCTTGTTGCAAGGTCTTACATGCAGGAAATAAATGTGCTCAAAGGAAAATTGGAAAAATTCATTTGCAATGAAGGATTTGGGTGTTGCAAAACAAATCCTTGGTATGAGAATAACTAGAGGCAGGAAAAATCGAAAATTAACATTTTCTTAGAGTGAGTACATAGAAAAGTGTTGGAAAGATTTAATATGCAGAATGCAAAACTAGTTAGTACACCTTTGGCTAGCCATTTCAAAATAAATAAGGATATGTGTCCCAAGACCCAAGAAGAGATGGATTATATCTCTAAATTTCCATACACATCAACAGTTGGAAGCTTAATGTATGCAATGGTGTTCACAAGGCTTGATCTTGCACATGCAGTGGGAGTTGTGAGAAGGTATATGAGAAATCCAGGAAAAGAGAATTAGATGGAAATGAAGTGGATTCTCAGGTATTTGAGAGGTACCACTAATCAAGCATTATGTTTTGGTGGTTCAAACATTACTCTATAGGGATATGTTGATGCATATTTGGCGGGTTATAAAGATAACCAGATGAGCACCACAAGGTATGTGTTTACTGTAGGTGGAAAAAATCTCAATTGGGTTTCAAAAATGAAAAGTGATTTTCACTTTCAACAATAGGAGCAGATTATGTTTCTGCTATAAAGGCCACTAAAAAAATGATTTGGTTGCAAAGGTTTATAGATGAATTGGGTAACACGTGGGATATGGGATGGTTATATAGTGATGACCAAAGTTTCATTCATCTTGCAAAGAACTCAAAATTTCATTCCAAGACTAAACATACATAACTCAAGTACCATTTCATACGATCATTTTTGGAAGATGGACAGTTGAAGTTGGAAAAGATACACACTATCCAAAATCCTGTAGATATGTTAACAAAGGTTGTAACTGGGGAGAAATTGAGTTTCTGATAAGTTTCAATTGGTATTCACGTATGATGGTGAATATGAGAAACAACCAGGACCAAATGGGAGCATTGTCCAACAAATGAAGCATTGGTGGAGTTGATATAATCAGTCTCCAAGTGGGAGATTCTTGGGTGTGGTGCTTGATTATCTTCTCTATTGAGAGGTCTCTTTTTAGCCATCTTGTACCCCAGTTCATAATGGGGAAGAAATGCCACTTGTAGGATAGCTGCTAGGGAGGTCTAGGGGGGCGACGGTGAAGAAATTTTTTGATAAAAGATTCCTTTTAAAATATTGTAATTTCGTAGTAAATATGGGCCATTCATTAGGTGAAATATTGAACAGTATAATTTATGTTAATTTAGGGTTTTTCACGAGAAGGAAACCCTCGATTTATATGAGGGAATTGTATTGCGGATGTGTGTTATTATTATTTGTGTGAGAGAGAGAGGAGACTGCATGACAGTGAACAAGAAATTACAATGGATATTTTGTAGGTTGTATCTCTTCATTTTGATGGATAACATAAATAAATGACTAGATGTTTCTTCATGGACGTAGCCCAAATTGGGTGAAACATGTATATATCTGTCTCTATTGTTTTATGTGTTTCTGTATTTCTGTTTCCACAATATTTATGTGTTCCATTTCTATGTTAATTAATTTCTAAAATATGTGGTAACCCATATGGGAGAAAATGACAAATATTATTTTAATTTTAATGTAAGTGCAAGCACCAACTTCAATTTAGATCAAATTATGTAGGAACCAACCTACAAGAGGCTCCAACTCCCTTTTCTTTGAAAGGGCCCACTTGCTAGAAGCACCTACCTTAAGGATACTCAAATACCATGATAGCCAATTTTAATAATAGTTCCTCCCATATTCTTTGATATTTTCCTTGTAGCACCCTCTCTTCCTCTGATTCTTAGTCATTTTCTTATACACAGCAACTTCATATTTTTTCCAATCTCCACTTTCAGCCTTTGCTCAACTCTCCTTTGCAGACTTTGTCTCTTATTTGCTATAAATTTATGAAATTTAGCAAGTTAAGCCTCTTTCTAGTACTATCATGCACATATTATCTCTCTCTCTTCTTTCTTATCCTTTTTTTCCCAGTCAAGTACTCAAATTATATAAATTTATACAACAACGCTCACTCTCATGAATTTCAACATTACGACTTGAATACAATAGTATTTTTTCCTTCTCAAAATGAGAACATGGGGTTATTTACTTCTCATGTCATTTCATTTTTTTGGTCTCTTATTTGTCCCATTTAAACTTCAATTGGTTCTTTGTTTGGGAATTTTTCCATTTTCAGCATCTCATACAAACCCTTGTTTTATTTTTGGCCCACTAAAAAAAATCATTTAACTATTTTTGTTTCTAAATGAATGCCAAATTTCTAGCCTCATAAATAGAGATTTTAACAACTCAAGCCATATGATCGAGGGACAAAACCTAGAGCTTAGGCTCAGATTAACTTAGCTACATAGCTTTTACGATCTGATACATTACCATTATAAAGAAAATCATTCACAATACAGCATCCGAGAATTTGTAGGCATGGCCAATTTTTTAATACAATGGATACTCAGATGCAGTCTAATTCCACATATCCATACATCTTAATGAATCTAGGGATCCAAGATCCATTCACCACTTCCCTTTATACTAGTATTGAACAATAAAATATTCGTATGGTCGGATAAAGCTTTTAAATCTTGCGCTATATCTGAGGACCAAGGAGCTAGTCCCCACTTTCCTTGGTACTAGAATTTCGCCATCAAATAGATGAATGGATAGATATATATTTCAAGTTCTTTTATGGAACTGGGTATACAGGATCTAGTCCTCACTTCCCTTCACACTAGACACTTTTCCACCAAATGAACATATGGCAAGATGTAAAGCCCCACTATGTTTCTTCCCTTCTTGAGATACCATTTGGCACAAAAAAAAATTTTCAGCCAAGATATGCCACATCATTTTCCATGCTGTTTTTTTTTCAACCTTTCATGCCACATCACCTCCCACATTAACTCTCTACCACTTTTCATGCCACGTCACTACCAGAGGGCACTCAAAAAAGGGTCACTTACCCACCCAAAAATTCCTAATAATCCTACCATGTGTTATGACCACATAGTGCCACATCATCAACATTCCACCTATTTCTTCCATTTGACACCACGTGTGTTGCCATGTTATCTAGGGTTCTCCTTCTATTTAGCTTTTGGAAATGAGGGATATATCTATTTTAATAAGTGGTTTCCTTTTTGCACTACCATAGGCATGAATTCCTTAATGCATTTGAATGGGTCTAGATGGAAAAATGAACATGGATTGATGGTCATCATCCTATTTATCATCACCTCTTGACCCCCCAATGGATGGATGAAACGATATCGATTGACCCATTGGAACCATGACCCATCAGATACTATACCAGGTGTTTATGTAATCCATCACTTCAAATTCTAGTTTTTCCTTCATTATTGAGGATTTAGACTAAGTTCCATATACCATTGGAAAATTCTTTGAGAAGGATATATAACTAACAAATTTTCATGCTCTTTTAAACAAGGTACTTGCTATCACTCCACCAGATTTCTAAGGACGAAGAAGAAATCTTTTAGCTTGGTAGCTAACCCTACCAAGCCAGAGAGGGCTCTATCCACAATGTCACAACCAAGAGGGCTGGATGAATTATGGTTTTAGGCTATGTATAAGTACACAGGGATTTGATTTGGTTGAATTTGGTTTGCTGATTGGGTGAATTAGGTCAGGGAAAATAGGATTAGGGTTGCAGAGATTCAATTGGGCCAGGTAGGTAGAAAACCTAACCCTTTAGGGTTTTTGACTGGGATGGATCAGATAGGTGAGGATCTAGAAAGAGCAAGGCTAAGCATGAATTATTTCTAAACTGAAGAAGATGGATAAACTATGAAGGTTTTCCCAAAACAGAGCATGAGAGATGTATTTTTTTTATCAACTTAAAAACTAGCATATCATAGAAATGAAATGGATCATGAAATAAAACATTCATACATAATGAGACATAACAAGAACAATGCTAAATTTTCATACCACAGGTATCCCAAAGAAGTAGCCGCAACATTTTCATTAATTTCCTGCCAAATAGATTACACTATAGTCTCTGATCAATGCATTAACATCCATAATTTCCAACCTATGAAATGAGTCAAAAGTACATGATATAGACCTAAAAAAACCTCTCCCAACCTCAGGGGTCGAATTCCCAAGTTGAGGAGGTATTCCACCAAAAACTGAGTTGAATACCTAGAGTGTAGGGAGATCAAACTAACTCATCCCTCACTTTTTGCAAATTGATTCATTACATGTCATCAAAATGTTTTACCTAATGTATTTACCATAGGTACATTAACCAAATCATAACTAAATTTACATTCATGATTTAAATTGGTAAAAATCTCATTGACCATGGTCAAACTGGAAAAATTTGAGAAAATTGAAAAATATCAGCAAACTCAGAAAATGTGTCCTATGAGCAGCGCCACTGTCCTACGCGCAACACCAACTTCAAGCTAACTTTTGAGGGGGTTTCTAATGTCCAAACTGAGCCCAAGATAGCTCATTGGAAAGATTATCTAGTCTACTTTCCAAATATTTTCTTGGTTTACATAGTTGACATGATTTGACCTCCCAAAAAGTTATTCTCCCAAGACTGCTCTATGTGCAGCGCCAAGGTGAAAAAGGAGGCAGAACTGTGATTTTTTGAATGTTTTTTTTACTTTTTCACCTGCCAGTTTGACCAAAAAAGGCTAGAAAAGTGGTCTTATTGAATTTTTTCTCTATTCCGAATCCAATGGTGGTCTTTTTTTGGCCAAAATATGCCTCATAAAAGTGTGCAGCGCCTAGGGCATGGCTGATAGGACAATCAAATTGTGTAAAAATTCTAAATTTTCTAGACAAATTGACCTCCAAGATGGAGCGATATATCACTAAAAATGATTTGGTTTGCACAAATGAGAGATTGTTTTTTTATTTTGCATGTTGTGAACAAAAACATGCACCCGTTTCTCAAAATTCATTTTTTTGGCCAAAATCTTCTCTGCAAAAAGGTGTCACAAACAGGAGTTTGCACAGGCAAAAAAATAGGCTGTGAATATGTGAATGGATCTCTAATTTTGTAATCCCTGTGTAAAAAGTGAGATATATTTTTGCAATTTGATATCCTAGGAACACAAACCACCTCCATTTTCAAAAAAATCATTTTTTTTCCACAATATGTTCAGTAAAAAGGTGACAAAACAGGACATTTCTAGAAAATGTGCCTTCGAAGAGCTTTTCAAGTTTTCCCAAGTTTTCTTCAAATTTCCTCAAAATTGCTTCAAAATTACTTCATGGAGACCTGATATGGTATTATATGCTATCATTGATACATAAATGAGAAAATCAAACTTACCCTACTCTTTCTTCTTGATTAGGGTTTCAAGTCTTGATTTGGCCTTTTGTAGCTTTGAGCTTGCAATTTGCGTTTTCTTGAGATAGTGCTTGGCCCTATTTCTCAATATATCATTGTACTTGTTTTCCTTCTTGAGGAGCTTATCAAGATGATGTTTGTCTATCTGAATCATGTTATAAAAATCATGACAATCTACATACTCAAAACAAGTGACAGTCATAGGAGAGGCCATCAGTTCATTTGTGTTGGTGCGATCCAGCTTTAGGATTCTCCCTCCTTTGTGTGGCCTTCTCTATTGTCTTTCCTCCTCCTCTATTTTATCTTCCTCCTCTTTCCTATATTTCTCTTCTTCCATATATTTTATGTCTTCTTCCATGGTGTCTTGGTCTAGAAAGCCTAGGGAGATGAATTGGGAGTGAAATTCAGG
This sequence comes from Pinus albicaulis, assembly GCA_034641835.2. Lineage (NCBI taxonomy): Eukaryota > Viridiplantae > Streptophyta > Pinopsida > Pinales > Pinaceae > Pinus > Pinus albicaulis. The sequence goes on along the minus strand of CM076580.1, from coordinate 975,510,119 downwards.
TTTAGGGAGTGGGGAATGGGATGGAAAAAATTAGGGAGATGGGGGAAGGGATTGTTTAATTGAGGGAGGTGACAGGGAGTAGAAATGTTGTGGGATTTTTGAATAGGAATTTTATTACAGGTATGGGGATTTGGGAGCCTAGGAATTTGAAATACCTAGGTCTTAGGGTTTAGGGGATAAAAAGGTTTTGGGATAGAGATTTAATGATATAGGGGTACTGATAGGATTTATTATGACGTGGGAAGGGTAAAAGGGGTCTTCAAGGATAAAATTTGGATGAGGAAGTCAAACTAGGGTTTCAATATTGAAAAACTAGATATTTTTCATGAAAATCTTGACACCATGAAATTTGCACTTAAGAAATGCAAGGAGGGCATAATGATGTCTTACTTGCTTGCAAAAATTTTTGAAGCTTTCAAGTGAACTTGGGCAGGTGCACAGTGTCTCTCCTCTATGCGCAGCGCCCTAGCTCTATGTGCAGCTCCTTGGCTCTATGTGTAGCACCTTGTTCCAGGTGAGCAACACCAACTTTGAGGCCAATTTTGGAGGCCTTCCTAGTGTCTGAATTGAGCTCATGATAGCTATTTGGAATTATCTCTCTCTTGGATACATGTGGACCAATCATACACTGAAAATGATCAAGTATAGCTCCTCAAAAATTAATTCTCCCAAGACTGGTCAAAAAGTGTGGAATGTGGGTGCAAAGATACAGTGTGCTCTCACGGGAAACTTTTGGAGGCCTTCCTCGACTCCCAATTGAGCTCATGATAGTTCATTGGAAATATTTCTCTGTATACTTATCATTTTATGTATCACGCAAGTCATTTTGACACTCCAACTAGGAGAAAAATTGATTTTCGCAAGGTCACTCCAGAAGTGCAGAAACTCTCTTATAGCAACTGTACTTTTGACATTTCTCAAAAATCATGACACCTGCGTGAAAACTAAAGGATTTTTTATTTCTTGACCTATGATGGAAAAAAACCTCTTTCACTTTTGTAAAATTCATCATCATTTCGTCAGAAACATAGTTTTGAGAAAAACAAGCCCTATGTGTGGCAAATGATTTGTCCCTTGGAATGAATTATTTAAAATTGATTGAGACATGATGTTTATGAGTTGAAATGGACTCATACTTGCTGATACGACCTCCCTTATGCCTCCTCTTCTCATATGTCTCTGATTCCATAAAAAACCCTAGCATGATGGGAGAGGAAATTAGCGTTTAGTGCTTGTGGAAAATGATGGTTTTTGAGGGATAGGAATGATGGGAAGTGTTTAGGAACACTGATGCCTTTTATACCTTTTAGCTTGAATCTTGGGAATCATGAAATTATTACATTTTGAATGACATAAAATTTTTAATATTCCAAAATTAGCTTACAACTAATTGGAATATTAAATTTTTTTTTTGTCACTTAGATAGATGAATAAGTGGGTAGGGAGACCCATAAATATCTTTATTAGGAATAAAACTACTTCTCATGTGAATGTGGCTCATTATATCAGATGAATAAAACACCCTTAGATGTCAACAGGGGCTAGAGCATGTGGATAGGGTCAAATTTTACCAAATCAGTCATTAAGGAGGAGTGTATGCATGAGAGTAACCCCTTTAATGAGTTGGACCCAGGGTGAGGAAGCTCACCAAGCATAAAAGGAAGAGGATGGAAGCCATAGAAGACATGATTTGGATTATTGATTTTGTCGTCTTGTATGACTATTTGCACGCTTCAACTGTTCAGCGGAGTATGTTGTGTTGTTTAGCACAAGGGTGTTTCCAAGCAGGAATCCCACCCTCATCCCCGGGATACTTCAAGAGCCTACTTAGGAGAGGTATCTTGAGCATAATTTCCACTATATGAAATTTTTCCAAGCTTCATCCATCATCCGCAACATAGTTTATTCCAGGATTGTGTGTTTTGCAGGGCAGTAGCAATGGAGGAGAAAGAGCTTCAGTTTCCTAGCTTGTTTTCTATTGGATGGATCATCCATTATCCGTGAGGCTAGTGAGGAAAATATTAGTGCATAATTTTGATATATGGTAGTAGGCCAAGTAGCTACCATCGGCTAGAAGCAGCTACCATCGGCTAGAAGCATAGTTTCAGTGAGCAACTACAATAGAGGGTTCAATGCCCTAGTTGAGGAGTTAGATTTCCAGTGAGGGAATCAACCCTTCATCCGAGAGATATATTGGACGATTCGATCTATTTACTACATCAGATAAACCACCTCCTATCATCTAGCGAGTTGCAGAGATTATTCATTCATAGGGTTGCATTTTTTCATACTTGTGTTTTGGGTATTTATGGAAACCCTTTATGGTTTGTCTTGGAAGTGTGTTTTGGAGCTTAGAGCTCTATTCTCGACACTTTTGGAGCCTTGTATCAGCATATATATGTATGTATGTATGTATGTATGTATGTATGTATGTATGTATGTATGTATGTATGTATGTATGTATATCCATTTTCAGGCTTGAGCTATCCTCTCATAGACAGCGCAGTTATAGCATTCTGACATTTCATGTGTTAGCAACATTTCATATTTTGATGTATTGTATTATGGGAGGCTTGTTTGCCTAGCTTGAGTGATATTTTCCTCAATACTTTGTACTCATTTTTGCCTAATAAACATAATGGAATGGCTCTATGGTTGTCTCATGTTTTGATCTATTGATGTTCTCTGCATATTTCCAGTTTTATTTCCTATATTGTTGCTTTCCCTATTTTTTGATATTACAGTGGTATCAAAGCATGGTCTCTGTCTCAGCTTGTGGGCAATAGATCTTATGACACAAAGAAGAAGAGATCCATGAATATGGAGGGAATGAGTTTTGCCTCATTTATTTTATGATCTATGAAGGACCTCTCCAAGGAGGTCAAGAAAATGAGAAGGGAGAGATGCAATGATACCTCAAGAAGGTTTCAAGATGAGGAAGGTCCAAGCACTTCCTATGAGCAGCAGAAGAAACCAATATTGCATAGAGCTCCAAAGCAATCTACTATGTCTACTATCTTTGAAGAGGAAGGTGAAAGGAATGGAGAAGGATTAAAATTATATCATGAGACTCTAAGTGATTATCTTGTAGAGTAAAAATCTCAATCGAGGGCTTTCAAGGACAATATAACTCCCCAACAATTCATTCAGATCCAAGAAAAATGGATACCTTGCAACAATAGTAGAAGAAAAAGACACAATAGATTTCTATTGTCTACATTTGATGGGTCATCCACAAGCACAACAAGGGCTTGGAGGAAGAAGTTAGATGCATTCTTCCTGCTACATCCAGTAGCATAAAGAGAAGTTGTTGAGATTGTAGTGCTGCATATTGAGGGTGAAGCAAATATTTGGTGGTTCAACCATTTTAAACATGCAAGAGTGACTGCTTATGCAGATTTTACTCAAAGGTTGATCAAGAAGTTTGATAAGAAGAAATTGGAGGTAGTTCCTACTAATATATTTCCTGACATAGATGAGAAAGCACATAAGGAGCCAAGGGAAGATGTCAGGATTATCATTCCTAAAGAAGAGAAACTTACACCACCACTTGTTGCAAGAGTACTTTCATCATGAGAAGGAACACTTTCATCTTTGCAAGGTGGTATTGATCTCTTGAAATTGAGAGTCCCATGAATTATTTAGGAGATGCATGAGGAGGGGGAGACATATACTTGTGTTGGTGTAGTAGTAGAGGAGCAGCCATCACCATCACCAGCTGTAAGAGGAGTCATTACACTAGTAGGAGGAACCCTTGTAGCTGTATAATATGCTCCTAAGGATCAGCTTAACCAAGGTATGCAAACAATTCTGCCCCATATTATTTTAGCACATCAGATGGAGATTTGTGGGGACATGCCATCAAGGAAATTGCATGACCTAGGGTTAAAGCACATTGCTGATTTGGAGCAGCAAACTATCACTACTTAAAGGACCCTTGACTCGTTCAAGGAGGAGATGTATAGCCATCCTGGTTTCTCATTGTTGAGCTGCACACAGCACTTTGGGTTGGAGTGTAGAGTTTTGGAGGACAGGATGAGCATAATCCTAATCAATCCAATGCAGAACTGTATGTTCAGCATTGTGCATGATCATGAGAAAACATATGCACCACCATGGATATTAGCAGCGCTGTCAATGAGAAGCAATGATGAGTTAGGGGCCGAACTATTATTGGAGCATTCCAATGACCATTCTACTTGTGTAGCATTGGATATGCAGATGGTTGATGAAAGACATCTTATGATGGATAACATCTCCCATTATTATGATATATCCTTCTTGATGAGCACCTCACAACTCAATGAGAATATTTTTCCTATATCATATTTGGAACCTTATGGGTTCAACTTGGTTATTGATGAGTGGTATATGTGTAGAGATCTCCAGGAGGTTTCACTTCAACATCTCAAGAAGTGAAAATATAGTGATTAGATTTGGGAGGATGGTATTCTCCATGGGGTGGATACCAATTTGGAGCATGATAAGAGACACCCACAGTTGGATGGGTGGGTGAGGATTATGAGAAAGGGGTTGGTGAGCCACTTGCATATCTATGACACATGGCAGCAAGAGGCATGGCTGTGCTGGCTACTCTTGAAATATTTTGGCCATCATGTGACATATCCTAGGTCAAAAGGTGTGTTATTGGTTGGGACATGGCATGAAACTTACATCATGTGGAACAGGGAAAATTTTAAGAACCCCCATAAATTTATATGTATAATAAATGGGCGAATCCCCATGATACATAGGAAAAATGGAAGGCGATTTTATTAATAATATAATATGTATATATAATTTTTTTGGCGAATCTCTCACGATATTAGATTATCTTGTAAAATCATGGCGAATCACCAGTACAAATGGAAAATTGCTAGTACAAAATGGTGAATCGTTGTCTAGTGGAGTTTAGGGTGTTGGTTCCAATGAATATATGGTAGTTGAACTAGGAGTTGAAGGAAGCGAACCACCGAGACCAAGCATGGCACATCGTGACTTGTGAGGGAAGTAGTTCTCGTGTAGTTTGGAAAACACCAGGGAAAATTATAAGGATGGAAATTTATTTTAAAGTTTAGAAACATGGCGAATCTTACTAGATTATAATATAAAAATTATTAAAAGTTTGGCAATATTTCTATAAAAATATTTAGGTTTATAATTATTTTATATTAGTATCTATAATGTTTTGGTGATTTTTAAGGTAAAATAATTTTATACTATAAAATTTGGGCGAATAATTTTTGGAAAAAAATGGAAATGGGTGAATATTAGCCCACCTGCGAATATTAGCCCCTGAAATTTTCCCTGATGTGGAAGTAAGGAGTTTGGTTGTATTGGGCTGATGTGATATTTTTCATGTCAATCATCATGTTTTTACTCCATGGTCTCTATAATGATGATGTGAGGAGGCAGCAAGGGTTATTGTTGCTTTGGGTACTCTTGGGAGAGTATGGGCTGATTTTCTCCCATACCTTGCATGATGTTTCAAGGGTAGAGGGTGGCACAATCATGGTGCAAAGGGGCTACTCCTTAGCTTTGGAGGATCAGGAGGTACTTCCACATAGGAAGGATTCTTCCATACGTAGCAACATTATGGAATATGACTTTGGAATTTGGCATGTCAAAGAGTGGATTTATGAGATGAGAGGAGACTTATCACAAAGGCCAATAGTTGTCACTTGAGAGTATAGATTTATTGATGGAGTGTTCCAAGAATAACTTCACACATGAGGTACTTGATGGGAAAGTAGAAGATGAGAGATATAGAGAGGTGGATGGAGTCACTTATTACCAGGACATGACCTTCTTGACTTGGATCTCCAAGCACAAGAAGAAAGCTCTACATGCAACACATGATTTATTCATTTCCATTCAGCAAGGTCTCATGGAGACATTTCATACCCTCATGGAGAGATTCTCATGGGAGGGCTCACCACAGGGGCTTCATTGGGGGAGCAATACTATACCACGTGGGTTCATATTGGGGGATATATATTGACGAAAATTTGACTTAATATATTGGGGGATATATAGGGGGTAAAGGGTTTTTATATTGGCGAGTATAAAAAATGGAGTTCAAAGTTAATGAAAAAATATAAAGGGGTATAAAGAATGTTAATGAAAAAATGGATACCTACAATATCTAGTGATAGTAGGGGTTTTTAAATTGGGGAGGTGTATTGGGTTCATATTGGTAGGGGGTTAAATAATGTGATTTTTAGAGGTATTTTCCAATATGTAGTCAAATTAGGGGTATTGTTTAGTATGCCATGAACACAAGCGATATGACAAAGGTTCATTGAGTGAAGCCCCTGTGGGGCTCACACATGGACCTCATTATTAGCTTACTCACAGTATATGGTAAAAGTTTTTTTTTTGTACTTATTGATCATCTAACAAAGTATTTGCATTCTCTTGCCATTCATATACAATGCATTTCTCCACGAGAGGGAAAGTTTCTATTTGGGCTTCATCATTCATGGTCTTTCTAAGACCAACATTGGTGATGGAGATAGCCATTTATTGTATGGATTTGTGCAAGTATTTCTCTATTTTTGGTATGCTTAGCTGGTGTACAATGCCATTTAATATCTCCAAGTAGATGAGAAAACATGTACAACTAGCAAGTGGTTGGGAGACAACTTGCCACATTATGTTCAGAGACAATAAATCCACATGATGTAAGTGTCATGCCATGTCCCAACCAATAACACACCCTTTCACCTAGGATATGTCACATGATAGCCAAAATATTTCAAGAGTAGCAAGCACAGCCATGCCTCTTGCTGTTGTGTGTCATAGATATGCAAGTGGCTCACCAACCCCTTTCTTTGTTGGAAATACTGAGAGGGGGGGTGAATCAGTATTTCTTTCAATTAGAGCATTAGTTGATCTTCAATTATTATCAGTGTTTGTACAATGATTGCAGCAAACAAGAGGAACACAAATGCATACAGTTTTTAAGGTGGAAACCCACTCCGGGACAAAAACCACCTAATGCTTTTCTAATAATTCTTTTCAACTCCAATTGAAAATAAAGCTCCAACTTCCTAGAATCTAGAAAAGAATTATTATCCAGCTCCCGGACAGATGCTCAATATAAAGTTAAGATGATCCTTTGAACGGATTCCCAACACCAAATGAGCTACAACTCACCCTAACACCACCCTACCACCCTATAGAATAATAAAAGAAGAATGGACTCCCGTACCAGGGAAAATGGTCCACTTTACAATGATATAGAATGATGCAGAAGAAGAAGATATACTAGACCATAACCCAAAATTTGACACAACCACCTAATGATGATCCTAGACCTCCCAACACTGCCTCTTCAACCCTTGGCAGATAGACACTAGTACAATTTGTACAATAATGTATTTACAATGATTGTATGCAGTGCTGCCCACTTGAAGACTTCATATGATGAACTTCTTGCTACTGTTATGCACCTTGGTTTCTTCTCTTGTCATGCTACCCTCTGCTGCACCTTGTTTTGCTTTTCTGCTATAGAAACTCTGGTCCTTTGCAATCCTTGACAACACATGATCTAGCTTTTTCTTTCCTTCTAGGAGCTCAATATTGAATCTGGTGCATATATGTTATTTCAAATCCTCAATATCTGATTTTCGGTTATGTAGTATTCCTCTGAGTCTTCTTTCCAATGCCATAGTTCTGACCCAGTTTGGATTCTTCAAGAGAGAGTTATACCCAATTTCTCACACTGCCCTAATTATGGACTGTTTCAGCAGAGCGCACTTTTACGGCATCCCACGTGTCAATGTTTCTTGATTTGCCTCTGAAATTGATAGAGATAAAACTAAATAATGTGTAATATCTACCTCTTTTTACAAAACTCCAATCCAATACTCAGAGAGAGATTTATGACGATTTTACCAAGGTCACTTCTTTGAGATGAATTTCAGGAGCCTGCAAAAACCCTTACGTCCACAGATCATATCTCCAAAAATATTGCGCAACTTGATTTGAAATTTTTACTGTAGCTTCCTCAGGATTTCGGCTTCACCTCATGAAAATTTCAGCTTCTAAGCCTTCGTAGAAAAAAAGTTAGAGCGCAAATGCCACGATGACCTATTTCAGATGGCCGAATCCCTTGCATAAGGATGAAATGAAGATCACAATTTATATGAATTCTTAAGTTGAGAGGGGCTTCAACAAGTGAACGTGGGAGGAATCTTAGGAGCTTAAAAAATATTAATTGTGGGTTTTCAATAACCCATGCCCCAACCCCATGGGGTTTTAGCCCACTAACTAGGGGTACAAACTTCAAGCATGAATATATCTCAAACCGTCAGGAATTACATGGCGTGCTACATATCAATGGAAACATCTCGACAAGTAGAAACCATAAAAAGAAATATTGACCCAAAATATATTAATTTGGTAGGTCAAAATTCCCACGGAATATTGGGTTAGCCCCTAGTGCTTCTTGGGTTGACATCAATGACAATCGCTGATCAACAATCTCTCCCTTTGGCATTGATGGCAACACAAGTACTCCCCCTGCGATCATGACACCTCTTCCTACAACATTCTCTCCCCCTTTGACATCAATGGAAAAGGGTAACTCCCCCTGAAACACAATAATCCTACGGACCTGTACACACTTCCACTCACGCTGACATACAACCATCCTGCAGACCTGTACACACTTCCACTCCCACTTTATATTCTGAAAAAGGAAAATCTAATGAGAACTTGGGAGAATCCCAAGCTTCTGGCAAAGATATTCCAATGCAGGCGAATATTTAATATGTGATTCTTTTGGTACTGCTTGGAATCTTGCTACTTTTCCAACTGCTTTCATTACATTTGGTCGAGAGGCTGTTACATATAGAAGACTACTAATCATATATCTGTACAACCTTTGATCCACATCTTTAGATGAGTCGTCAATGCTCAATTTGCAACCAAGTAAAGACATCTCTAAATCACTTTGCACCTTTGTAGCAAAATTCTTACTTAGTCGATCATCATTGCTACCAATTATTGTATCATCCTCTTTAGCTATTAGACATTCTTTAGTTGCTTCATCCAAAACATATATGTCGTTTGGAGCTCGACTTGTTGTAGCCACAATTTCACCATACACGCCTTTCCTGATTTCACATTTCGTGGAGTTGAATAGTATTTTGTGTCCTTGATCACACATTTGTCCAACACTGAGCAGATTGTGATTCATTTTTTCAACCAATAGAACATTCTTGGCTAGAATATATTTTCTTCCGAGAGTGACAGTACCTGATCCTTTAACATTTGAAGATCCATCATTTCCAAAGGACATGGTTCCATCCTTCTTCTCTTTCAAAGATACAAATTTATTTCTATCTCCAGTCATATGCGTTGAGAAACCTCTATCAAAATACCACACATCTTTGTTCTTTTCAGCCTTGAGAGCGAGAGCACAATTATCATTCTTTTTCTTCTTCCATGTTCATTCATTCTGTGGCTTCGAAGATTCTTCTGGAGGATTTTCAAGTCTGCAGTCTTTGGCTATGTGTCCAAAGTTTCGACATTTGTAACATTCAATATTATTTCTTAAATGTTCAAATCTATTGATGTTTCGTTGAGCCCTGGGAGGTTCATATTTGACAGATCTCCTGGAATTTTATTCGTTCCTAGGGTACGTGCGACATTCTACAGCTTTATGACCAAATTTTCCACATGAATAACAGTAGCCATAAAAAATATGTTGGTACCTGGATGGAAATTTTCGTCGAGGAATTGTCTTCCAAGGCTGTTCTTGCGAATCTTGTCCAATAAAGTCTACATGCATGTCAGATCTCATAGGTTCATTGTATTTTGTTGTAGAAGGTCCTGCTTCTTCTTCTTTGTAACCGATGTCAGTTTTGTCATTGTAAGATCGTTGATTGTTGATGAGTTCTTCCAATGCCCTTGAGCTGTTGGCATAGTTTTGGATAGTTTTTCCTTTCTTCACTTCCTCACGCAACGAGACTACTTCGGCTTCTAATTCTTCCCTTTCTTGGTTGCTTTCTTCCAACTTCTTTTGAAGTGACTCTTCAATGCATTTTTGTTCTTCAACTTCAATTTTGAGACCTTGAACTTGTTCTTCAAGAGTTTTGGAACGGATCTTCTCCGCCTTGAGATCTTTTATAAGCTTGATTGCTTCCTCATAAAATTCGTCTATGGTCCATCCTTCTTCTTCGTTGTTTGATACCTCTTGATTATTGTGCTTGGGTTTATTGTGCTTGGCCATAAACAATACTCTCTCATTGGCTTCTTCTTCACTATCATTGTCTTCATTGGATGATGAGCTATCTTCTTTAGAGAGAAAGTTCCTTTTGGATCCTTTCTTGTTGAATTTCTTAAAACCTTTCTTTCTTTTTGAGTTTCCATTACTTTTGTTTGGACATTTTGCTGCAAAATGCCCGACCTCATTACAGCTGAAACATATCAATGGAAGTTTACCTTTGAATTGTCCCTTACCAATTTGTAGTTTTCTCCTGAAGTAAGCATATTCTTCATCTGAAATACCTTCTTCATCATCTCCCTTTTATTCACACTTGCAGGTGCATATCTTTTCAATTGAAGATTGTTTATCCTTATTGGTTTTCTTAGACGCAATGAATGAAGTTTCTAGATGCGAAGTACCCTCTTCTTCATCAAGTCTCATTTCATATGCTATGAGAACTCCATGTAATTCCTCTTTGCTGAGTTTGTCCAGATTTGCACTGTATTCTAAGATCGATACCTTTGGGTTGAATCTCCCTGGTAATGTTCTAAGAATCTTCTGTATAATAGTCTTCTCGTCAACTGGCTCTCCCAATCCTTCCAGAGTATTGGTTATTTCATCAATGTATTGGAAGTATGCAGCAATGTTGCAATCTTCTTTCATTCTGAGTTGCTCAAATTTTGCTCTATATATTTGAAGCTTTGCTTCTTTGACATTTGAGTCACTTGCATATATATTCTCAAGCTTGTCCCATACATTTTTGGCGGTTTTACAACCCAACACCTTATGATAAGCAGATTCAATAAGTTCACTGATAATAATATTCTTTGCTTTTGCATCATTTACCAAATTCTTCTTACCTTGTTCATCCGCGATTGATGTAAATCCATTTTGAACAGTGTCCCATACTTCATAACCTTGCGCCAAGAGATATACCTCCATTCTTCCTTTCCAAAGTGCATAATTATTTTCATTGAATAGAGGTACACCATTCTTGGTATACTCCATGACCTCCTTCCAGCTGTTAAACTGCTATTGAAGGAACCAAGCTCTAATACCAATTGTTGGAAATACTGAGAGGGGGGGTGAATCAATATTTCTTTCAATTAGAGCATTAGTTAATCTTCAATTATTATCAGTGTTTGTACAATGATAACAGCAAACAAGAGGAACACAAATGCACACAATTTTTAAGGTGGAAACCCACTCCGGGACAAAAACCACCTAATGCTTTTCTAATAATTATTTTCAACTCCAATTGAAAATAAAGCTCCAACTTCCTAGAATCTAGAAAAGCATTCTTCTCCAGCTCCCACTGGATTGACGCTCCAACGCCTGAGATTCTTCAGTAGTCAACTGAATGGATGCCCCAACACCCAATGAGCTACAACTCACCCTAGCACCACCCTACCACCCTATAGAAGAATAAAAGAAGAATGGACTCCGGTACCAGGGAAAATGGTCCACTTTACAATGATATAGAATGATGTAGAAGAAGAAGATATACTAGACCATAACCCCAACTTTGACACAACCACCTAATGATGATCTTAGACCTCCCAACACTTCCTCTTCAACCCTTGGCAGATAGATACTAGTACAATTTGTACAATAATGTATTTACAATGACTAAGTACAATGATACCTTTACAATGATTGTATGCAGTGCTGCCCACTTGAAGACTTCATATGATGAACTTCTTGCTGCTATTATGCACCTTGGTTTCTGCTCTTGTCATGCTACCCTCTGCTGCACGTTGTTTTGCTTTTCTACCGTAGAAACTCTGGTCCTTTGCAATCCTTGAAAACACATGATCTATCTTTTTCTTGCCTTCTAGGAGCTCGATATTGAATCTGGTGTATCTCTTTTATTTCAGATCCTAAATATCAGATTTTCAGTCTTGTAGTATTCCTATGAGTCTTCTTTCCACTTCCATAGGTCTGACCCAATTTGGATTCTTCAAGTGATATTTATACCCAATTTCTCACACTGCCCTAATTATGGACTATTTCAGCAGAGCGCACTTGTACGGCGTGCGACGTGTCATTTTTTCTTCATTTGCCTCTGAAATTGATAGAGAAAAAACAACAGACTGTGCACTATCTTCCACTTTTTACATAATTCCAATCCGATACTTAGAGAGAGATTTATGACGATTTTTCCAAGGTCACTTCTTTGAGATGAATTTTAGCAGCCTACAAAAACCCTTACTTCCACAGATCATATCTCCAAAAATCTTGTGCAAATTGATCTAAAATTTTTACTGCAGCTTCCTCAGGATTTCGGCTTCGCCTCATAAAAATTTTAGCTTCTGATCCTTCGTAGAAAAAAATTTAGAGCGCAAATTCCATGATGACCTATTTCAGATGGCTGAATCGCTTGCATAAGGAGGAAATGAAGATCACAATTTATATGAATGCTTAAGTTGAGAGGGGCTTCAACAAGTGAACGTGGGAGGAATCTTAGGAGCTTAAAAAATATTAATTATGGCTTTTCAATGACCCATTCCCCAACCTCATGGGGTTTTAGCCCACTAACTGGGGGTACAAACTTCAAACATGAATATCTCTCAAACCGTGAAGAATTACGTGGCGTGCCATATATCAACGGAAACATCTCAACAAGTAGAAACCATCAAAAGAATTATTGACCCAGAATATATTAGTTTGGTAGGTAAAAATTCCCATGCAATATTGGGTTAGCCCCTGGTGCTACTTGGGTTGACATCAATGAAAACCGCTGATCAACATTCTCATCATCCTCACCAACCCATCCAACTGTGGGTGTCTCTTATCATGCTCCAAATTGGTATCCACCCCATGGAGAATACCATCCTCCAAAATCTGATCACTATATTTTCACTTCATGAGATGTTGAAGTGAAACCTCTTGGAGATCTCTACACATAGACCACTCATCAATAACCAAGTTGAACCCATAAGGTTTCAAATATGATATAGGAAAAAGATTCTCATTGAGTTGTGAGGTGCTCATCAAGAAGGATATATCATAGTAATGGGAGATGTTATCCATCATAAGATTTCTTTCATCAACCATCTGCCTATCCAATGCTACACAAGTAGAATGGTCATTGGAATGCTCCAATAATATTTGGGCCCCCAACTCATCACTATTGCTCATTGACAGCGTTGTTAATCTCCATGGTGGTGCATATGTTATCTCATGATCATGCACAATGTTGAACATATAGTTCTGCATTGGATTGATTAGGATTATGCTCATCCTTTCCTCCAAAACTCTACACTCCAACCCAAAGTGTTGTGTGCAACTCAACAATGAGAAACCAGGATGGCTATACATCTCCTCCTTGAACCAGTCAAGGGTCCTTTGTGTAGTGATAGTCTGCTACTCCAAATCAGCAATGTGATTTAACCCTAGGTCATGCAATTTCCCTGATGGCAAGTCCCCACAACTCTCCGTCTGATGTGATGAAATAATATGGGGCAGAATTGTTTGCATACCTTGGTTAAGCTGATCCTTAGGAAAATATTATACAGCTACAAAGGTTCCTCCGACCAGTGTAATGACTCATCTTACAGCTGGTGATGCTGATGGCTGCTCCTCTACTACTACACCAACACTGGTATATGTCTCCTCCTCCTCATGCATCTCTTGAATAATTCATGGGACTCTCAATGTCAAGAGATCAAGACCACCTTGCAAAGATGCAAGTGTTCCTTCTCATGATGCAAGTGTTGAGTCTCAAAAGTGTTCTCCATATTCATACATATTTCCATTATGTCATAACCATTTAGCTCTTATTTCATAGCCATCTAACCTAAAACCCTACATCAAGTAACCATTTTCATAAATATATGGGTTAGGATCCTTGTTTTCAAAAGTTATTTATTTTATGTATTTTAAGTGAATTTATGATTAGAAACTAGAAAATTAACATAGTTTCATATATCTATATATGTGTTATGAGTTTTGTGACATGTGTAGGTCAAAAAGGAGACTTCTAGAAGACCCTTATGTGGCACTCTAAGGCCAAATTCGAATTTGGTTGGAGAAGATTATGGGATCAAGAGGATATGTGTCTCACTTCCTTGTTGTATTGAAACTATAAGAGGATATGTGTCTCATTCCTCAAGTTGTGTTGAAACTCTAGAAAGACATGTGTCTTATCATTTCCTATTTTGATTATAACTCTAGAGATGGAGGGAGAGATTCATGGACTCCCATTAATGAGATGACTCCTCATATTTTGTATAAATAGGAGAAGCTTTCTCCTATCATGGGTAATGAGGAAGTAATGAAAAAGTAGTGAAAAATAGGAGAAGGAGAGAAAGGAATAGAGAGTCTTTTGTATCAAAGTTCAAGATGGAATGGGATGTAGACTTGTGAGTTTTTTTTTTAATAGAGAAATTCAGTTCTTTGATGTTGTTTTGATTACAATTTTAAGGAGCTGAAGGACTTCACCAAATTGGTAGCAGAGGGCCCCTGCTATCCAAGGAGGCTTCTACATGTTTTCTAGATAAGTAGCTTTTAATTATGTGTTGTTGTCTTTTAATTCATGCCTTGCATTATTTTTTTAGCTAACAGATCCTCATGATGTTATAGTTAATCCTTTCTTGAAAGCTCTTCCAACATATCTTTATTCATGAAATGGATTTAATTGTGACATCTTGAGTTACCAACACTTTATTTTTTTTTAGATTAAAAGATCCTCATTATCTTACAACCATTCTTTTTCTTAAACACTCTTCCAACATATCAATATTAGATGAAAGAGATTTGGTTGTATCATGTTGAGTTAATTAGCATTTTCTGTTTTGCAATTAGATTAAAAGATCCTCATTATCTTACAATCATTCTTTTTCTTAAAACGCTCTTCCAACATATCATTATTAGATGAAAAAGATTTGGTTGTATTATGTTGAGTTAATTAGCATTTTTAGTTGCAATTCCTTTCGTTAATTATCACAGTTAGTCTTACTCTAATAAACTCTTCCAAAATATCATTATGATGAATAAGGCATAACTGTGGTATTGTAGGTTTTAGTTGCTTGTTTACACTAAGTGGCATAGCCATTCTTGCTCTTACAAAGCTCTTCCAAAATATCATAACAATGAGTAAGAAATAGCTGTGGTGTCTTAGATTTTAATTGTATTTGCTTTCAGTTTTACGTTTATGTTCAATTGCATTGGATAATACAGCCAGGACTATTTTACAAACTCTCCCAAAATATCATTCATCATGAACAAGATGGGTTGTAGAATTCCATAGACTAGTTGCATGTTAATTTAGTTAGAGGACTCCGGAGGTAGATTAAATTTAGTTCATCTCTATCATTTCATTTCATTTTTAAGTTTGATAGAAGATCCTCATTTCATTAAAATTAATCTTTTTCACAAGCTCTTCCAACAAATCTCGGACTAAATGAATCACATTAAGTTGTAATGTCTTGAGTTACATTTCATGCTCATTTGCAAGCTAGGATATCAATAAGAAAAACACATACAACGAAGTAAGGAAGAGGTCACTTAAGCACATATAGTGCACCACACTTCATCAGTTTACTAGCCCTGGTTGATAATTTATGTTAGCAATTTAGGACGCTAAATTGACTACATAGCAAGTACTCTTGCAACAAGTGGTGGTGTAAGTTTCTCTTCTTTCAGAATGATAATCCTGACATCTTCCCTTGGCTTCTCATGTGATTTCTCATCTATTTCAGGAAATGTATCAATAGGAACTACCTCCAGTTTCTTCTTATCAAACTTCTTGATCATCCTTTGAGTAAAATCTGCATAAGTAGTCACTCTTTCATGTTTAAAATAGTTGAACCACCAAATATTTGCTTCACCCTCAAGGTGCAACACTACAATCTCAACAACTTCTCTTTATGCTACTGGATGTAGCAGGAAAAATGCATCTAACTTCTTCCTCCAAGCCCTTGTTGTGCTTGTGGATGACCCATCAAATGTAGACAATAGAAATCTATTATGTCTTTTTCTTCTACTATTGTTGCAAGGTCTCCATTCTTCTTGGATCTAAATGAATTGTTGGAGAGTTAGATTCTCCTTGAAAGCCCTTTATTGAGATTTGTACTCTGCAAGATAATCACTTAGAGTCTCATGATCTAATTTTAATCCTTCTCCATGCCTTTCACCTTCCTCTTCAAAGATAGTAGACATAGTAGATTGCTTTGGAGCTCTATGCAATATTGGTTTCTTATGCTGCTCATAGGAAGTTCTTGGACCTTCCTCATCTTGAAACCTTCTTGATGTCTCATTGCATCTCTCCCTTCTCATTTTCTTGACCTCCTTGGAGAGGTCCTTCATAGATAATAAAATAAATGAGGCAAAACTCATTCCCTCCATCTTCATGGATATCTTCTTCTTTGTGTCATAAGATCTATTTCCCACAAGATGAGACAGAGATCATGCTTTGATACCACTGTAATATCCCAAAATAGGGAAAGCAACAATATAGGAAATAAAACTGGAAATATGCAGAGAACATCAATAGATCAAAACATGAGACAACCATAGAGCCATTCCATTATGTTTATTAGGTGAAAATGAGTACAAATTATTGAGGAAAATATCACTCAAGCTAGGAAAACAAGCCTCCCATAATACAATACATCAAAATATGAAATGTTGCTAACACATGAAATGTCAGAATGCTATAACTGCGCTATCTATGAGAGGATAGCTCAAGCTTGAAAATGGATATATATATATATATATATATATATATATATATATATATATATATATATATATACAAGGCTCCAAAAGTGTCGGGAATAGAGATCTAAGCTCCAAAACACATTTCCAAGACAAACCATAAAGGGTTTCCGGAAATACCCAAAACACAAGTATGACAAAATGCAGCACTATGGATGAATAATCTCTACAACTCGCTAGATGATAGGAGGTGGCTGATCTGATGTAGAAAATAGATGGACTCCTCCAATATATCTCTCGGATGAAGGGTTTATTCCCTCACTGGAAATTTAACTCCTCAACTAGGGCATTAAACACTCTGTTGTAGCTGCCCACTGAAATAACGCAGTTCCTGAAGGAAACCATTCTCTAGCTGATGGTAGCTACTTGGCCTATTACCAGATATCAAAATTAAGCACTAATATTTTCCTCACTAGCCTCACGGATAATGGATGATCCATCCAATAGAAAACAAGCTAGGAAACTGAAGCTATTTCTCCTCCACTGCTACTGCCCTGTAAAACACACAATCCTGGAATAAACTACGTTGCGGATGATGGATGAAGCTTGGCCAAATTCCGGATAGTGGAAATTATGCTCAAGATACCTCTCCTGAGTAGGCAATCGAAGTATCCTGGGGATGAGGGTGGGATTCCCGCTCGGAAACACCCTTGTGGTAAACAACACAACATACTCCACTGAACAGCTGAAGCGTGCAAATAGTCATACAAGACCACACAATCAATAATAAAAATCATGTATTCTATGGCTGCCATCCTCTTCCTTTTATGCTTGGTGAGCTTCCTCACCCTAGGTACCACTCATTAAAGGGGTTACTCTCATGCATACACTCCTCCTTAATGACTGCGTTGTCCTCCATTAATCCTCCACTATCTCCATAACAACGTTGTTGATCTGGTCAACTTTGACCCTATCCACATGCTCTAGCCCCATGTTCACATCTAAGGGTGTTTTATTCAGCTAATATAATGAGCCACATTCACATGAGAAGTGGTTTTATTCCTACTAAAGATATTTATGCGTCTCCCTACCCACTTATTCATCTATCTAAGTGACAAAAAAAAAAGATTAATATTCCAATTAGCTGTAAGCTAATTTTGGAATATTTTTATGTCATTAAAAATGTAATAATTTCATGATTCCCAAGATTCAAACTCAAAGTTCTAAAAGGCATCAGTGTTCCTAAACACTTCCCATCATTCCTATCCCTCAAAAATCATCATTTCCCACAAGCACTAAACCCTAATTTCCTCTCCCATCATGCTAGGGTTTGCTATGGAATCAGAGACATCTGAGAAGAGGTGGCATAAGGGAGGTCATATAAGAAATTATGAGTCCATTTCAACTCATAAACATCATGTCTTGATCAATTTTAAAGAATTCATTCCAAGGGACAAATCATTTGCCTTACATAGGGCTAGTTTTTCTCAAAACTATGTTTATGACCAAATGATGATAAATTTTACAAAAGTGAAAGAGGTTTTCTTCCATCATAGGTCAAGAAAGAAAAAATCCTTCAGTTTTCACACAGGTGTCATGATTTTTGAGAAATTTCAAAAATATAGTTGCTACAAAAGAGTTGCTGCACTTCTGGACAGGGAAAATTTTAAGAACCCCCCTAAATTTATATGTATAATAAATGGGTGAATCCCCGTGATACATAGGAAAAATGGAAGGCGATTTTATTAATAATATAATATGTATATATAATTTTTTTGGTGAATATCTCATGATATTAGATTATCTTGTAAAATCATGGCGAATCACCAGTACAAATGGAAAATCGCTAGTACAAAATGGAGAATCATTGTCTTGTGGAGTTCAGGGTGCTGGTTCCAATGAATATATTGTAGTTGAACTAGGAGTTGAAGGAAGTGAACCACCGAGAACAATAATGGCACATCGTGACTTGTGAGGGAAGTAGTTTCGTGTAGTTTTGAAAACGCCAGGGAAAATTTTAAGCATGGAAATTTATTTTAAAGTTTAGAAACATGGCGAATCTTACTAGATTCTAATATAAAAACTATTAAAAGTTTGGTGATATTTCTATAAAAATATTTAGGTTTATAATGATTTTATATTAGTATCTATAATTTTTTTAGCGATTTTTAAGGTAAAATAATTTTATACTATAAAATTTGGGCGAATAATTTTTGGAAAAAAATGGAAATGGGTGAATATTAGCCCACCTGCAAATATTAGCCCCTAAAATTTTCCCTGATGTGGAAGCAAGGAGTTTGGTTGTATTGGGCTGATGTGATATTTTTCATGTCAATCATCATGTTTTTACTCCATGATCTCTATGATGATGATGTGAGGAGGCAGCAGGAGTTATTGTTGCTTTGGGTACTCTTGGGAGAGTATGGGCTGATTTTCTCCCATACCTTGCATGGTGTTTCAAGGGTAGAGGGTGGCACAATCATCATGAAAAGGGGCTACTCCTTAGCTTTGGAGTATTAGGAGGTACTTCCACATAGGAAGGATTCTTCCATATGTAACACCATTATGGAATATGACTTTGGCATTTGGCATGTCAAAGAGTGGATTTATGAGATGAGAGGAGACTTATCACAAAGGCCAATAGTTGTCACTTGAGAGTAGAGATCTATCGATGGAGTGTTCCAAGAATCACTTCACACATGAGGTACTTGATGGGAAAGTAGAAGATGAGAGATATATAGAGGTGGATGGAGTCACTTATTACCAGGACATGACATTCTTGACTTGGATCTCCAAGCACAAGAAGAAAGCTCTACATGCAGCACATGATTTATTCCTTTCCATTCAGCAAGGTCTCATGGAGAAATTTCATACCCTTATGGATAGATTCTCATGGAAGGGCTCACACATGGACCTCATTATCAGCTTACTCACATTACATGGTAAAAGTTGTGTTTTTGTACTTATTGATCATCTAACAATGTATTTGCATTCTCTTGCCATTCATATACAATGCATTTCTCCACGAGAGGGAAAGTTTCTATTTGGGCTTCATCATTCATGGTCTTTATAAGACCAACATCGGTGATGGAGATAGCCATTTATTGTATGGATTTTGGCAAGTATCGCTCTATTTTTGGTATGGTCAGCTGATGTACAATGCCATTTACTACCTCGAAGTAGATGAGAAAACATGCACAACTAGCAAGTGGTTGGGAGACAACTTGCCACATTATGTTCAGAGACAACATCAGGGAAAATTTTAGGGGCTAATATTCCCAGGTAGGCTAATTTTCAATGATTTTTCAAAAAAAATGATTTTCCAATTTCCATTTTTTTGAAAATTGATTCACCCAAATTTTATAGTATAAAATTATTTTACCCTAAAAATAGCCAAAATTTAAATATACTAATATAAAATAATTATAAACCTAAATATTTCTATAAAAATATCATTAAAGATTTTGCAATTTACATATTAGGGACTAGTAAGTGTTAGTCATCAGTAATTTTTTCTTCTCATGGATGACTAAATACTTATCCTAGGTTTCTAGAAACAAAGTTCATGAACATTGTGAGTTCTAGAAATCTCACTGCCTTCATTATCCTTAGGATAAATTTTTCACTATTTCATCATCCCATCATGTCAAGGTCAGCTCACTACTCCCAAAAGACCCATAATGGGCTCATACAACTCGTTATCACTATGTTTTTCCACCTTTGGCCTCAACCCTCTATTTTGTTTTCCCTAACTCCACCATTTCCACCTAGGGTTTTTTAGGGAATTTTTCTTGGTTTCATGACCTTCATGGTTAAAAAATCAACAAGCCTTGTATCTTGATGCTCTTAAAACTCCTCCTATCCTTAATATACCTTCATAAACACTCCCCATCACTCCTATCCCTCAAAATCATCATTTTTCTAGAAAACCTAGTCTATTGCCACAAATTTGACACTTTTCAAGACTAGGCCTGTGTTTTTCCCTTTTGGACCCCTTCCCCTCACTCAATCCTTGAAATTCCACTTTCCCCTACTCCCTAACATATATCCCTATCCCCCAAAATTTCCCCAAGAATTTAGACAACCGTTAACCCCTTCATTCCATTCCCTCTACAAGGCAGTCCTAAAGCCCTTACACCAAACCCTAATTTCCCCTTCCAACTAAGCTAGGGTTGCTATGGAAAAGAGGCATAGGAAAATAAGATCCATATGGTAGGTCATATCAGCAATCATGAATCAATTACAACTCATAAACTTCATGCCTCCATCATTTTCCAATAATTCATTCCAAGGGCCAAGTCATTTGCCACACCTAGGGCCAATTTTTCTTAAAAATATGTTTCTGGCCAAACAGAGATGAATTTGGAAATAATGAGAGAGGTTTTTTCCCACCATAGGTCCAAGAAGAAAAAAATCCTTCATTTTTTACACAGGTATCATGTTTTTGGAGAAATGTCAAAAATACAGGTGTCACAGGAGAATTTCTGCACTGCTGGAGTGACCTTGGGAAAATCCGTTTTTCTCACAGCTGGAATGTCCAAATGACTTTCTCGATGGGTCAAATGAAAAATATACTTGAATATATTTCCAATGAGCTATCATGAGCTCAATTTGGAGTTGTGAAAGGCCTCCAAACGTTTTCTGCACCAACACTCTGCATTTCTGCACCATCACTCAACATGTTTTGACTAGTCATGGGAAAATAAACTTTTGACAGGAAAATCAACTTCAATCAGGAAAAAAATGGTATATTTGGAAATTATACAGGTTAATCGTTCCAACGAGCTATCACAGGCCCAATTTTGACATCGAGAAGGCCTCCAAAACACTACTGCAAAAAGGCATATTTCTGCGCTGCGCTCCTGGAAATTTTTTCTCATATAAATTACACATGACATTGTGCTCCTGGGCTAGGCACCTAAAACCAACCAGATAAGGCCAAAATTACAAAAATTATCAGTGAAGTTACAAATTTTTAGCACAGCAGGTGACTTCCCTATGAGAGATCTATGCAAAAATCACAAAAAGGATGTATCAGCACCATCACAAGAAAACCACTCACAACCAAGAAGAAAGCATAAAGGTACATGGGTTTGATGGAAATTAGGGTTTATGACTATTTTGATCAAGCAATAGAGAAATACTAGGGTTACAAAGGAAAAATAACATCTCAACCCTCCAAATGATCATTGAAGGATTTTTAGACATAAGTGATGAGTCTAATAAGTGCTTCTTTGAGAACTTAGAAGACAACCCCGTTTGCCTTTTTCTAAACATCCCTAAAAACTCAGAAGTTTGGGAAGATGTAAAAAGAGGGTAAAAATAGTGACAAAGAAACCTACTTCATCACAGCAGATGGTTTCAAGGGTTTCCAAACTACCTTCTAAATTTTGGCAGACAAGCACTAACTCCACTTCAACAGAAGGTAAAATCAGAGGTTTTTAAAGAAGATCAATAAGGGCAGACATAAAGGTCAATCCTCCACTACACCAAAGGTATGTTTTCTCTAAATAAAAATTAGAGACATATTCTAGTGGCTAAAAGGACAAACATGGGTAGAATTTTCCAAGGAAAGCAGCTTGACAATCATGGGTCATCATTGATCAAGTAAACTGTCCAAGTTCAAAAGAGACAGTGATCAAAAGGTTTCAAAAGACATTTAAAAACAGCTCCTAGGATTGAAAAATATGAAAAGGACATGGAGGACATAGGAATCATGAATAGAGATAACATCCATCAATAGAAAAAGGTAGATGTCTAGGTTCAAAAGGTGAAAAATAGAAAAAACAAGCAAAATCACCAAGTCTACCAAAGTTCGTAAAAAAGGTGCGAGCTCCAGAAAAGTATTGGCAAAAGGAAACGAGTTCAAAATAACCTTAAAGAAGTGGGTTGTATTTATAATTTTTCAAAAAAGTATAAAACCACTACAAAACAACATCTCCCCGCTCCTTTGGTCATTTATACACACAGTGAGGGTTTTCAAATTTTCTGCCAGAGTCCTCGGGAAAAATTTTCAGGGTGCTGTGCTCCGGTAGAGTCATGCTACGTGCCTATAGCATCTCCCTGTGTGAAATTACACTACACACTACACGCCTGAAGAGTGGTTCTACACTCCTGCATTTTTTACCCACGTTCAAGAGGAAAGGCACGAAGGCCTGTGCAGCCCCTGCACATTTATCCGTTCAGAATGGTGACCCGAGCCACCCGGAAGCAGTGGTGCTGCGCTCCTGCCATGGTGTTGAAAATAGAACGATAACTCGAGCTGCCCAGAAGCAGTGGTGTTGTGCTCCTGCCACGGTGTTGAAACGCAGAACGGTGACTCGAGCCGCCCGGAAGCAGTGGTGTTGTGCTCCTGCCACGGTGTTGAATGCTTAACGGTGACCTGAGCCACCCGACCATCAGTGCTGCGCTCCTGCCACAGTTTTAAAATTTGTACGCAGGAACGTTCACAACCGCCCGACAGATTTGCGCTGCGCTCCTGCCACAGTTTTGCAGCCTTTACACGAAGTCACATTTAGGGGTGACCCGACTCTGCCCACAAGCGTTTTGAGCTAGTTTTTATACTGTGGAGGCCTTTTGAAGAGGCATTTTAAACTTTTCCTACATGTTCATGTTTTTCTAAAATATGAGGTCACAAAGGAAATTGAAAGTTGGTCTAGAGAAAGCAGTGGTGGTCAAGAAGAAATTAATGAAGGCAGTGACCAAGAAGAAAGTATTGATGAAGAAGAAAACATAGATGAAAACAATGAGCCTAGAGACAGTCAACACACTAGTGACAGTCAACAAACTAGTGATAGTCAAGGAAAAGGAGTAAATAATGGAACAAACAGTGAATAAGAACTCAGCCAAAAGGACAATATGCATAATGGTGAAGAGACAAATTTTGAAGACAGTGAACATAGCAAAAGTTCAAATGATACAAGTTATGAAACAGAGGTTGAAATTAAAGGTAAATACCATAGGTAAGATAGTGAAAAAAGTGGTTCAAATGATGAAAAAGAGGACATTCATGAAGACAAAGATGTACCAAGCAATGATCAAGGCACCTCTTACATTGCAAAGGAGAATGACTGAGCACTATGAAACGAAGAAACCACTTTGCAAGGAAAAAACTCAAAATTGCCCAAAATGAGGGCCCGACACAAAAAGATGAAAAAGACCAATCTAGGCTTATTATTTTTGCCCAATATTCTCTACAGGTCTCCAAGGACCCACGAGGCACGTACCTACCAAATTTGGGAGAAATTGAACAATTTTTTGTTTTTTGCAAATTTTAAGGCTAGGAGCACAGTACACCCTGTGCTGTACTTTTTCCTAGGGAATATTTAGGAGGCTATGCTGATTTTTTTTTATCCCCCATCATTATAGGAGTATTCTCAACAATTTTCAGCTCAATTGGAGTTGTTTTGACCCCCCAAAAGGGTTAAAAACACTCATTTTTTCACCTTTCTGCCCACTTTCCTGAGCATGTGCTGCGCTCCTAGAACTCTTGGATTTTTCAAATTTTTGGGAAAATTGTAGAGATTATATTTAAAAAATAAAGGTATATCTGGAAAGTAGACTTCAAGGGATTTCCAATGAGCCATCTCAGAGCCTTTTCCGACATCGGGAAGGCCTCCAAAACACTGTTGCAAAAGGGCCTATTTCTGTGTTACGCTCCTTGCAAGTTTTAAAATTTTGACATAGTGGGTTGCACTCCTATAGGTGACTGGACAGAATGTGTGTTTAGCAAGTTTCCAGAGGCATTTCAGGCCTAAAATTCAATTTAATTTCCATTTATAGTTGGAAAATATATTTGTTATATATTTGTGTGCCTTGGGCTTTGCAAAGCCTCAAGGACAACTTAGAATATTTATTTTTGGCCAATAGGCTTCTAGATACTCTCTTTGGCTCTCTTCTTCGTTGTTTGTTATATAAGGCATGAGGATTCATTGTAAACCATGGGGACTTGATGTGTTTAAGTGCAATACGTGGTTTTGTGAGCTTGGAGAATAAATTGGTTTTATGAAGTGGATGAATGGCTTGTTTGGCTTGATGATGGAGAAGCATGTTTGCAGGATTCTATAGTTTGGTGAATGGTGATGTTTCTTTAACTTGTTAATTTTTTATTGTACTCATTTTTGTTTCATTCTTCTTGGTTGCTATAGATCATAAAAGTATAGGTTGAGACATGCTCATGGAAGCACCTCAAACCTCATGTTTGTTATAGCCTTGATGTTTTCCTCTTTTAGTTATCTTAAGGAATTCGTGACTGCTCCTTAGGCCCACTAAAACTTGTTTAATTTTCATGAATGGTTTGTATGCTAGCTTATAAGTATGATTCATTGTATGCCCTGCTTATTTAAAATTTTCAAAACCCTATCTTGAAGCTTTTCTATGGAATATTGATTGATTAGGTTAAGACAAAGAGGTCTCGTTCGATCTTGCCCTTTGCCCATGCTTACCAACTTATTTTAGAGTTCCCAATAACTTGATATATGCTATTTAGGAGTTCCCTCTCCATAAATTGAGCTTTTTGTTTATCTTATGTGTTTTCCCAAAAGCTGAAGGTGAATTTCTAAATTTAGGAGTTCTAATGCTTCTATGTTTCACCGAAATGTTCATCTTACATGTTTATTAGTTTGAGTATTGTTCATAGAGACTAATGGTTTTCCCTACCTCATGAGTTATTGCTTCAGACTATATATGTTTAAGACCTTTTTTTTTTCCCAAACTTAATGTTCATTACACCTCATACATCACCTAAAAGATCCATTAACCTTGCTAAATTGGCCCTGCAATACAATCTGTTTCATCATTTAGACACCCTTGAAT
Source organism: Pinus albicaulis (assembly GCA_034641835.2). NCBI lineage: Eukaryota > Viridiplantae > Streptophyta > Pinopsida > Pinales > Pinaceae > Pinus > Pinus albicaulis. The sequence goes on along the minus strand of CM076580.1, from coordinate 975,484,429 downwards.
TCATCTGATCCCATATCCCTATTGATTTTATAACCTCTCATTCCACCTATCTTACTTGATCATCTTACCCCAAGCCAAAACAAACAAACAAACCTACACTTAACAACTCGCCTAAAATCAATCATCCAAAGCGAACAAGTTCACATCCTTCGCATAATAGAGAGAGCCCTCTATGAGTCTAGGAAGGCTAGGTCCTAGGACTCCAAAGACTGGTCTAATGTTACCCTATTGTTTTGTTTAACAATCTTCCAAATTACGGGACTCCAACATAATGGCAATCACGGTGGGACCTTTTGAGTATATAATTTCTTGAACACCTCTTAAAACTCTTTATACCCTCAATTTTGACTAATAGTATCTGGTGTTCATCTGCCACTTCATCGCCACTCCAACATAATGGAAATCACGGTGGGAACTTCTGAGTTTATAATTGCCTGAACAACTCTTAAAACTCTTTAGACCCTCAAGCTTGACTGATAGTATCTGGTGGTTCATCTTCCAGCTCATCTCCACACCAACATAATGGCGATCACGGTGGGACCTTCTAAGTTCATAACAATTTAAATACCTGTTAGGACTTGATAATCCCTTCATCAAATAGTATCCTATGATTTATATATACCTCATCACTCTCTAACATAATGGTGATTATGATGCAACCTCTGATGTTAGTGACAAACTAAGTATCCCTTAGGACTTTAGAAACCTTCGTCAAATCATAGAGAACTTAATTAATAGCCTAAGAGTAGAATCTAGCTTTTTCACCATCCTATCAAAATCATGAATCAACCATAGGACACTCTTACATACCTTAAGGGCTATATAAAGGAACTCATAAAACCCCAAAAACATCGCTAGATTGGTTTTTTTCAGCATTAGTGGTGGACCATAAACATACATCCTTAAAACAGAAAAAAAATATCCACCTGACTACTCCACTAGCCTCTAGTAGGCCTACTACTCCACTAAGTTCTCACAGACCCCCCTGGGAATGCATTGAGAAATCCCAATCATGCTTATGGTGGACAACAAAGTTCAAATCTTCCACCTGGAGACTTAACAACCCTCAATAGACCAAAGCACTCCACTGGTAGAGAACTCTAGACTGGTTGAAAATATTTACAACATGGATCCAAGGATACAAAGGAGATATGCTCCAATGAGTAGAGATCATATCCCTAGATTCCCACACAAAATGCCTAAAATAAATTGGATTAAAAACCTCCCTATCTTTCGAGATGAAAAATTTTATGACCCTTTGTTATATCTCATCAAATTTCATATACACATATCGAGGTTAAAATTTGAATGGCACGAAGAATGCCTCATGAAAATGTTTATGGTAACATTAGAAGGTAAGCAAGAAATTGGTATGAATGGCTAGAACCTGGCATCTTGTTTTCTTTGAATGATTTCCACAAGGTATTTTATAAACATTATATATGGTATTGTCCATCTCTATCATTAGCTGAAATTTGTTGTGATCAATATGAAGACCTTATACAATACCTTGTGAACATTGATAAAGATTTAGGAAATTGGCATCTTGAATATTTATTAGAAGAAATCCATGGATTTCATTCTCAAGGTAGCTATCATGAAAGCCTAGAGGAGTTAGTTGAGGAAGAACCCAATCAAGAAATAGAGGAAAACCCACAGGATCTCTCTGAAGGCACAAGTGATGGTTCACCATCTCTTCTAGGTGAGGCTCAAGAAGATATTCAGCCTCAAAACCAACCTTCACAAGAGAAAGAGAACTATTGTAGTATTATCCAAAGGAAGAGAAAAATTCCTCCTCCTTTAACTAAAGAGGAAATAAATCAGATGATAAACACACATCCAACCTCTAAACCTTCATGTGAACAAAACATTTATGTTCCTCCTCCTACTAATGCCATCTACCATAAATTAGAAAGTAAACTTGTAGATCAATTCAAAGAAGAAAAAAATGGTAACCCAATATGTTTGATTGGTGAGATTATTTATGATGATGATTCTCCAAATTTTGATCAGTCTGATGATGATGATGTTGTCCAAACAGAAGCTAACCTCGCAGAGCCATTAACAGTTGATTTGTGGGGTGAAGTTCACTATCATCAGATTGAAAGTAGTGATTAGCCAAGACAGGTCACCTATGACACTGATCACGGGAAGTTGAAGGCTTGGAAGTTTATAATCACAGGAGAGTTGTTCAGCTACCTTCTCAAGAGGAATTACTGCCAAAAAATACTCCTACTAATTAGCATGATGGCCTTCACACTGAATTCAGCCCACTCAATTAGAGCATATTAGGTACGCTAGAAGACAACATTGCAATATATGATGAGTCTACCAGTTCAGATGATCATAAGGAGGAGGAAGAGTTTCTTTCCTAAAAGAGTCCTAAGCTCAGCCAAGTGGAGGAAGAAGCAGTCCTGGGTCAAGCTTATTTTCCAAATCTCTAGGTATTGTTTCATGATCCCTTTGCTGAATTGTTAGAGACTTTTGAAGAGAGAGTAAAACATGTCAAAAGCAGTTTGATGCAAGGGTTAAAGAAAATTTTAGGCACTACTGTTCAATCACAGGTGAGGTGCAAGTGGCCTTTTGATTTCTTGAAAACACTCAAAGAGCTAAACCAAGATCCCTCATGGAATCATCTGCTTGATTGGTTGTATTGTAAAAGAGAGTTCACCAGTTGAATGTATATATTGTATAAGTTATATTATGATAGATAGGCAAGAAAATAATCTCATCACTATGAGCATCTTTCTACCTTTAGTTTTAGATTGTTTTTACCAAAAAGAGAGAAAAAGTAAAAAAAATGAAAAAATGAAAAAGAGGGCAGATTTGAAAAGAAGGTACAACCCCATACCCAAAAAATAGTGATAGTAAAAGTGTGCAAGCCTAAATGCAACTACTTGTTCTAAAAGAAGGCCTTGTTCATTCATCTAGCCTAATCACGGTTGAACATGTTTTCAATTTATTGTTGATAAGTTAGTGAAAGAATGCTGGTCAAATCATTGAAGCTTGACTTGTCGAAGAAAATAGATTAGGAAAGAAAGATATTGGTTCCACATGCCTAAATCTGAACCAAAGAGAAGGATAGGGATGCTTAGAAAATGATGAAACATAGCCCTTACACCTTCTAGTTTTGTTTACTTATGAAAATAAAGTTTGTGTGCAGTTTGTCTTGATGCCACGACTCATGATGAATCAGATTGTCTAATCCTGGTTCAATTAATGCTTTGAATTTCTTGTCAAATAGATTAGAGAATGAAGTATGTCATACAGCTTAATCTTGATAGTCAAATAGACTAGGTAGAGAATAAGAAGAGTTCACTAGCATAATGTGAACCCTTGGAAGAAATAAGTGTAGAAGTAGATAGTTTGTTTTTTCTTTCAAAAGAAAAAATTTCAATGGGTTTGCCAGTTCAAGTGCACCCAAGGAAGAAAATTTTTTATGCAAGTAGGATGGGTTGGTAGAGATGAATTTGAACTAATCATGTTTTCAGATTATTGAAATCACAACTTCAAGGAAGCATCAGCAAATGAAAGAAGAAAAGATTGCCCAATGGATGAGGCACTGGTCACCACAAACCAGAAATCTGAAGTTCTGGACACCTCCTGAAAAGGAGTTTCCCTCCCCAAGTGGAGCCACTATTAGTCATCAATATTTTTTTCTTCTCATGGATGACTAAATACTTTTCCTAGATTTCTAGAAACAAAGTTCATGAACATTGTGAGTTCTAGAAATCTCACTGCCTTCATTATCCTTATGATAAATTTTTCACTATTTCATCATCCCATCATGTCAAGGTCAGATCACTACTCCAAAAAGACCCATCATGTGCTCATACCACTCATTATCACTACTTTTTGGCACCTTTGGCCTCAACCCTCTATTTTGTTTTCCCTAACTCCTCCATTATCCATCTAGGGTTTTTTAGGGCATTTTTCTTGGTTTCATGACCTCCATGGTTAAAACATCAACAAGGATTGAATATTGACGCTAATAAACCTCATCCTATCCTTAATATACCTTCATAAACACTCCCCATCACTCATATACCTCAAAATCATCATTTTTCTACAAAACCTAGTCTATTGCCATAAATTTGACACTTTTCGAGACTAGGCCTATGTTTTTCCCTTTTGGACCCCTTCCCCTCACTCAATACTTGAAATTCCATTTTCCCCTACTCCCTAACGTATATCCCTATCCCCCAAAATTTCTCCAAGAATTTAGACAACCCTTAACCCCTTCATTCCATTCCTTCTACAAGGCAGTCCTAAATCCCCTACACCAAACCCTAATTTCCTCTTCCAACTAAGCTAGGGTTGCTATGGAAAAGAGGCATAGGAGAAGAATATCCATATGGTAGGTCATATCAGAAATAATGAAGCCATGCCAACTCATAAACATCATGCCTCCATCATTTTCCAAGAATTCATTCCAAGGGCCAAGTCATTTGCCACACCTAGGGTCAGTTTTTCTTAAAAATATGTTTCTGGCCAAACAAAGATACATTTGGCAAAAGTGAGAGAGATTTTTTCCACCATAGGGCCAAGAAGAAAAAACTCCTTCAATGATTACACAGGTATCATGGTTTTGTAGAAATGTCAAAAATACAGGTGCCATGGGAGAATTTCTGCACTACTGGAGTGACCTTGGGAAAATCAGTGTTTCTCACAGATGGAGTGCCCAAATGACTTTCTTGATGGGTCAAATGACAATTATAATTGACGTGATTTCCAATGAGCTTTCATTAGCTCAATTTATAGTTGTGGAAGGCCTCCAATGATTGTCTACACTAGCACTCTGCATTTCTGCACCATCACTCATCACTTTTTTACCAGTCATGGGACAATCAACTTTTGACAAGGAAAATAAAATTTAATCAGGAAAAAAATGGTATATTTGGAAATTTGACCGGTTATGATTTCCAACGAGCTATCATGGGCCCCATTCTGATATCGGGAAGGCCTCCAAAATAGTGCTGAAACAAGGCCTATTTCTGCGTTGCGATCCTGGAAAGTTTTTCTCATATAAATTACACATGGCGCTGCACTCTTGGGCTAGGCACCTGAAACCAATCAGCTAAGGCCAAAATCACAAATAGTATCAGTGCAGTTACAGATTTTTAGCACATTAGGTGACTTCCCACTGAGAGATATATGCAAAAATCACAAAAAGAATGTATCAGCACCATCACGAGAAAACCACTCACAACCAAGAAGAAAGAAAAAAGGTATGGGTTTGATGGAAATCAAGGTTTATGACTGTTTTAATCAAGAAATAGAGAAATACTAGGGTTACAAAGGAAAAATAACACCTCAACCCTCCAAATGATCATTGAAGGCTTTTTAGACATAAGTGATTAGTTTAATAAGGGTTTCTTTGAGAACTTAGAAGACAACCCTATTTTCTTTTCTCTAAACATCCCTAAAAACTCAGAAGTTTGGGAAGATGGACAAAGAGGGTCAAAATAGTGACAAAGAAACCTCCTTCATCACAGCAGATGGTTTCAAGGGTTTTGAAACTACCTTTTAAATTTTGGCAGACAAGCACTAACTCCACTTCAGCAAAAGGTAAAATCAGAGGTTTTTAAAGAAGATCAAGAAGGGCGGACATAAAGGTCAATAATCCACTACACCAAAGGCAGAAAGATGATGAAGAGTATCAACAAGAAGAGACAAGAAATCTCAGTTCAAAGGTCTCTTTTCTATAAAGAACAGTTAGAGACATATTCCAATGGCTAAAAAGTACAAACATGGGTAGAAATTTCCAACGAAAGCAACTATGACAAGCATGGGTCATCATTGATCAAGTAAACTATTAAAGTTCAAAAGAGACAGTGATCAAAAGGTTTCAGAAGACATTTAAAAACAGCTCCTAGGATTGAAAAAGATGAAAAGGACATGGAGGACATAGGAATCATGAATAGAGATAACATCCATCAATAGAAAAAGGTAGATGTCTAGGTTCAAAAGGTGAAAAATGGAAAAAACAAGCAGAATCACCAAGTCTACCAAAGTTTGTAAAAAAGGTGCCAGCTCTAGAAAAGTATTGGAAAAAGGAAAGGAGTTCAAAGTAACCTTAAAGAAGTGGGTTGTATTTCTAATTTTTCAAAAAATTATAAAAGCACTACAAAACAAGATCTCCCTGCTCCTTTGGTCATTTACACACACAGTGGGGGTTTTCAAATTTTCTGCCAGAGTCCTCGGGAAAAATTTTACCAGCGTTGTGGTCCTGTAGAGTCACGTTGCACGCCCGTAGTGTTTCCCTGTGAGAAATTACACTACACGTTGCACGCCTGAAGAGTGGTGTTGCGCTCCTACAGTTTTTCCCCACGTTCAAGATGAAAGGCACGAATGCCCATGCAGCCCCTGCATGTTCATCTATTCAAAACAGTGACCTGAGCTGCCTGGAAGCAGTGGTGTTACGCTCCTTCCATGGTTTTGAACGCAGAACGATGACCCAAGCTACCTGGAAGCAGTGGTGCTGCACTCCTACCACAGTGTTTAAACATAGAACGATGACCCGAGCCGCTTGGAAGCAGTGGTGTTGCACTCCTGCCACGGTGTTGAACGCTGACCAATGACCCAAGCCGCCTGACCATCAGTGCTACGCTCCTACCACAGTTTTAAACTTTGCACGTAGGCACGTTCACGACCGCCCAACGGAATTGTGCTACGCTCCTACCATAGTTTTGCAAACTCTACACAAAGTCACGTTCAAGGGTGACCCGACTCTGCCCACAAGCGTTTTGAGCTATTTTTTCTACTCTGGAGGCCTTTTGAAGAGGTATTTTAAAATTTTCCTACATGTTCATGTTTTTCTAAAAGATAAGGTCACAAAGGAAATTGAAAGTTGGTCTAGAGAAAGCAGTGATGGCAAAGAATAAATTAATTAAGGCAGTGACCAAGAAGAAAGTATTGATGAGGAAGAAAACATAGATGAAAATAGTGAGCCTAGAGACAGTCAACACACTAGTGACAGTCAAAAAACTAGTGACCGTCAAGGAAAAGGAGTAAATAATGGACCAAACAGTGAAGAAGAACTCAACCAAAAGGATAGTATGCATAATGGTGAAAGGAAAAATTCTGAAGGCAGTGAACATAGAAAAAGTGCAAATGATACAAGTTATGAAACTAAGGTTGAAATTAAAGCTAAATACCATAGGAAAGACAGTGAAAATAGTGGGTCAAATGATGAAAAATAGGACATTAATGAAGACAAATATGTACCAAGCAATGATCAAGGCACCTCTTACATTTCAAAGGAGAATGATTGAGCATTCTGAAACGAAGAAACCACTTTGCTATGAAAAAACTCAAAACTGCCCAAAATGAGGGCCCGGCACCAAAATATGAAAAATACCAAGCTAGGCTTAGTATTTTGGACTGATATTCACTACAGGTCTCCAAGGACCCACGAGGCACCTACCTACCAAATTTGGGAGAGATTGAACAAGTTTTTTTTTTTTTTTGCAAATTTTAAGGGTAGGAGTGCAGCACACCCTGTGCTGCGCTTTTTCCCAGGGCATCTTCAGGAGGAGAGGCTGAAATTTTTGGATCCCCCATCATTAGAGGAGTATTCTCACCAATTTTCAGCTCAATTTGAGTTGTTTTGACCCCCCAAAAGGGTCAGAAACACTCATTTTTTCACCTTTTCTGCCCACTTTCCTAAGCATGTGTTGCGCTCCTGGAAGTCTTGGTTTTTACACCTTTTGAGAAGCTTCCAGAGGTAATATTGAAAAAATAAAGGTAGATCTGGAAATTAGACTTCAAGGGATTTCCAACGAGCCATCTCGGAGCCTTTTTTGACATTGGGAAGGCCTCCAAAACACTGCTGCAAAAAGGCCTATTTCTGTGTTGCAGTCCTGGCAAGTTTTCAAATTTTGACATAGCTTGCTGCGCTCTTGTAGGTGACTGGGAAGAATGTGCGTTTAGCAAGTTTTCAGAGGCATGTCAGGCCTAAAAGTCAATTTAATTTCCATTTATAATTGGAAAATATATTTGTTATATTTTTTTTGCCTTGGGCTTTGCAAAGCCTCAAGGACAACTTAGGATATTTATTTTTGGCCAATAGGATTCTAGATACTCTCTTTGGCTCTCCTCTTCCTTTTTTGTTATATAAGGCATGATGATTCATTGTAAATAGTGGGGACTTGATATGTTTAAGAGAAATACATGGTTTTATGAGCTTGGAGAAGAAATTGGTTTTATGAAGTGGATGAATGGCTTGTTTGGCTTGATGATGGAGAAGCATGTTTGTAGGATTCCATAGCTTGGTGAATGGTGATGTTTCTTTAACTTTTTAATGTTTTCTTGTCCTCATTTTTGTTTCATTCTTCTTGGTTGCTATAGATCAGAAAAGTATAGGTTGATACATGCTCATGGAAGCACCTCAAACCTCCTGTTTGTTATAGCCTTGATGTTTTCCTCTTTTATTCATCTTAAGGAATTCTTGACTGCTCCTTAGGCCCACTAAAACTTGTTTTTGTTTCATGAATGGTTAGTATGCTAGCTTATAAGTATGATTCATGGTATGCCCTACTTATTTAAAGTTTTCAAAACCCTATCTTGAAGCTTTTCTATGGAATATTAATTGATTAGGTTAAGACAAAGAGGTCTCGTTCGATCTTGCCCTTTTCCCATGCTTACCAACTTATTTCAAAGTTCCCAATAACTTGATATATGTTTTTTAGAAGTTCCGTCTCCATAAATTGAGTTTTTTGTTTATCTTATGTGTTTTCCCAAAAGCTGAAGGTGAATTTCTAAAGTTAGGAGTTCTAATGCTTCTATGTTTCACCAGAATGTTCATCTTACATTTTTATTAGTTTGAGTATTATTCATAGAGATTAATGGTTTACCCTACCTCATGATTTATTTCTTAAAACTATATATGTTTAAGACCTCTTAATTTTTTCCCAAACTTAATGTTCATTACACTTCATACATCACCTAAAAGATCCATTAACCTTGCTAAATCGGCCCTGCAATACAGTTTGTTTCATAATTTAGACACCCTTGACTTCATTTGACCCCATAGCCCTATTGATTTGATAACCTCTCATTCCACCTATCCTACTTGATCATCTTACCCCAACCCAAAACAAACAAACAAACCTACACTTAACAACTAGCCTAAAATCAATCATCTAAAGCGAACAAGTTCACATCCTTCGCATAATAGAGAGAGCCCTCTCTGAGTCCAGGAAGGCTAGGTCCTAGGACTCCAAATAATGGTCTGATGTTACCCTGTCATTTTGTTTACCAATCCACCAAATGACAGGACTCCAACGGTAAGATTCGCCAAGGTTTCTAAACTTTAAGATAAACTTCCATTTGTAAAATTTTCCCTGGACAACATGTAGCAAAACTGTGATGTAACCACTTGGGAAACTACTGGAACCATCCAACATTTCACATAACACTCAGTATCTTTCTTATCTTGATTCCATTTTGTTATGATGTACTATTCACTATATGTGGGATGGTTTAGGAAAGCAAGGTTCATAGAACCAAAGAGTGGGTCTTTGAGGATCCAGTTGCATTTTTGCCTCTTGAGGGAAACATTATTACAGCCCAAATCAACAACATCTCTACACATATCATAAGTGGAGAGAGAGAATGTGGGATAGACAATTTGGTATATCATGTTCAGTCATACAACCCATATACATTGCAGGAGCAAGAGATGGAAGAGTTTTTCTATGAGTTACCACTTTGGAGGGTGACCCATTTTGTTTGGATTATAGCTTGGGGGTTGGAGTTTTGATGAAAAGTGAAACCTACTATAGGGTAGGTTTACTTTCATTTGATCAATATGAACTTTCAAAATCATGTCAGAGCTGCATGGTTCATATACCCGAACCTTCAATCCTAGGACCTGTGGGTTATGGCCCACATATAAATATATACATCAGAAGAAAATAAAACCAATCGAGTTCTATAAACTCTGAACAATACATGTTGGCCTCTTTTCAAACCTTAACGTCCGAAGCTGGGTTAGGACCGTCCAAAGCCAAAACTATTTCACTTTACTATTGTACTTGCGACTGTGTGTGTATATATATATATATATATATATATATATCAGATGCAATAAAACAAAACAGTGCTTTCCATAGTCTCATACCAACAAACTATGGCCCACCTTAATCTCGCTCTAAGCCAGAACTCAAACACATTTCAACCACGGTTCATAACATATCGGGTCTGATATGGTTTTAAATCCTGAGCATTTTTATTTGCGATAACCATAGATCTAAGATCAGATGGTTGTCGCACCCTTTTAAATCACGTAATCATCATGCGAAATAACGCTGAGGGCTCCAGACATTTTGATTAAACTCCACACAGCTTCCCACACAATCCTCGTTGGATCACTGACACACTCGATCAGACGACTATCGCATAGAAAGAGCCCTCGAACTTTAACAATCAAATGCAACGTGAAAAAAGTCGTTTCGCTGTTGTGACGTGTCATATTATTACTCGATCGCGTTCGTTTTGAATGAAACCACTTACAACCCAAAGGCCACACAAAACCCATTTGTGGTTTTTTTTAAAACCACCTTTACTGTTCCATCGTTCATTTACGCCACGCTTCCACTGTGCCTTCATCTCGTGGTTCCCTTTCACAGGTTCCAAAACACAGTTCCAACGCACTGCTGTGTGGTTTCCACATTACAGTTCCGCCATGTCTTAAACTCACAGTTCCAGCCCTATAAGGGAATCAGAATGAAATACATCATTGGCATAAAATGAAAGTTCTTTCTATAATCTCATACCGAAGTTGGATTGCCATCGATCCTTACAGTGATCAATAGTCGATCAATCAACAAAATCACCACATTGAACTCATAAACGAAACTATAAATGAACCATAATTCGACACACAGAAATCGACATCACATATATTTTAATTATATACAAAACCTAAGGCATTTCAGCCTTAGTCAACAAATCCACTTGGGACTACATTTTATATCTACTCGCCCCCTTTTTCGCACACACAGACTCGCTTATAAAGAACTTACAAAAGCGTGGATCAGCTAAGATTGATGATTTCACTCCCTAAATTTCTCAACAAACCCTAAATCTCTCATTAATGCTTACATGGCAGATAATTACATGAAATTAGACCTCATTCGATCCAGCAAATTTAGCTCTATTTTAACTAATTTTGCCTCGTTTTACATTGACTATCCACATTTTCCTCTCTACAGCTTCGGATTCATATTTTAATTAAAGTTTACTCAGATGCCCCTGCATTAGACTCCCCAGGCACAAAAATTTTATGACCTCCTGGTCATATGTCTTCTACATCTGTTAGCAATTCTACCCACATCATTGTGGAATTTCCCTTTGTGATATTCCTGTAACAACATTCTTGAACAATTCTACCCACATCCTCTGTGGAATTTTCCCTTGTGAGCTGCAACAAGCCTCTGCAATAGCAAGTCCTCCTTGCTACCAGATACCTCACCAAGCTTCTCTCCTGAGCTTAATATTTCAGCATATCTCTGGTTCGCTCCTATGGAACCATTTGAGCACTCCTGCTCTAGGTTGTTGCAATATTCTCACCTTCCTCTGCTGCTACCTTCACAAAATATAAAAAACAACAAGCTTTACAAAATCGTACCTCTTTTTTCTTTACATGCAAACTCCTTCTTCACAGGAAATCACTTCCCTGCTCTAATAACACTTAATGAAAAGGGAAACCTACTATAGGGTAGGTTTACTTTCATTTTATCAATATGAACCTGCAACTTCAAAATCATTTCGGAGCTGCATGGTTCATATACCCAAACCTTTGATCCTGGGACCTGTGGGTTATGGCCCACATATAAATATATACATCAGAAGCAAATAAAACCAATCGAGTTCTATAAACTCTGAAAAATACATGTTGGCCTCTTTTCAAACCTTAACGTCTGAAGCCAAAAGTATTTCACTTTACTTTTATGCCCACGTATGTATATATATACATATTGGATGCAATAAAACAAAAAAATTCTTTCCATAGTCTCATACCAACAAACTATGGCCCACCTTAATCGCACCCTAAGCCAGAACTCAAACACATTTCAACCACGGTTTATAACATATCGGGTCCGATATGGTTTTAAATCCTGAGCATTTTTATTCGTGATAACTGTTGATCTAAGATTAGACAGTTGTCACACCCTTTTAAATCATGTAATAATCATGCGAAATAATGCTGAGGGCTCCATACATTTTGATTAAATTCCACGCAGCTTCCCACGCAATCCTCATTGGATCACTGACACACTTGATTGGATGGCTATCGCATAGAAATAGCCCCCGAACTTTAACAATCAAATGCAACGCGAAAAAATTTGTTTCGCTGCTGTGACGTGTCATATTATTACTCGATCGCGTTCGTTTTGAATGAAACCACTTACAACCTGAAGGCCACGCGAAGCCCATTTGTGGTTTTTTAAAAACCACATTTACTGTTCCATTGTTAATTTACGTCGCTCTTCCACTGCACCTTCATCTTGTGGTTCCCTTCCGTAGGTTCCAAAACACAGTTCCAACGCACTGTTGTGTGGTTTCCACATTACAGTTCCGCCATGTCTTAAACTCACAGTTCCAACCCTATATGGGAATCGGAACGCAATACATCATTTGCATAAAATGAAAGTTCTTTCTATAATCTCATACCAAAGTTGGATCGCCAACGATCCTTAAAGTGATCGATGGTCGATCAATCAACGAAATCACAACATTGAACTCATAAACGAAACTATAAATGAACTATAATTTGACACACAGAAATCGACATCACATATATTTTAATTATATACAAAACCTAAGGCATTTCAGCCTTATTCAAAAAATCCACCTGGGACTACATTGTATTTTTACTCGCCCCATTTTTCACACACACAGACTCACTTATAAAGAATTTACAAAAGCATGGATCAGCCAAGATCCATGATTTCACTCCCTAAATTTCTCAACAAACCCTAAATCTCTCGTTAATGCTTACATGGAAGATAATTACATGAAATTAGACCTCATCAGATCCAACAAATTTACCTCTGTTTTAACTAATTTTTCCTTGTTTTACATTGACTGTCCACATTTTCCTCTCTACAACTTTAGATTCCAATTTTAATTAAAGTTTTCTCGGATGCCCCTGCATCAAGTTTCTCATGGGGATTGAAGTTCCAAAAAAATTTTAGATCCCATGCCTCGAGAAGGCCTCTAGACAGCATATAGTTACCTCCATGGATATCCCACTTCTTCATGATGAGGGCCATTTTGATTTATCACCAAAGGCTAACTTGTACACTTGGGAGGAGAAAATAGGGGACAGATTGATGAGAGAGCATCTTGTTCAGTGGAGGAGCTTATCAAATGAGGATGCTACAGGACGAGGAGAGGAGGCTTTGTAGTATCTATCCTTACAGTTGCTTGAGGACAAGCAACATTTGGGAGGGGAGGACTGTAATATTCCAAAATTAGCTTGCATGTAATTGGAATATTAAACTTTGTTTTTGTAACTTCGATAGATGAATAAGTGGGTAGGGAGACCCATAAATATATTTAGTATGAATAAAAACACTTATCATGTGAATGTGGCTCATTATATCAGCTGAATAAAGCACCCTTAGATGTGAATAGGGGCTAGAACAAGTGGATAGGGTCAAAGTTGACCAGATCAACAACAATGTTATGAAGATAGTGGAGGATTAATGGAGGAAAACTCAGTCATTAAGGAGGAGTGTATGCATGAGAGTAACCCCTTTAATGAGTGGGGCCCAGGGTGAGGAAGCTCACCAAGCATAAAAGGCAGAGGATGGAATCCATAGAAGACATGATTTGGATTATTATTTTTGTGGTCTTGTATGACTATTTGCATGCTTCAGCTGTTCAGCGGAGTTTGTTGTGCTATTTAGCACAAGGGTGTTTTTGAGTGGGAATCCCACCCTCATCCTCGGGGGACTTCGAGTTCCTACTCAGGCGAGGTATCTTGAGCATCATTTCCACTATCCGACATTTGGCCAAGCTTTAGCCATAATCCACAACGCATTCTATTTCAGGATTGGGTGTTTTGCAGGGAAATAGTAGTGGAGGAGAAATATCTTTAATTTCATAGCTTGTTTTCCATTAGGGGGATCAACCTTTCATCTGGGAGGCTAGTGAGGGAAATATTTGTGCATAATTTTTATATCTAGAAGTAGGCAAAGTAGCTACCATCAGCTATAACGCAATTTTCTTCAGGAACTGCATTATTTCAGAGAGCAGTTGTAGCAGAGGGTTTAATGCGCTAGTTGAGGAGTTAGATTTCTAGTGAGGGAATCAACCCTTCATCTAGGAGATTTATCAAATGATTCCATATATTTTCTACATCAGATCAGCCACCTCCTATCAACTAGCTAGTTGCAGAGATTATTCAGCCCTAGGGCTACATTTTGTCATACTTGTGTTTTGGGTATTTCCGGAAACCCTTTCTGGGTTTTCTTGGAAATGTGTTTTGGAGCTTATATCTCTATTCTCTTCACTTTTGGAGCCTTGTATCAGCATATTCCATTTTCCATCTACAGTTATCCTCTCATAGACAATGCAGTTATAGCATTCTTGCATTTCATGTATTAGCAGAATTTCATATTTTGATGTCTTGTATTATGGAAGTGCCTAACTTGAGTGATCTTTTCCTCAAGAATTTTGTACTCGTTTAATGCTAATAAACATAATGGAATGGCTCTATGGTTTTTTAATGTTTTGATCTATTGATGTTCTCTGCATATTTCTAGTTTTATGTCCTATATTTTTACTTTCCCTATTTTGGGATATTACAAAATTACATAATGAAAATTAAAAATTACATCTTAAAACCAAAATTACATGCTAGAACAATAATTTCGCTTTACAAATCATATTCATATGGTGAAGAGATGTTATTTTATCACCCTTTACTTGCTGGTCTTATGCAATGGAAATGAAGTTTTATTCGACCTTGGAAACCCTAATGACCTAATGAAACCTTGAAAAACCCTAAAATACCTAATGAGACCTTGAAAGAATGGATTTCAAGATGACATAACTGATATTGACTTTATGGATGGTTTATATTCAGCAAGGTATGAAATTATGCCAGAAAGTAATCAAATTTGAGGAAGAGAGAGATGTTTTTTGGACAAGGGATACCATTAGTGACTAATTTTTTGCATGACCTAGTGGAATGGTAAAAACTTTCTAAGTGGGACCCTTAAAATGATATGAAAAGATGATTTTCGATCACTGATGGTAGGATGCAAATATTGATACTAACATTGGCCTTATTGGGGATGATAGCTCTAAAAGAGGTGTCAATAACCATAAAACTTTGGATTTTGTAGATCAGTGCCTTATCCATTGGGCCAATATGGTAAAAGAAACTCAAATTAATAAACATGATTAAAAACTTATAACTCAGAAGAAATAACTGACTCAAGACAAACCCAAATAAGTGAGGGCTTCAAATATTTATGACAACCACCTTCCTACTGAAGACATATGTACAATCATGTGAAGTGATCCTTCTAGTGTAACCAATCCAGCAGATGGTTAATTACTAAAATTTTGTTCTCATTTTCCCCAAGCAGGAAGAAAAAACAAAAACTAGGCCACTCCAAGTGTCCATTGTACATGTGCTTCTAGTCCATGAAAACAAGAAAATACAACTTCCCTGCTAACTATAGCAAATCAGTAAAAGGATATTCAAAAATCTGAAATGTTACCTTTTCTTGAGATTCAACAAAAACGCAAGCACACTCTTCATTCTGATATGAAAGAACAATTTGTTGTTGATCCATAGGAGAGAACAGGGAAGTATGCCTTTCTGTTTTCTGAGTATTGGTTTTAAATTCCTCAAGCATGGGAAACTCTGACTCTATCTCTTGCATGTTGTCTATCTATACTCTTCAAATTTATATTCTAAACCACCCTTGAATAGAAAACATTATTCAATATTGTTAAACATGGCAGCCCTATCATTTTCATAAAATAAAATAGTCCCTGTTATCTGATCTTGTAGGAAATCATCATCACAAATTGGCTTACTCTCAACAACTTCCTGTATAGTTTCATCAATCTCATGGATGTCATCATTTAAGCTCTAATTTTCATTTTCAGTAATGGAAGAAGCTTCACTAACACATTCTTGACTATGTGAACACTACAAACTTGCATTAGTTTGGGATGTAACGTGACTTTTCAGGAGCTGATCTATCTCATTTTCAGTCAAAGGAGGAAGTGCTCTTTGTTTTCTTTGGATGAAACAATAATTTTCTTCTTTCCCTCCTAAATATTCACAAGGAAGTTGAATATCTTCTTTAATCTCAAGAAAATGATCATATAATTTTTCATCAGACTATTGATTTATTTCATATGGTTTCATTTGACTATCAAGATGAAAAATTATTTCATCTTCAAAAAAAGGGGAAGCTACTGTATGCTGAATATGATCTTGTGTATCAAAGTGACTAGCTTCTTCAGATTTCTGTTGAAGGAAATTTTATGGAAGGCTTCAATGATATCTTCATCATTCATGCATTCGATATCATCAATACTCTCAAGATATGCAATAAAACCTTCACTATAACCACAACAACTTTGTAAGAGAGATAAAGAAAGATTAGACTTCACATAATATTTGGAGAACATCTTATGGAAATCTTTAAGAGAACATAAAATTCCTTATGGTAACCCTTCATACCATACCCTAGCTTTATCTTCAAGAGTAGCCATTAAAACCTTCATGAGACAATCTTTAGGAAACTCAACTCTCAGTCTACATACATGTACATAAGACTTTACTAAATGCAGATCATCATCATCTTTCTCTTCATCTTTGAATATGGGAATATGTGTAAACCAATCAACATAAGGCATGGGATTTGGAAATCTAGGTATTTGAGATTGATCAATAGGAGCATACCTGGGATTTTTTCTTGTAGTAGAACTCATCTTGACAACAATGAAATCACCAAGAAGTCTATTCAAATTAACAGTTCTTGAAAAGTGGAGTCGACATGAAAATTCTGAACCTTTGGATTCTTCGACAATGGAGTCATTGGGTGAATGATGCACAACCTTCTTGTGCCTGATCGTTGTTCACCATCAACAATCAGATTTTATATTTTTCATTCTTTACCAAGGAAGATTTGTCTTTTCGCCTCCCTGGCAACGTCGCCAGTATGTTATCACTCCGCCAGATTTCTAAGGCTGAACAAGAAATCCCAACACAGATAACCATAGAACAAAATTTTAGCTTGGTAGCTAGCCCTACCAAGCCAGAGAGGGCTCTCTCCACAATTTCACAGCCATGAGGGCTACATGAATTATGGTTTTAGGCTAGGTATAATTAGAGGGATTTGATTTGGTTGAATTTTGTTTGCTAGATGGGTGAATTAGGTCAAATAAGTTAGGTTAAGTAAAATAGTATTAGGGTTGCAGAGATTCAGTGGGGAAAGGTAGGTAAAAAACCTAACACTTTAGGGTTTCTAAGTGGGATGGATCAGATAGGTGAGGAGCTGGAAAGAGAAAGGCTAAGCATGAATTCTTTCGAAACTGAAGAAGATGGACAAACTATGAAGGTTTTCCCAAAACATAGCATGAGAGATGTATTCTGTTTATCAACTTAAAAACTAGCATATTATAGAAATGAAATGGATCATGAAACAAAATATTTATACATAATGAGAAATAAGAAGAATAATACTAAATTATCATACCATAGTTATCCCAAAGAAATAGTTGCAACCTTTTCATTAATTTCCTACCAAATAGATTACACTAGAGTCTCTGATTAATGCATCAACATCCACAATTTCCAACCTCTAAAATGAGTCAAAAGTACATGATATATACCTCAAACAACCTCTCCCAACCTCAGGGGTCGAATTCCCAAGTTGAGGAGGTGTTCCACCAAAACTGAGTTAAATACCTAGAGTGTAGGGAGGTCAAACTAACTCATCCCTCACTTTTTGCAAACTGATTCATTACATGTCATCAACACTTTTTACCTAATGTATTTACCCTTGGTAAGTCAACCACATCATAATTAATTTTACATTCATGATTTAAATTGGTAAAAAACTCATTGACCATGCTCAAACAGGAAAAAATTGAGAAATTAGAAAAGTATCATCAATTTGAGAAAATGTATCCTATGAGCAACGTCGCTGTCTTACGCGTAGCACCAACTTCAAGCTAACTTTTGAGGCAGTTTTTGATGTCCAAAAAAAGCTCATGATAGCTCATTGGAAATATTATCCATTATAATTTCCAATTATGTGCTTGTCTTGCAGAGTTGACTTGATTTGATCTCCCAAAAAGTGACTCTCCCAAGACTGCTCTTTGTGCAACGCCAAGGTGAAGAAGGAGGAAAAACTGTGATTTTTTGAAGGTTTTTCTACTTTTTCACTTGCCAGTTTGACCAAACAAGGCTAGAAAAGTGGTTTTCTTGCATTTTTTCTCTATTCTGAATGCAATGGTGGTCTATGTTTTGCCAAAAGATGCCAAAAAAAATTGCATAATGACTAGCGCGTTGCGCATAGGACAATCAAACTGTGTAAAAACTCTGAATTTTCTGGAAAACGTGGCCTCGAAGATGGAGAAATATCTCACTAACCATGATTTTTTTTCCAAAAAGGAGAGATATTTTGTTATTTGGAATCCTTTTAACAAAAACCTCCTCCCATTTCTCAAAATTCATTTTGTTTGGCCACAATCTTCTCTGCAAAAAGGTGTCTCAACCAAGATGTTGCGGAGGAAAAAAAATAGGTTGTGAATATGTGAATGGATATCTCATTATGTAATACCTATATAAAAAGTGAGATAGGTTTTTTTACTTTGATATCTTCGGAACACAAACCTTCTCCAGTTTCCAGAAATTCATTTTTATATTGCCACAATATGTTCTGCAAAAAGGTGACCAAACATGACATTTCTGGAAAATGTGCCTTTGAAGAGTTTTTCAAATTTTCCCAAATTTTCTTCAAATTTCCTCAAAATTTCTTCAAAATTACTTCATGGAGACCTGATATGGTATTATATGCCATCATAGATGCATAAATGATCAAATCCAACTTACCCTTATCTTTATTCTTGATTATAGTTTCAAGTCTTGATTTGGCCTTTCGTAGCTTTGAGATTTCAATTTGGTTTTTCTTGAAATAGTGCTTGGCCCTCTTTCTCAATATATCATTGTACTTGTTTTCCTTCTCCAAGAGCTTCTCAAGATTCTTTTTTTCCCTCTGAATCATGTTACAAAAATAAATACAACCTACATACGCAAAACAAGTGATAGTCATATGAGAGGCCATCAGTTCATTTGTTTTAGTGGGCTCTAGCCTTAGGATTCTCCCTCCTTTGTGTAGCCTTATCTTTTGTTTGTCCTCCTCCTCCAATATATCTTCTTCCTCTTGCCTACATTTTTGTTCTTCCATATATTCTCTATCTTCTTCCATGGTGTCTTGGTCTATAAACCCCAGGGAGATGAATTGGGAGTGAAATGTAGGTTTAGGGAGTGGGGAATCGGATGGAAAAAATTAGGGAGATGGGGGAAGGGATTTTTGAATTGAGGGAGGTGACAGGGAGTATAAATGTTGTGGGATTTTGGAATATTAATTTTATTACAGGTATGGGGATTTAGGAGCCTAGGAATTTGAAATACCTCGGTCTTAGGGTTTAGGGGATAAAGGGTTTTGGGATAGGGATTTAATGATATAGGGGTATGGATAGGATTTATTGTGATGTGGGAAGGTTAAAATTGATCTTCAAGGATCAAATTTGGATTAGGAAGTGAAACCAGGGTTTCAATCTTGAAAAACCTAGAGATTTCTCATGAAAATATTGACACCATGAAATTTGCACTTAAGAAATGCAAGGAGGGCATAATGATGTCTTACATGCTTGCTAGGAAGTGGAGAGACCCTTTGCTGAATGTTTGGAGGACCTAAATGTTGACCGGATAAATCAATCTTGCGGACAAGATCGATCTCCCTAGTACCAAAAAGTAATCTAGCAACAAACAGCCAAATAAACCTATCTTTCTCTAGACATATGTGATTTACAACAGAATACTATAAAGGTGTTAAGGACTTACCGTAGATCCAATGCTTGTTCGAAGTTTTTGTCCCTCGGTCACTTGAGGAGTTATCTTTATAAACATGTAGTCACAAACAAGAAAACATTAAATAGCACCTGTATAGTAAATATTATAAATCATGCCTATCATGGTGATCAAGGAATCCTTGAAATAAATAGTTAATTAAAAACTTATTGAGAAAAATGAATTCATTTGTATTAAATTTGAAAGAAGGAAAACCTTAAAACCTTAGCCTTGATGTTGAACAGGCCTTCCCGGGGTTTGAAGCAGGAATATCCTGTACTCTGACAAGCCTTGCACTCTTCCAACTTAGACAGATAGAGGTATGTGATCTCTCCTCACAAAAATCTTAGTTAAATGAGTCTGAATCCCAATAGCACTTAACCTCAAATAATTCTAAAGCTTGAACTCCCCTTGAGGCTACCCAATGCCTCTTTTTATAGTGAAAAATAGGAGGTTTTAGTTCCAATTATGAAGGGATAGAATCATTCTTCAAAGGGATAAGCTCCTCACATCAAGGGGTTAGCTCCTTAAGGTAAGGGATACATGAACCTCAAAAGAGCGGTTCTGCCACCGCAAGATGCTTTCTAGAGGCTTCTAGAATTTACTGAAAGTGAGCTTTTTGAGTTTACTTGTGCCTTTTTAATATTTTATAAGGGTCCGCACCCATAACACAGAGAAAGTGTGTTCAGGTACGCAGGAGTCATGAACATTAGGTGCGGGACCACAGGCAAGATGAAGAGAAAGTGCGATACCAGAGTTAAGGAGATTTTTAAGAACTTTTCTCTTATTTTCAAGGCTTGACATGAAGAACTGATATGTTAGACTTGCAAAGGAGGAAGTATGAGTGATAATGAGTTCATACATATAGCAGAATTTCAGGATGACAATTTTCAGTGCAACAGATTTTCCCCTAAAGTGCAAAGTCTGGAATAGATGAAGCTGAAGTCTGTCATATATGAAGAGTGCAGTACTTTATCATTTCAAGGATCATCCTGTGGAAACCCTAGTCGGAACCTCTAAAAACATTCAATGCAAAATATATATATGTATACATGTCATCGTTGAGGTAGGCATTCCCATACTCAGATCAAAACTAACTAGAAATTGATTTAAATTGTTCTGATACAGGAATGATTTTTAATACATCAACAGTATAGACATGTGTAAAGACAGTATGGACGCAACCATATATTTATGAATAGTCCACTGTATAAATGATAAAAAAATTCCTCGCAGCCTAGATGGTAGAAACTAGATCTAGGGTCTTGATTTCCGCTTCTCGAACTAGTACGATTCTATCCATGTGAATGAATGTGTCGAAATCGAACATGGTAGAAACCACTTGATTACTAGTCAATGATGTAAACTATTAACAAGTGTGAGAGTAACCATCAGTAATGTCAATGGCTCTCAAAGTACTCAGTACAAACCATGAAATTTGAATGAATAAGCTGAAGTCAAACATGTCACAGAGTCTTTCGATCGAAGGTCAATGATGCAACCTATCGTTGAAGGCGAGAAACCTGCCATTGAGGCATGCAGATTTCAAGGTACTGAAGATTTCTAGATCAACTTCCTAGATAATGAGTTGTCGTCGATAAGAAGTGATCCGTCATAGTCAAGCCCACAACACGAAATCATGGATCAAGTTTTGAAGAAATATATTGGCAAGGACTGACTCAGGGATGGTCAAAATGGAAGACAAATATTTTGCAGATGAATGGTTTATTTGAACTGTCTTGAACACATAACGACACTGCAGATAGCTTGGTAACAATTGACCCAACGCTAATACCCAGAAACTGGCTGAACACTTTCAATATGGTTTGATTAACTGTTAGGAAAAATATTTCCCAACCCAAGTGAACAAAAGTGTCATGTTCAAGAGTGGTTAATGGCTTTTCGAATAATCAAAATACAACAAACAGGTTCATTTTTCTCTCTTTTCCCCCACCATTTCTGGCAAGTACCTCTTTATTTTTTACAAGCTTGAGAAGGAGAACATTTGATTGTTTATAAGCTCATCCTTCGGATGAGTCCAACTAAGTTTAAGATTCGAACCCTAAGAAGGAGTGGTTCGTTCCTGCTTAAAATTGAACAGGTCATTTACTGTTAAATTTTAACAAGTCCAGTATAGGAGAAACTCTGTGTTTTTTCAATTTTAGAGAGTCGGAATAAAAAACTTAAGAAGACTCCATGGAGATAATTTTTCATAAATTTAGTCTCTCGAGCCCGAAAAAGAATAAAATAATGACTGAGAGAACTCTATTGACTGTGTTGACGGGAAAATATGTCCGGCCAACAGTAGGGGATCTCCCCAGTGGAAAGTCCCAATTAGACCTTGAACCGTTTCGAATAGGGATCCTGTCCGGGGTGTGGGTCCGGCTACCGCTTAAGTCACCTTCCCTTTGGTCTCAAAAGAACCCGATTGAACCTGCGGACACACACTTATTAACACGATTACAAGATACGTGATTGATGCATTAAACCTATATACAACACTATACGTAGCGAGACGATTAATAAAGCATATACGTCGAAGGAGGTGTCGTTAGCAACACATCTTTGGGGTTATGCTTGCAGGCTATTCTGACAACAAAAGAAATAGTTATTTATGGCGAGATGCCCCTTTACTTCCTGAAAGATAAAACTAAATGCTAATAAACAAAGTCATTAACATCCATTAGGCAGGCAATATAAACTGAACATCATTAACACGAGTACAGAAAACCATAATGCATAAAATGATGTCGATAAGAGTGCAGCTTCATTAATCAAAAGATGTTTGAAACTGTATAAGAAATACACTTAGTGTTCGCACAGCAAAACACATCAGATTCCAAAGAAGTTTTAACAGGTATCTGTATTCATATGCACAAGAGTGTTGTCTTTCAAGACAATGTTGTATAGCTCTTGAGTCTCCAAAAAAAAGATCCTTTACATTTTCCCCGGAGGGAGTTTTATAGAAAAAAAATTGTCCTTTGGGCTTCCTGACTCTTCGCCTACCTGCCTATTGAGTTGCCTTGCGACCCAGAGGGAGACTGCGACCTGCGACCTGGCTGGTGAGTGTGACCTGCGACCTGGCTGGGTGGTGCGACCTGCGACCTACTGCCACTGGGCTATGAAGATGAGTGTGCAATTGTGAGGTCAGGGCCATCAATCTGTTGTTCTTTGAGGAAGTCTTGCCAGGTCTGATACTCTGCTGTTATGGGAGAAACGAGAGGGACCTCTTCTTTCAACCGATGCATGCACTCCAAAGAACTTGGGACTAGAGTTTCCTTTTTCTGTGAGATCTGGTTGGAAAGAGAGGCGAGATTGGTGTAAATCCATAGTGGCGTGACAAGAAACTGACCCAGGTTTTCTTGTGATGCTGCAAGATCAGGAGTGGCAGCAGCTTGCTTGATGGGCTGCAGAAATGACTGGATCTCTTGATCTAATTGTTCCAAGGTTTTCTCCTGGTCCAATGTTCCCAGCGAAGGAATATGGTGAAGGTTATGCATCGAGTTGATGCCACTGATCAAGTGTTCATATGCAGACATTAATTTGTCTAAATCCTTGGACAGCTTATCCTTGGACTGCATTTTCATACGAATTTGGACTTTGGCATCTTGTGTATGAATCCAATCCTTCTTTGGAAAATGTTTAGGAGCCTGAGGGTACTGCACTATCCATTCCATCATCCTATCCAAGGCAACTGAGGCCTCCTTCAGCTGCTCGTGTTTTTTCTTAGTTTCCGCTCGTGCTCTTACCAATGGGGCGACTGTTTGTTTTATGGTGAACATTTTCCCATACACTTGCCTCATGGTCGCCTCTAATACATCGCACTCCTTTAGAATGGCAAGCAGAACTTCATTGACAGGGGGAGTTTTTCTTTGGAGTTTTTGAACCTCCTCTTTCAATGCAGCCCTCTCCTGTTCTGCCCTTTTCTCTCGCTATTCTGCTTCCTGTAGTCTATTTTGTAGAGAAATGATCTCTCTACTCATTCGAGTCACATTTTCTTCCATGGCCGCAGCGAAAGCTGTGCCAGCTGATGCTATCATTACGGGATTAGTCCTAGTATCAAGGACTATGTCTTTGCCGGTTGCGACCGTGGATGTGGCAGAAGGATTTTGCGCCAAGCTTCTTCTTTTCTCTTGTCGTATTTTGAAGGAGAATTGATCGAATGTGAGCATGGTGAGGTCGAATACCTCCTCCTCTTGTCCCTGGGAGGAGCTGGCATCAAAGAGAGGGACTCATGTACTGACTAGAGGTACCTCAAGGGGAGATACCTCGATGTATTCTATCATTTCATCCTCTTCTTCTTTCTTCTTCTTTTCCTCCTTTTCCCTTTGTAGGTGTTCGGCTTCCGCCCTCTCATGTTCTTTCTTCTCCCTGAGCTCTGCTTCTGCTGCTGCTTCTATTTCGGCTTTCTTCTTTCGTTCGACTTCTGCAGCTTGCTCTACTTTCTCCTGGCGGTCAGCTTCTGCTTTGTCTAGCTCTTCCTTGAGTGCCCGCTCTGCGGCAGCATTCGCCTCTTTTTCCTCCTTTTCCTTCTTGGCCTCTTCGGCCTGCTTCTTCTTATGTTCTGCCTTTAGGCTCTTCTTGCATTTATCCTCATCCTCTTTCATTTTCTTTTCTCTCTCTTGCTGGGCTTTGGCCTCTATCTCTTTTTTTTGGGTAGAGGTACCCTGCCCTGTACTGGTCTAAGGATTTTTAGCTAGAGAGGAAGAAGCACCTCCTAATTTATGACTCCTTTCTTCCAAGGTTTGTTCATTCGAGTCTTCTTGGCCAGAGTCTGTCCCCGGAGCAAGTTTTCTATCTGCATTGTACCAGTTCCTTCTTTCATCTTCTCCTGGGCATTCAACATGGTGATAGTTCCATTTGAATTTAGCCTTCTTGCAATGTTTAGGAACTATCCTCTCTAGGTCGTATGTTCGGTATTCTAAAGCCCTAAAGTGATAACTTTTCATCTCTTCTCCCTCTGCCTCTACCTCTTTGAAGTATTTCACTGTGTATGCGCCGATAGTGAGGGGTAGCGTGGGCCACGACTTCTTCTTACCTTTGGATAGGACCCTGGAGAAACCCGAGGACATTTGGAAGCAGACCTCTTGCATGAGCACTTTGTCCATAACAAAACGAGGCATAGCATGTGGTGCCCTGAACGAGCCAAAGACTCGGATGAATGTATATTCGGCGAAAGGAAACCAATGCGCCACTTGGCTTAGCGTCTCCCTGGCTCGCCAAGACATGCAAGGGGCGTCTTGGCCAAATAATTTTCTGTATAGAGCGGGGATGAATACTTGGGAGATTGGCTCTATATCTTGTTTATACATGGATTCCCAAAACACCTTGGTTTTTAGATGAATTGCACGGGTCTGTGTGGGATCCCAGTTATGTGCCCATCCTTCAAAATGAAACCTCGAACAGACAGCGTCTAATAAATAAGAGGCCATATAGAATTCTGAAGGCATTCCTTCATCTGGTACCAATGCGGAGGATAAATTTGTATGCATGGAGGTCATCAATATGCTAGCCCAGTTGAAACGGGTGCCATGCACTGTGAAATATTCCATGAGAGTTTCCCATGTGCCGTTGAAGGTGGTGGCATTGGGGTGCCCGTACAATTTGCAAAGCACGACAACTACTAATTTATATACCTTTCTCAGGCTTGCCACTGGATATTCCTGGTCTTTCTTGACCTTCAACTTTTCAGGATCCTCCCACCATTTCCTTATAGTGTCAACTACAGGAACTGCATGAGCCTTGGCCCAATATTCTATGAATTCTTCTTCTCGCTCAGGCAACGAGTAATAAGCATGGGAATCTGAGCCTTTGAGCGTTGCGAAAGCCTTGCCTTCGTTGTCTCTGATCACGAACTTCTTGGGATCTGTTTTCTATATAATCCAATCTATTACCTCTGGGCACGGGAATATGGCTGGGTGAGCACCTGCGAGATGTAGCTTGGATCTTTTAACCTGTAAGTATATTTCCCGATCTGAGAGGTCTTCTGGGAATTCCGTTTTGGCGAACTCTATTTACACTTGGTACCAACGCATGCTGTCCCCTTTGGCAAATGTGCAAATAGTATCTCTGTATATCGGGGGTGGGGACATTGGCATGTCCATCTCCACATCTTCCACTACCAAGTGCTTGTCTTTCTTCCGGGACACTGGAGGTCCCATGTTGCTGGAATCCGAGAGGACAGGTATACACTCCAAGTCCGCTTCAAATTCACCTGTCATATTCATGAAATATTCCCAAGATAAGAAAGACGCCATGATGATATAAGACCAATTACAGTTTATCAATTAATTCAACTGGGACACAAGAAAAACTGAATAAAGGGCCTACTGGGTCGTGGGGTCGGAGATTGTAAAAAAAATGGCCAAGGTGCGACCTTGCGACCTTGCGACTGGGTCGCTGGGTCGCAGAGTTGCAAATTTCGGGAAAAATCAGAAATGTGACCTTGCGACTGGGTCACGGAGTCGCTAAGTCGCAGATTTCGTAAAATGGCAGGGATGCGACCTTGTGACTAGGCCGCGGGGTCGCGGGGTCGCAAGTTTCGGGAAACCGCAGAAATGCGACCTTGCGACCTGGCGACTAGGTTGCGGGGTCGCAAGTCGCGCTAGGGCTTGCCAGGGGTTTTGGGCGTGCGCGGCGTGGGGTCGTTTTCCCTTTAATTGGAAACATACAAGGCTAAATGGGTCCAGACAGAGTCAAAGGATAGATTTTGGAGTAGGGAACAGGCCATGAGAAGCTAGATAAGAAATTGCGATGAGTGGGCAAGTGTGATTAAAACTGGAGTCAGAAGAAAACCCTAAGCAATAAATGAAAACAATGGGTGAGGCAAATGACAATTTAAAGGCTGGGGGATGTAGGGATTTGGCAAGAATAATCAAAAAGGAAACAATAGGAGGAAAAACAGCAACTTACCCAGGAAAATCGCGCTACAGTCGACTTGTCAGAGCCTTTTTCTCTATCTGCCGCATATACAAAATGCGACTTAGCGACCTCCAATATATAAGAGGGTCGCACGTGTGGGAATTTAATGAGGTCGCAAGGTCACATGTTGAGGTGATTCGAGGGAATGTGACCTCGCGACCTTATGACCTTGCGACCTTAGGGTCGCGAGGTAACAAGGTCACGGGGTCGCAGTTTTCCACAAATTTAAGATTTGCGACTCAGCGACTTAGTCTTCCTGACTTTTACTTAAATTTTCTTTGTGCTCAAGGGGCTCCAAAAAATTTTAAAATGGGGGTTTTTTGGAGGGTGTTATAGAGACTACAACAAATGGCGATTCGCTGGATGAACTCAGAGTCTCTGTCAATGGTTAGCCTTGGAGGGGGGAGGGGGGAGGGAGGGGCCTTCGCTAGCTATTCCTTTTACCTTAAGGTCAACACTGCCTAGCCCTTTTTCACCTTGCGAGGTTGCTTGGCCTGCTGGCTCATTCAGGTGCTGGTAAACTGAATTTCATTTCTTCAGGTCTCAGGACCGAAAGGGTTGGAGAACTCTAAGCGGCTACAGGGTCTGGTACGATTATTTTGTCCTCATCGTGTTTCTCAGCTGCTAGCGAACCTCTCAGTCGCGGCGGAGTCACTGCCTAAGAATTGTCAACGTTGCTCCACTTCCGGAGCAATGTTCACGATTCCTAGGCAGTGACTCCGCCGGGACCGAGAGGTTCGCTGGCAGCGGAGCAACATGATGAGGACAAAATAATCGTACCAGACCCTGTAGCCACCTGGAGTTCTCCAACCCTTTCGGTCCTGAGACCTGAAGAAATGAAATTCAGTTTACCAGCATCAGAATAAGCCAGCAGGCCAAGCAACCTCGCAAGGTTCAAAAGGGCTAGGCAGTGTTGACCTTAAGGTAAAAGGAATAGCTAGCGAAGGCCCCTCCCTCCCCTCTCCAAGGCTAACCATCGACAGAGACTCTGAGTTCGTCCAGTGAATCGTCATTTGTTGTAGCCTCTACAACACCCTCCAAAAAACCCCCATTTTTAAAATTTTTGGAGCCCCTTGAGCACAAAGAAAAGTTAAGTAAAAGTCAGGAAGACTAAGTCGCTAAGTCGCAAATCTTAAATTTGTGGAAAACTGCGACGCCACGACCCTGAGGTCGCCAGGTCGTAAGGTCGCCAGGTCGCATTCCCCTCGAATCACCTCAGCAGAGCAACGTTCACAATTCCTAGGTAGTGACTCCGCCGGGACTGAGAGGTTCGCTGGAAAGGAAGCAACATTATGAGGACAAAATAATCATACCAGACCCTGTAGCCACCTAGAGTTCTCCAACCCTTTCGGTCCTGAGACCTGAAGAAATGAAATTCAGTTTACCAGCACCCGAACGAGCCAGCAGGCCAAGCAACCTCGCAAGGTGAAAAAGTGCTAGGCAGTGTTGACCTTAAGGTAAAAGGAACAGCTAGCGAAGGCCCCTCCCTCCCCCCTTTAAGGCTAACCATCGACAGAGACTCTGAGTTCATCCAGTGAATCGCCATTTGTTGTAGCCTCTACAACACCCTCCAAAAAACCCCCATTTTTAAAATTTTTGGAGTCCCTTGAGCACAAAGAAAAGTTAAGTAAAAGTCAGGAAGACTAAGTCATTGAATCGCAAATCTTAAATTTGTGGAAAACTGCGACCCCGCGACCTTGCGACCCTGAGGTCGCAAGGTTGCGAGGTTGAATTCCCCTCAATTCACCTCAAAATGCGACCTTGAGACCTCATTAAATGCCCGCATGTGTGACCCTCTTATATATTGGAGGTCGCTAAGTCGCATTTCGTATATGCGGCGGATAGAAAAAATGGCTCTGACAGGTTGACTAGAGCGCGATTTTCCCGTGTAAGTTGTCGTTTTTCCTCCTATTGTTTCCTTTTTTATTATTCTTGCCGAATCCCTACATCCCCCAGCCTTTAAATTTTCATTTTCCTCACCCATTGTTTTCATTTATTGCTTAGGGTTTCCTTCTGATTCCAGTTTTAATCACACTTGCCCACTCATCAATATTTCTTATCCAGCTTCTCATGGCCTATTCCCTACTCCAAAAGCTATCCTTTCACTCCGTCTAGACCCATTTAGCCTTGTATGTTTCCATTTAAACGGAAAACAACCCCACGCCGCGCGCGCCCAAAACCCCCGGCAAGCCCTAGCGCGACTTGCGACCCCGCAACCTAGTCGCCAGGTCGCAAGGTCGCATTTCCGCGGTTTCTCGAAACTTGCGACCCCACGACCCTGCGACCTAGTCGCAAGGTCGCAAGGTCGCATCCCTGCCATTTTCTGAAATCTGCGACTTAGCGACTTCGTGACCCAGCCGCAAGGTCGCAAGGTCGCAAGGTCGCATTTCTGATTTTTCCTGAAATTTGCGACCCCGCGACCGAGCGACCCAGTCGCAAGGTCGCATATTCGTCTTTTTTCTCATCTCGCGACCCCGTGACCCTGCGACCCAATCACAAGGTCGCACCTTGGCCATTTTTTTTACAATCTCTGACCCCGCGACCCAGTAGGCCCTTTATTCAGTTTTGCCTATGTCCCAGTTGAAGTAATTGATAAACTATAATTTGTCTTATATCATCATGGCATCTTTCTTATCTTGGGAATATTTCATGAATATGACAGGTGAATTTGAAGCGGACTTGGAGTGTATACTTGTCCTCTCGAATTCCAGCAACATGGAACCTCCAGTGTCCCGAAAGAAAGACAAGCACTTGGCAGTGGAAGATGTGGAGATGGACATGCCAATGTCCCCACCCCCAATATACAGAGATACTATTTGCACATTTTCCAAAGGGGACAACATGCGTTGGTACCAAGTGTATGCAGAGTTCGCCAAAACGGAATTCCTAGAAGACCTCCCGGATCGGGAAATATACTTACAGGTTAAAAGATCCAAGCTACATCTCGCAGGTGCTCACCCGGCCATATTCCCGTGCCTAGAGGTAATATATTGGATTATACAGAAAATAGATCCCAAGAAGTTCGTGATCAGAGACAGCGAAGGCAAGGCTTTCGAATACCGAACATACGACCCGGAGCAGATAGTTCCTGAACATTGCAAGAAGGCTAAATTCAAATGGAACTATCAGCATGTTGAATGCCCAGGAGAAGATGAAAGAAGGAACTAGTACAATGCAGATAGACAACTTGCTCCGGGGGTAGACTCTGGCCAAGAAGACCCGAATTACCAAACCTTGGAAGAAAGGAGTCATAAATTAGGAGGTGCTTCTTCCTCTCTAGCTAAAAAGCCTCGAACCAGTACAGGGCAGGGTACCTCTACCCAAAAAAAAGAGATAGAGGCCAAAGCCCAACAAGAGAGAGAAAATAAAACGAAAGAGGACGAGGATAGACGCAAGAAGAGCCTAAAGTCAGAACAGAAGAAGAAGCAGGCCGAAGAGGCCAAGAAGGAAAAGGAGGAAAAAGAGGTGAAGGCTGCAGCAGAGCGGAAACTCAAGGAAGAGCTAGACAAAGAAGAAGGTGACCGCCAGAAGAAAGTAGAGCAAGCTGCAGAAGCCGAACGAAAGAGGAAAGCCGAAATAGAAGCAGCAGCAGAAGCGGAGCTCATGTAGAAGAAAGAACATGAGAGGGCGGAAGCCGAACGCCTACAAAGGGAAACTGAGGAAAAGAAGAAGAAAGAAGAAGAGGATGAAATGCTAGAAGAAATTGAGGTATCTCCCCTTGAGGTACCTCTAGTCAGTACACGAGCCCTGCTCTCTGATGCCAGCTCCTCCCAGGGACAAGAGGAGGAGGTATTCAACCTCACCAGGCTCACATTCGATCAATTCTCCTTCAAAATCCGACAAGAGAAAAGAAGAAGCCTGGCGCAAAATCCTTCCGCCACATCCAGGGTCGCAACCGGAAAATACATAGTCCTTGATACTAGGACTAATCCCGTAATGATAGCATCAGCTGGCACAGCTTTCGCTGTGGCCACGGAAGAAAATGTGACTAGAATGAGTAGAGAGATCGTTTCTCTACAAAATAGACTATAGGAAGCAGAACAGCGGGAGAAAAGGGCAGAACAGGAGAGGACTGCATTGAAAGATGAGGTTCAACAACTCCGAAGCAAAACTCCCCCTGTCAATGAAGTTCTGCTTGCCATTCTAAAGGAGTGCAATGTATTAGAGGCGACCATGAGGAAAGTGTATGGGGAAATTTTCACCATAAAACAAACAGTCGCCCCATTGGTAAGATTACGAGCGGAAACTAAGCATAAATACGAGCAGCTGAAGGAGGCCTCAGTTGCCTTGGACAGGATGATGGACTGGAAAATGCAGTACCCTTAGGCTCCTAATCATTTTCCAAAGAAGGATTGGATTCATACGCAAGATGCCAAAGTCCAAATTTGTATGAAAATGCAGTCCAAGGATATAGACAAAGTAATGTCTGCATATGAACACTTGATCAGTGGCATCAACTCGATGCATAACCTTCACCATATTCCTTCGCTGGGAACATTGGACGAGGAGAAAACCTGGGAACAAGTAGATCAAGAGATCCAGTCATTTCTGCGGCCCATCAAGTAAGCTGCTGTCGCTCTTGATCTTGCAGCCTCACAAGAAAACCTGGGTCAGTTTCTTGTCATGCCAGTATGGATTTACACCAAGCTCGCCTCTCTTTCCAACCAGATCTCACAGAAAAAGGAAACTCTAGTCCCAAATTCTTTGGAGTGCATGCATCGGTTGAAAGAACAGGTCCCTCTCGTTTCTCCCATAACAGCAGAGTATCAGACCTGGCAAGACTTCCTCAAAGAACAGTAGATTGACACCCTTGAACTCACAATTGCACACTCATCTTCATAGCCCAGTGGCAGTAGGTCGCAGGTCGCACCGCCCAGCCAGGTCACAGGTCGCACTCACCAGCCAGGTCGCAGGTCGCAAGGCAACTCAACAGGCAGGCAAGCGAAGAGTCAAGAAGCCCAAAGGGCAAGTTTTCTTCTATAAAACTCCCTCGGGGGAAAATGTAAAGGATATTTTTTTGGAGACTCAAGAGCTATACAGCATTGTATTTAAAGACAACAATATTGTGCATATGAATACAGATACCTGTTAAAACTTCTTTGGAATCTGATGTGTTTTGTTGTGCGAACATTAAGTGTATTTCTTATACAGTTTCAAACATCTTTTGATTAATGATGCTGCACTCTTATCGACATCATTTTATGCATTATGGTTTTATGTACTCATGTTAATGATGTTCAGTTTATATTGCTTGCCTAATGGATGTTAATGACTTTGTTTATTAGCATTTCGTTTTATCTTTCAGGAAGTAAAGGGGCATCTCGCCATAAAAAAATATTTCTTTTGTGGTGAGAATAGCTTGCAAGCATAACCCCAAAGATGTGTTTCTAACGACACCTCCTTCAGCGTATGCTTTATTAATCGTCTCGCTACGCATAGTGTTGTATACAGGTTTAATGCATCAATCAAGTATCTTGTAATCGTGTGAATAAGTGTGTGTCCGCAGGTTCAATCGGGTTCTTTTGAGACCAAAGGGAAGGTGACTTAAGTGGTAGCCGGACCCACACCCTGGACGGGATCCCTATTCCAAATGGTTCAAGGTCTAATTGGGACTTTCCACCAAGGAGATCCCCTACTATTGGCCGGACATATTTTCCCATCAACAGACCATAATTAATCAATGTATACCTTTTTCGTAAATAGTCCATTTCAGTCCGTAAAAGGGGTAAACTTATACTGAAGGGGCGATTATTCATTTATTTTAACGAGTTCGAATAATCAAGTACTCAGCAATATTTTCAATTTTCGAGAGTCTAAAAAGAGCTTAAAAGAGGACTCCAAGTTTTCGCTTTTTCGTAAATTTTTGAAAGAGTCCGAGAAAGTGATAAAAGTATGCTCTTTGTTGAAAAACAATCAATTTTCCTAAAAAATCCAATTTCTGCACAAAAACTCGAAACATTAGACATCCCTGTTTAAGATAAATAAAAATGCTTTCAAAATTACCTTTTTAAAGTGAAAAATAAACAAATTAAAAATTCATTTATTCAAAAAAACTTATAAAAAGGACTTTTCTAACCTCAATTTTACCATTTGAGTTTAGAGTGAAAAGTAAGAGCTTTTGGGTAAAAAGGTTCCTGTGAAGATTCTGGAAAATCTATCCGGCGAAATCGAGAATCGTCAGCTCCAGGTAATCCATGACCTCCTTATCTTGCATTTTATTTGTTTACATTTCAATTTTAGGCTTTAGATTTCATTTTTAAGGGAAAAATATGTTCAAAAAATCGTCCGCGAGGGTCTGCAGGTGCAACACGCGGGCCTTGCGGACCCTGAATTTTTTCTACATAGAAAAATTCGTGGGTCCGCACTTGTCTCACAGCGCCCATGCGTTCCTACGCACTGTGTATGAGAAAAAAGTGTGGACCCCACGCAATTAAAATTCAAACTTAAATTTCTTTAAATTTCGCTCAAAATTTTTAAAACTAGATTGTTCTAATATATCTTTTTATGCATTGTAGGATATACAAGATGCTAATTTGGAGAGAACGTAAGCATGAATACGTAGATGATGCCGCAATGCTTCATT
Organism: Pinus albicaulis; assembly: GCA_034641835.2. NCBI lineage: Eukaryota > Viridiplantae > Streptophyta > Pinopsida > Pinales > Pinaceae > Pinus > Pinus albicaulis. The sequence continues at coordinate 975,450,806 of CM076580.1, read as the reverse complement.
TTCCTACAATTCAGGCATTAAGAGCATGCATTTTATATAAATTCTGGGCCATTCAGGGCATGAGGGCACAGGTAGACCTCCTAACGTGGCTGGTGAACAAGTGGAATGTACAAGACCAGTGTTTCATTATTGGTGGCCACCGGCTCGAAATTGAGCTGGAGGATATATATTTTTTTACTGGTTTTTCCAAGAGGGGCGAACAAATTTCTTTGTTTGGGACTAGGCCAAGTGGCTAGTCTGTTGCTAGTCTTTGACTAGAGTTCTGTAATGATCAGGCAAACCCTAGGGACAAATGGATTGACATAAAAACTATCATCCATCTTGAGCTTAAATTTATTGCATTTACTGTCACCGGACTGTGTGGGAGCGCAGCGTTTCATGTGGCTACCGGTTCCTAGATGCGCATTGCTATAGACTGCTTTCGAGGCACCATTTTCAACTGGTTCGAAGCTGTGTTGGCCAATGTAAAAGGCCAACTAACCAGAGCAAAGAATGGAAAGCTAAATAAATTTGGATATGGATCCATTGTAGTCACCTTTTCCCTAGAGAGGATCCCCATGTTAGCTCCACAGAACATTCTTGTTGATGTTGGATGACCTCGAGAACCTAGGATGGTTCGTTGGGTTACATTGATGGCCCATCATGCTGCTGAGGGTGTTGAGGTTGTTTGATTTCCTTATACATATTTCCGTTGGCTGGAATGCCAACTTTTTGTCATAAAGTACTTTCCATACGTCGGGATAGATTTCTGCGGCGATTGAGAGATGTCTCTCCCAATAGGGGAATAATGGGATGAATCAGGTAAAAATCATTTTCAAAAATTTCTAAGTTCTAATTTTTATTTATTTTTAATCATCTCAAAACTAATAATCAAAAGTTTTAAATGCAGATGTGGGTCCACGGTGACCAACCCATCTCCAGCCTCATGAGAGGAGGCATCCAGCTGCTGTAGCACCAGCCCCAGAAGGCCAGTCAGCAAATATTCTGTCTGATTTATAGCATCACCTAGTGTGCCTAACTCTAGACATTCCAAAGACCGACATAGATGATATCCCGCTCAGATTACAGAAACATGTGATTGGTGTCCCAGGACCTTTTAGGAGGTTCCTATGTAGGGTGGCCTGGGCAGTTGTCTCTTATCGTGATCATCATCAGTGATAGGATGATCGTGTCGTAGACTCATATTTTTTACCTTTTGTATATCATTTTTGCCGATCATAAGGTGTTTTCAACCTATGATCGAAGACGATGTATATTTTTGAAACAAACTTCTATGCTATGATATATCACTATTACCGACTATCTTTGTACATGTTATTGAATCTTTGTTTAAATTTACTGTTTTGATTATTGTAAATGTCGATTTATCATACTAGAATCAACTGCATCTGCTAATGTATTTAAATGTCTTGGAATATGCTGATATTCAATGTAATAAAATTCACGTTCCAAGAGACGAACTCTTGAAAATAACCATAATAACACTAGATTTCTAATGGCATAAACCCTGTTAAGTTGTAATACAACAAGTTCAGAGTCCAACCTAACAATCAAACTCCAAATTCCAAACGATATGGATTCAGATAATAGTTCAATCACTGCACTATACTCTGCAATGTTATTCGTTGTTTGACCGAGGCCTACCCCATGCATGGATACTAACTCATTAGAGGGTGAATAGATAACCCAACCTGCGGAAGAAATGTTCCATGTACTACGACAAGCACCATCAACAAAACCAATGTAGGTTTGAAGAGACGTCGATATCTGCAATATCAAGAGTAAAACTCAGATAAGCAGGAATAGTGATAAAAACACACTCTAAACTAGGCACGCTTTTCTAATCTAAGACACACCAGCAGTAAAGAAATCTAATCTAATGAAGAAAACTCCACACCAAAATTAAGCATAATATCTCTTCAGATAAAGCCCATTTCTAGGTTTATCTAAAGGGACACCATCGAAATATATCAGCTCATAGGCCCCTTTTTCCAGCTTCTTCTTAACAATGAAAGGACCATGGCACATGGGCACAAATTTTCCAGCCCCTAGCTTATCGTTGGCTTTATCGTACACTAAGACTAGGTCTCCTTCTGAAAAATTAAAAGGGGTAACACTTCTATCATACTGAGCCTTTATTCGTTTGACATGAGCCTCGTTTTCTATTGCAGCATTTCGTCAATTCTCATCTAGATAAGCCAAGTACAAAAAACGTTTCTCCTCTTCAGATGTAGCTGGGAGTAATTTTATGGCTAATTTCAATGACGGAATTTCACATTCAATCGGAAACACATCTTCCAAACCGTAAACCAGTTGAAAGGGAGTGAAACCAGTTGATGTTTTTACTGAGGTCTGATATGCCCAAAGTGCTGAAAATAACATGGAATGCCAATTCGATTTATGGATACCAATAATTAGTTTAATCATAGTGACTAAAACTTTATTGATAGCTTCAACCAGACCATCAGCCTGCAGATAATATGGAGTGGAACTATCATGGCGCAGGCCAAGTTGATCTATCAGTTTAGTCATCATGATATTTCGAAAACGACTTCCATGATCAGTAATAATGGCTTGAGGAACACTAAATCTAGTAATTATATGATTGAACACGAAAGTTGCAGCAGTCTTGCCATCTACCGAAAATGTAGGCATCGCCTCGGCCCACTTAGTAAAATAATCTACCGCTAGGATAATATACGCATGCCCCCTGGCCGAGTGAGGGTTACATGTAATAAATTCAATACCCCACTTTACGAAAGGACCAACAGAAATTATAGGGTGAAGAGGAGAGGGTGGTGCACACATTTTACGATCAAAGACCTGACAATTGTGGAATTTCTGGACTACATAGATACAATCTTTGAATAATGACGGCTAGAAATAACCAGTGCGCAATATCTTTTGGGCTGTGGCATACCCAGACATATGACCGCCCCATGCTCCAGAATGGCAGTCATTTAAAACCTTCTCAGCTTCTTCATAGTAATACAGCGTCAGAAAACAGAATCCGCTCCACGACGATAAAGTGTATCACCAATAATATTGTATTGTTGGGATTGGAAACGTATTTTCCGTCGCTGAGATCATGAGATTTCAGGCTGAAAATATTGGGTTTGGAGATAAACTATAATATCCCCATACCAAAGATCAAGTGTATTGATAAAAAACAAGGATTCGTCTGCAATGGGCTGCTTCGCCACAGTTGCAGTATCAGTGGAGGGGAAATCACACATCGGTTCAGCAAAAACCAAAGATTTCTTTGCCTTGGATTTTTCAAATTCCAAGTCAAATTCCTGCAGGATAACTATCCATTTGGAATACTTGCCCCCTAGCAATTGTTTGGTCAAGATGTACATCATAGGGTTACAGTTAGAAATTACTGTGGTTTTGCGTAATAAGATGTAATGCCGAAATATTTGGACAACTTGAACAGCTGCCAAGGCCAATTTCTCCACATGTGTGTTTTTGATCTCAGTCGGATGCAGATTTCGACTAAAATATTAAATCACATGTTCATTATTGAATTCGTCTTCCTAAACTAAAACCATCCCAATGGTGGAATGACAAGCAGCGAGGTACAAAAAATAGTCCTGGTTGTAATTGGGAGGATGCAGTAACGGTTCATGGGTCAACACATATTTGAGTGCATCAAAATATCGATTAGTGATCTCATCCCAAAAGAATGGAACGCTCTATTTTAACAACCTGGTAAAACCCTTTATTAACTCAGCATAGTTAGGAATGAACCGACGTAAAAAGTTTTCTTTCCCCTGCAAACTTTGGAGTTGGCGCAGAGTTGAAGGAGGAGGTAGATTAATAATAGCTTCGACCTTCGACGGATCAACGTGAATGCCTTCTTTTGAAACAATAAATCCCAGTAAGTGACCTGATTCTACACAAAAAACACATTTGTGTGGATTCAGCTAAATTCGATAATTCCTACATCTCATAAAGATTGCTCGTAAATGAATGAGATGGTCAGCCCTACGTGATGAATGAGTAGGTAAATCATCAAGATAAGGCTGAACAATATGCTTAATGTCATGAAATGTGTAAGACATAGCCCTTTGAAAATTTTCCCCAGTGTTCTTCAATCCAAAGGGTAGTTTGCAATAAGAAAATGTTCCCCACGGACAAATGAAAGATGTTTTAGGCTGATCAGCAGGGAGTATTTTTATTTGATTGTAACCAAAAAAACCATCCATAAAGGAAAACATTTCACTGCTGGCACAATCATCGAAAATTTGATCGATATAGGGGGTTGGATAATTGTCTTTAGGACAAGCTCAATTAATATCCCTATAATCGATACATACTCTTATCGTTCCTTTTTTTTTTGTTAACAGGAAAAATATTCAATACCCAATCGGTTAAAGGAATTAGATAAATGAAACCTACACGAAGTAATTTCTCAACTTCGGATTTGATAGCAGCAGATTTTCTTGGATGTATTTGACGTAAATGTTGACGGATAGGTTTGGCATCCAGGTAACTCTTAATTTCATGTACGAGAATTGACAGATCAATCCCTGGAATTTCTTCATATGACCAGGAAAACACGTCACGAAATTCTTGAAATAGGGCTTTATAAGTTTGGATTTCATCTTCCGTACAACAAGCACCTATATGAATGTTTTCAATTATTCCTGGTTTAACTGAAATGTCAATAGGAATCGTTCGAGAGATATTTTCCAAATTTAACTCATAATTAGGATTTCGTAATGGATTCTATGGTTCTTTGACATATTCAGCAGTAAAAATAGAAGTGAAATCATCTTCAAAATGATCCATCTCAGGTAAAAACGAAGATCGGTGATGTAGATCTTCCCATGGTAAATCGTCAATAGACAAAAGTTCACGAATTTTCTCATCAGTATGAACAAAATCGGGAAATTTCGTCGTGGCTGAGCTAGATATAGAAAGTGATTCCTCATGGATCCCATTCATTGGATCAGTTTCGGTTGAAGAAGGGTCGGAAAGCGATTGTACAGCCTGATATGAAATTTTAAATGGACTCAAAGGCATCGCACCATCAAATGAATCTAACTCAGAGTCAGAAGGTACGATCCAAGGATCATCAAACATAATAGTATTTGATGAAATCATATGAATAGTTGCGATAGAAGGCAATATGTTAGGAGGAGGAAAGGAAAAAGTTCCTAGTAAACCAGAATCTTTAATCAAACCTACTCCAACATCCTTGTAAGGAATAGCTGTCTTACCGACGTGCTGGATTGTTTCTGTAGAGGCTGGATCGGAAGAAAAATAAGTTAACTGATCTATTGTAATGATCCTTCCTTGATGTGGAAACTTTTATAAGCTAAAAGACCGAAGAAACAACAATATTCATAGCATATGACCAACTACGACCCAGGAGAAGGTTGTAATCTAGAGGAGCATCAACCACTTCCACATCTAGATTTACGGTTTTGCCTTCGACCCCTATGGGTAAATCCTGCAAAATACCAAAAGGATGGAAACCTCAGCCATCAAAAGCCTTTAGAATTATCAGAGACTGATTGAGTGTAGGAGAACCAAATGATTTCCAACACTGGATTGACATAATACACGTTGAAGCTCCCTCATCAATCACAGTCTAAAAGATCGGTCTGTTTTTTACTAATACTGGAATATGGAAAGCCATTTGGTGAGGTAGAGGAGGTGTACTATTCTCTAAATCAAATATTATTAGGTTCTAATCCTGAATATCGATAGCTCCTATGGCATACAAAAGTAATTTATGTTGTGTTGGGCACGATTACAGCACTTCCAAAGCCGACATTAGGGGAAATAGCTAAGTCCTCAACAATGTTGTAATTCTGAGCAGCTCTTGTATGTGGATTGAAAGCTGATTTGCGAAGAACACCTTTAGCAGGCGGTTTTATTACTAATTCTGGATTGGGTTTCTCAATTTGTAGTGGACCAGAAACAGGAGGAGGTGTAGTTGATGTGTTTGCACTAAAGATTCTGCTTCTTTACCATCAACAGTATTCTTACTACCATAATCTTGCGATCGCGTCGAAATCCTAACATGAGATATCATCAGAATAGGTTCTTCTAAGGCATTCGAGGTAGAACCAATCATCTTACTATCTTGAGTGGGAAAAGGATCCTTCAAGACATCAGGTTGTTGTGAACCTTTAACGAATTTCGAAACCTCCGCTCGATGTGGGCATTCTTTAGTAAAATGATCCTTGTCACAAATGAAACAAGGATAGCGAGGCTTGCATTTTTCATCATTAGATTCATTTTTATCAGTTTTATCTTTTGAATTCTTTTTTTTTTTATTCTTCCCTTTCCTTTTACCATTAGACTTAGATTTGGACATAGATGTCTCTACGACATGAATGTCGGCAGAAATTTCAGGGGAAGACTCTCCTTTCGGGGAATCAGGTAAAGTTATAATAGGAGAATAATTATTTGAAGATTTCTTCTTGCTTTTAGTATTGAATGTACCAATCATACCATCAGCAGCATGAGACCCTGAAGGAGCTGCAGTTATTTGACCTTGTTTTGGAAGATCGGGGAATTTTTCATGTAAAGTACCTGACTGCGTATAGATGAGGTCAAGGTACTGAGCTTGAGCAATGACTTGCTCCTCAATAACAACTCCGACCTTAGCTACATCTTTAGTGATTTTGGGTAATAAATATTTAACAAACCATTCGCCAAAATTTGATCCGAAATGTAAACTTTTACTAAACACCTTCTACGTTTCCATTCATGACTATGATCAAAAATATATGTGGACGTGGATTGCTTTAGCGAAGTCAATAGTTCCATGCCATTGTTGTATCTAACAGGAAACTGAAAATGAGTCAAGAATGCAGTTGCTAACTAACTGAAATGATTAAAAGAGCCTCATGGTAACTCAATGTACCATTTGGTGGCAAGACCAGTAAGAGTTGTTTGAAAAAGACGTAAGCGAATTGAATCATCAATTATTGAATTAGACACACACTAGAGGTGATAAGTCATAACATGATTTGACGGATCCTATCCTAACTTACCCTCAAATTTTGGTATATCACTGGGCAACTTATGCGGCATTGGTGGCCAATACGGATGATAGAAAATTGGATCATTCATAAGGCATGTCAAATCAGGTAAATTCAAAGTTCCAATAAATGGTAACTGACGGTTAGGGTCACAAAAACCTTGAGTAGCCAAAGCAGTTCCAGGAGGAGGATACCCAGGATAACTGGGGATCGGATTTGCATTAGGAATCGTGTAACCTCCCGGGAAACCAGGATTAACGGGACCAAACTGTGGTTGCTGAGGCTGTTGATAAGTATAGCCAGGGTACGGTTGATACTGATAAACTGGGTTTTGTGAAACGGGACCGAATTGATACTATCCCTGGTACGGTTGATACATGAATTGTGATTGACTTGTGACAATCGTACTTGTACTAGCTTATCCCGCAGGTATCTGGACCGAAGTCTGAACTATAGGTCCTGACTGGGGTATAGAGACTTGAGGGATTTGTATGGATGCAGGGATAGTAGAAACCGGAGTTACAGATACTCCAGAGACAGGTGTTATAGGTTGAACAGATGTTGTAGTATTTACAGCAGTTTGAGGCGGAGTCTGAGGTGTACTAGGCCCAGACTGCTGAACAGAACTAGGTGCAGGGGTCTGAATAGCAGGTTGGACAGGTTACTGGGTTGGACCAGAGACCAAAGGCTGTCCAGGTTGAGAAGACAACTGCACATTAGGTTGCATAGTCTGTTGAATTTGGGACGGATCCCACACCATGTTTATTCCGGGGTATTGTCCCGTAGAAGGATGAACGTAAGGACCATAGCCTGGTTGAACGTAGGGTTGATAAGAAAGTGGTAAATTTCCGGCTCCTTGTACAAATGATTGACCAGAAGGCAGTTGGAAACCTTGAGTTGGGTACTGACCTTGAGGTTGATAACCCTGAGGCGCGTACTGAATCTGGGGTTGATAAGGAATTTAAGGAACATACTAAGTTTGGGGTTGACCTTGGCGTATTTACTATCCTGAAGGTTGATAACCTTGAGGTATGTAATTTCATTAAGGTTGTTCTCCAAAATAATATTGTGCCACAGTTTGTCATGGGAAAAAGTTACCATGAGGTTGCCCCCTAGGCGGTAACTGACTGCCTGAAGGTTGCCCCCCAGGCAGTAATTAACTACCCTGAGGTTTCCCCCCAGGCGGTAACTGACTGCCTTGAGGTTAAGGATTCAGAATATTACCAGACATCATAAAGATTTGCTCTGTGTTCGACGTTTCAGTTTTAATTCCATTAAGACCAGATGATAATACTTGTTCAATTGGTCGAGGAGCTACTCCTGAGAAAGTACCAGAAAGATCCTAATACCCCGAAGGAACAGAAGGACCACCGTGTAAAAATTCTTCCGGTGTCTGGGAAAACATAGATGACTCTCCTGCCATAATGGATGAAGGATAGTAACCTCTGGGCATAGGATGAAATGGAATTCGAGGTGGAGAAAAAGCAAGACCCGGGTTTTCTAAAAAATTTGTCAAAGATAGATACCAAGCGTCACTCTGAATAGGGCTGTAGAAAATGGATTCACACTCCCTAAGATTTAAAGACTGAGGGGATTCGAGAAGAGATATCTCTTCATCTGGACTAGCAATTTATTCAATAGAAATGAGGCCAAATGGAAGATCTTCAGTAACAATATTTCTTACCTTAGGTGAACCAGGATCACTAGAAGTTGGTGTAATAAATCCTAAGGATGTTTCCAAAATAGAATATTCAGTTTCAGGCTCAGAAATTTCAGGTTCGTCAGCTAGTTCACTGGAAGGAGAAATACTACCAGTAACTTCGAAAACTGAAATCGGTTCTTAAATGTGTTATGTTGTGGGTATTTGATGATCAAGATGAACAACTATAGATGAAATTCCAATTTCTGTTGATCTAATTCTACCGCTACTAGATGATACTAGAGCATGTAGCCCTTCAAGTTGACTTAGTGTATATTCAGGGGGCTTCCCTTGAAGTCTCCGGGATTGTCTCGGTAATTTTTCCATGATTAAATATTAACCAATCACACGCAAACAAAGAAAATTTCAATAAAAACACCTATAGTCTCTAAAGAAAAAAACCGCTGAATAACACGCCTAAAAATCTAAGAGTTCAAACCACACACAAAAAGTAACTTCCCATACTAAAAACACTAGTTGGTGATGAAATCCAACTTAGAAGAAATTTAATACAGAAAGGGCGGTTGGAACAATTACCTCGACAACCTGCTTAATGAAACAGACTGGCACAAGTTTCTTCACAAAACCATCTCATGTGAAGAAAACCCCCTAGAGATTCCAAGTGAGTCTATTCGACGTCTACTCCAGATACAGTGAGATTTTTCCTTCACCATCACCTTAGGAATTAATCTTAAGCTTATGGACACTAAGGTTACCAACAGTAACAAATACAACTGGGGGAACAGTCTACGATCTGATTCCACGCACAAGGGCAGAGTAACAAAGCTCAATCCCCTTGAAGGCTCCTCGACATGGTTAATCCGAGATTTATCGACAAGTGACCCCAGGTTCCTTGACAATGGTTAATTTGAGGTTTACTGTTTGTAATGCATGCAAATCTTCTATCTTTCCTAATGAAACAAAATTGACTGTCTCAAAGGTTCAGATATGATCTCGTGATTAACTCCTTTAAGAGAAGCTTCCCAGATTGTACCAATTACAATTGGATTTATTTCCTACCGCAAGATTTATCTACTTGTTTGTTTTTACTATCTTGGAGATTTAATTACTCCCTACTCTAAGATACTGGCCTAAGCTATATTGGTGGTAAGAGCCCTAGAAATAAAAATATTACCAGATGAATTTTAATTAAGCGTTGCTTTTATGGGTTTTTCTTTAAGTCAATAGGTATGGAAATGAAACTTTGATGGTGTGAAGACTTGACTTCCAAAAACACTAAAAATGCACCTAAAAATTATAATTAATTCATTTTCTTTCAATGAAATTCTAGCTAAAGAAAGAGTTCGAGAATGCAATTCTTTTTAAGAGACAATTCTTTCTTTGAACACGAAGAATAACTGGAAGAAAATATTTTTGTCTTTTCAAAAAGAGCTCAAAACGAGACAATTTATCAATGCTCACACTAAAACCCTTTCACTTTCAAGACTTGAAACTACGAAAACAACTTTCGGTCAAAAGATATCTACAAATTTTAAAAGCACTCAAAACTATAAAAACTAATTTTGAGATCTACAAACTTTAAAAATATAATTGAATAAAAGCTTTAATTTTTTTTGAAGAATGTTTTACTTAGTTGTTCAGTAAAACTAAGGATTTATTTGTCTATAATAACAAACAAATCAAAAAACATACAAATATGTTTCCTTTTATAAAAATGAAATTCAAAACTTATAACAAAAGTTTTTTTCAAAGATTTGCAAAGAAACAACTAGATCTATTTCTTAAGAAGGATGGATTTCACAACCAGGTCAGACTCATCAAGAAGACAAAAAGACCAATGTAATCTGAGATATTTCAAACTTCCAATCTTTGAGTCACTACAAAGACCAAGTGAAAAGCAATCCAAATATGCAAAACTTCTAGAAAATCATCAAAAACACAAATACTGTTGGAACTCACTCAAAAAAGGCTTTTGACAGAAAAAATACCAATCTGGACAAATACTAAAAACTCTAAATCAAATTAAAGATAAACTGGAAAAAGAAATCTGGAGTTTTTCAAAATTTTAACAGGGTCCGCAGGCTCCCAGAAGTAACAGGTGCGGTCCCACATTGTTTACTTAAGGAATGTGTGAAACTTCCTGCACTGTGCAAAAGAACAAAGTGCGGTCCCCAGAAAAGTTTAAGAAAAACATGAAAGATTTCAAAATTTTCAAAAACAAAGAAAACCTAAGCTACCCAGTTAGATATCCATCAATCAAAAACCAAAAATATCTTTTCCTCAAATCAGAATAAAGGAAAACCAAAAACAACAAGAATCTTCCCTAGTGGAGTCGCCAATTTGTTGGGCGGATTAATCAATCTTGCGAACAAGATCGATCTCCCTAGTACCAAAAATTAATCTAGCAACAAACAGCCAAATAAACCTATCTTTCTCTAGACATATGTGATTTACAAAAGAATACTATAAAGGTGTTAAGGACTTATCATAGATCCAATGCTTGTTCGAAGTTGTTGTCCCTCGATCACTTGAGGAGTTATCTTTATAAACCTGCAGTAAAAAACAAGAAAACATTAAATATCACCTGTATAGTAAATATTATAAATCATGTCTATCATGGTGATCAAGGAATCCATGAAATAAACAGTTAATTAACAGCTTATTGAGAAAAATGAATTCATTTGTATTAACTTTGAAAGAAGGAAAACCTTACAACCTTAGCCTTGATGTTGAACAGGCCTTCCCGGGGTTCGAGGCAGGAATATCCTCTACTCTGACTAGCCTTGCACTCTTTCAACCAAGAAAGATAGAGGTATGTGATCTCTCCTCACAAAAATCTCAGTTAAATGAGTCTGAATCCCAACAGCACTTAACCTCAAATAATTATAAAGCTTGAACTCCCTTTGAGGCTACCCAATGCCTCTTTTTATAGTGCAAAAGAGGAGGTTTTAGTTCTAATTATGAAGGTATAGAATCCTCCTTCAAAGGGATAAGCTCCTCACATCAAAGGGTTAGCTCCTTAAGGTAAGGGATACATGAACCTCAAAAGAGAGGTACCTCAAAAGAGAGGTTCTGCCACCCCAAGATTCTTTCTAGAGGCTTCTAGAATTTACTTAAAGTGAGATTTTTGAGTTTACTTGTGCCTTTTTAATCTTTTACAGGGGTCTGCACCCATAACATAGAGAAATTGCATTCAGGTACACAATAGTCATTAACATTAGGTGCGGGACCGCAGGCAAGATGAAGAGAAAGTGCGATACCGGAGTTAAGGAGATTTTTAAGAACTTTTCTCTTATTTTCAAGGCTTGACATGAAGAACTAATATGTTAGACTTTCAAAGGAGGAAGTATGAGTGATAATGAGCTCATACATATAGTAGAATGTCAGGATGACAATTTTCAGTGCAACACTACACAAATTTTGGAAGCTTTCAAGTGAACTTGGGCAGGTGCGCAGCGCCTCTACTCTATGCACAGTTCCCTGGCTCTATGTGCAGTGCCCTAGCTCTATCCGCAACGCCTCTTCAAGGTGAGAAGCGCCAATTTTCAGGGCACGTTTGGAGGCCTTCCCTATGTCCAAATTGAGCGCATGATATCTTGTTATAAATATATATCTATTGGTTACACAATGAACCTATCAAGAACTGAAAATGATCAAGTATAGCCCCTCAAAAATCAATTCTCCAAAGACTAGTAAAAAAGTGCAATATGGGGGTCCAAAAATGTAATGCCAACTTGCAGACAAATTTTGGAGGCCTTCCTCAACTCCAAATTTAGCTCATTGGAAATCTCTCTCTGTCTGGTTATCATTTGACTTATCAAGAAAGTCATTGAGACACTCCAGGTAGGAGAAAAATGGATTTTACCAAGGTCACTCTAGAAGTGCAGCAACTCTCTTGTAGCAAATGTATTTTTGAAATTTATCCAAAACCATGACACATGTGTGAAAATTGAAGGAGTTTTGTATTTCTTGACCTATGATGGACAAAAACCTCTTTCACATTTGTAAAATTCATCACCATTTTGTCAAAAACATATTTTGGATAAAAACTAGCCCTATGTGTGGCAATTGATTTGTCCCTTGGAACGACTTCTTGAAAAATGATGGAGACATGATGTTTATGAGTTGTAATGGCCTCATACTTGCTGATATGACCTCCCTTATTCCTCCTATGCTCATATGTCTCTGATTCCATAGAAAACGCTAGCTTGGTGGGAGAGGAAATTAGGGTTTAGTGCTTGTGGAAAATGATGATTTTTTAGGGATAGGAATGATGGGAAGTGTTTAGGAACACTGATGCCTTTTGGAACTTTGATTTGGAAGCTCGGGAATCATGAATTTATTACATTTTGAATGACATAGAATTACATAATGAAAATTAAAAATTACATCTTAAAACCAAAATTACATGCTGGAACAAGAATTTCTCTTTACAAATCATCTTCATATGGTGAATAGATGTTATTTGATCACCCTTTACTTGCTAGTCTTATGCAATGGAAATGAACTTTTATTGGACCTTGGAAACCCTAATGACTGAATGAAGCCTTGAAAAACCCTAAAAGACCTAATTAGACCTTAAAAGATTGAATTTCAAGATGACATAACTGATATTGACTTATGGATGGTGTACAGTCAACAAGGTATGAAATTATGCCAGCAAGTAATCAAATTTGAGGAAGAGTGATGTTTTTTGGACTAGGTCTACCATGAGTGACTAATTTTTCACATGACCTAGTGGAATGGTAAAACAATTCTGAGTAGGACCCTTAAAATGATATGAAAAGAGAATGTTTGATCACTAATGGCAGGACGAAAATACTGACACTAACAGTATCTATAGATAAAATTATTTCAAGCAAATTCTTTCAAGATAAGCTACTAGGCTACATAAACAAAACTCAACAAACAACCAAGACATCAATTACATGATAAACATAGCACATTGATAATATACTCAACATGCTCCCCCTAATTTTGATATTATGGTAATGTTGTAGCCACTAAAACAAATCCAAATTTTGACATATTCTGGAATTTGGAGCCCCCCTCCTTTGAATTTTTAAGTGATATATATCCTTGGCTTCCCTAAGTCAGCTAAGAGGCAATTGTTTGCAATTCTTAGCATGAAAATAAAAATTTGATTGCATTTAATGTTCTATATATACCTCACACGTGTGACAATTATATATAAGGGTGGCCTCCATTTCAATGTTACCTTGTTTCCTTTTCGCTCGAACCTCTAACTTGTCACTAAAAGGAAGCCCAGTAGTGTGCACCCTGCTACTGGAGATCCCTCCCACTGCTAGGAGTTGAATAGTCATGTTAGGTAGGCCAATGTGCCCTTGTCTTTTTGTTTTCATTTTTCTTTGATTTTTCCTTTGGTGCTTCATATTCTTTGATCCTTTTTATTCTATCCTTTGAACTTCTAATGCTCTGTTTTATATCCATATGTTGTTCCTTATACATATTTACTCATAGCCTTCCCTCACCCTTTGAGCCTTGGATATTTTGTACTTAGCCATTTTCATCATTTCCTCTCACCGTCATAGTGTAACTTACCATATCTCCTTGTGCAATAGCACCACTCATATATGTATCCCTTCATTGTGGTCCTTTTTGTAGCGATGAAATCTTTCCCAGTAGCTAATTATCCCTTCTACATGTAATATCACTCTCAAGCCCATATTTTTTCCACATTTTTCTCCACCACTGATGTCCTTACCTTCTTGCTTTGGCATGCCTTTCCTTATAATAATTCTCTTTTACATGAATAATCCCTACGAAACGACACACCTTCTCCCATTATAATATAATTATTACATGTGTAACGATACACCTAAACCCCATTTACTAGTGTAAGTATTAGCACCACTAAGCCCTCATCCTTTGTGTTGTAGTGCAACTATCTTCAAAATAATTATCTCTTACCTTGAAAAATATTGTTATGATCCTCCTAAGCACATGCAATAGACTATCTATTTAGTTTTTTTCTTCTAACATCCCGCTATCATGAATATTTTCAAAATGCCAAGTATTGTGGAAGTATTTTACCATTTCCTCATCGAAAAAAGACATGGATCCACCCACTAAGAAACGTCGAGGCAAGGAGAGCACAGAGGGTAGTGAATAAGGAGAAGTGGCAAGTCATATTATCTCAGTACCCATTTATGTTGATACATCCTACTACATAGATAAATAAATGCCAATGACTTGGGCTAGTATCTATCAAAAAAATTCATGCAAAGAGGTGCATGATGATGAAGATAACAATGCGGTTTATTGTAATGTCAAGAACTCGTGGCTCCACAAAGTAGCAGCACACCCTGTTGTCCTACAATGTGACGAAATAATTGAATGGATTATCAAGTGTATAGGCACAACAATATGTTTTTTCAGATATTTCCATGGTTTAGACATAACAACTTACACATATCCTTGCATCAATGAATATTATAATCTACAAGGCTACCAAGTGTCGCTTAAAACTAAATGGTGTTGTAATTTCCCTCTTGTCAGTAAGGATATGCTTAATACTTGGTGGCAAGATCCTAGTAAGTTGATATTTTTATTCAATGGGATATATAAAACCAAGTTATTATGAAAGGCATATCATATATTGGAAATAATGTGTTGTAGGTTGTATGGTAGGAAAGCTGCATAATTTTTTGAAGATAACTTTGTAAAAAATGTAAACTTGTAATCAAGATGGGAGTATCTTTAATTGGGTAGAGATTCTAGCAACATACATAAAAAAAAATGTAAAAGAATCCCATGAGCCACCGAAAGGAAAATAGCTTGAATTTTGCATGGAATCATATCTATTTGATGCCATATGTGAAAGATGTTTGTTTGAGCCATTGGGATGGAGGTGGAAATTTTCTCCATACATCATATTGTTTTTAGATTTTTTGAGAAGCAGAAGTAGAAGCTAGTGATCTAGAATGCTTCAATTTTGATACACTCAGCTTTCACAAAAAATATCCGAGGGGTATGGTTGTGAGCCACTGTAAAAAATAAAGTACACATGGCCATACACCCTCACCATTGATGAGGAGAAAAATAAGGTAAATAATTGTTACAATGTTACCCAGACTATGGATGAAATCAAGGAAGTTGGTAGGTCTCAACCCACGAGCAATATTGAAGCTACAAACAGATAATCCTCCCAAGGCAAAGAAACCCAAAAAGAGAAAGCTTTCATAAAGAGAGAAATAGATAAGGAGGAAAAAAAGAAAGAAATATTTAAAAAGTTGAAGTCCAAGCAAGAAGCTAAGAAGTAGGAGGAGGAAAAGAAGAATGGGGGAAGAATAAAATAGAAAAAAATAAGAATATAAGTGAAAAATAAGAAGAAGAAAATAAGAATAAGGAATAAATCGAAATAAATTAAGAGGAAGAAAAAATAAAATAGGAAGAAGTAGCAAGGAGACTGAAGAAGAAAAAATTACAAAAGCGATAGCAGATCAATGAGTGTAGGAAGAAGCTAGATAAAAGGAGCAATCCTAAAAGGAATAAAAAACCATATTTCCTCCTATGGATATTTATCCTTCTACACTACTCACTAAAGGATATATTCCACTTGGGGAGATGGGCATTTCGGTTGATGAAGAAAATCAGGAGCTAAATCTATCAAGTTTTAGATTTGACTGCAACAAAAAAAAAGATTGTTTAGGAGAGGCAAAAGTACTTAGCCCAGGAACCAACCAAACCAATATTGTTGATAATTGATTAAGATATAGTACTGGATACTACATTAAAGTCAATGGAAATAGATTCGACTAGGTCTATATTCTCCACTGCAATGGAGAAGAACATAGAACATCTATTGAAAAAAGTTAAATAGCTGTAAAAGAATCTAAGTAATTCACAACAAGAAAAAGTCTCTATAGAGAAATCAAACATTTTTTTACTTCAAGTTTTCACGAGGAATATTTCTGAGTAGCCACATTAGAGAATATTACAATGCTAGAAAAGAGCATGAAATAGTTATATAAATGGTCCCTCTTCAAAAACAACTTCTTCACTCATGGTCATTCAAAATGAGCCCAAGAGAAAAGGTGCATTGTTGAATGAATCCTCAACTATAGTAGACATCATGTATGAATGGGGCACAAAGTATTATGACGCACTCATAGTATTATTGAGAAAGGATGAAATGGGTAAGGAAGGAGACAAGGAAAAATTTACGATGATCACACAATCTCAAGAATAACTGGGGAAGGATATAACTAGGACATTGATCACTTATCGGCAAGATCATAACATGTTAGAAGTCCTCATCAAATCTCATAAAATACCTTCCATTAGAGCATGAGGAATAGTAAGGCTAGAAAACTAAATATTGAAAGAAATTCGAGAAATGGTGGATACATGTAGCAATTCATTAACCAAAAAGACCTAAAGCTTACCAAAGAATCCATTGCCAAACATATGGTGGAACCACCAATGCTGCAAACAATGAACTCTACGTTTTCCACCGAGTTCAAACATATATGAAAGTATTGTTTCCGAGAGATCATGAGTGTGAAATCAAATATGAGAGACTCATATCCAACAAATTCATATCGATTGTGACTGATTACAATGATTGGCATGCTAATCTAACTCGTGAATTACAAGTTGAAGTATTACCTTTGGCCATTTTGAGATTAATATGATAATGAACATTATTTATTAATTTTGACTTTTCATGTGAAATATGTAAATAAAATTAGAATCAAAATAAATTATAAAATTAAATTAATGGGAGAAAATGAAAATTCATGTATAAATTAAAAAGTCATGAAAGCAGTTGAAAGGTCATAAGAGGTGAAGAGTCACCTTACTATTTAAAAATAGGCTCTCACGACTAGCTAGAAATGAATTTTAATTTTGAACTTCTTTGAGAACGTTGGAAGACAAAAGCTCGTACATTCCTTTCAAATATCAAGTGATAGTTTAGTACTTCCATTATTGGATTTCATGGATGCTTTTTGTAATGGTTATTTTGAATATTTTAGCTTAATTTTGAGAATTTCTCTTAGGTCATGACAATCATTTCATTCATGTGTTGTTGAACATTGTAGTACTATTCTTGTGGTTGTGGTGATTTAATCATATGTGATTGTTATTTGTGTGTTAAAAAACAATGAACTATTTCAATAATTGTAGTCTCACATTTTATTTGAGTTTGTTACCTTATTTATAATTTCTTGAGTGTTGTAACGAAGTTTATATATATATATATATATATATATATATATATATATATATATATATATATTAACTTTTCACGCTAAAGCTACTAGTTCAAACTATAAAAATTGGATCAGAAAGCTTTAATTGTCTAAATACAAACAACACGAGAATATAGTGAAGTGAGATTAAAGGATGTGAAAATTTAAAATCAGATCACTGTAAATTCAAATGATCCACAAGATCAACAATGTCTTAGTGATTCAAATAGCACATATGTTATGACAAAGGGAACCTCTGAGAAGTTACCAAAAAAAACAAATAGTGAGATCAAGAGCAGAGATGCCTCCTGAAATTTCTCTCCCAATTTAAAAAAACATCACGAGAAACCCCAAGCGCAGGAAGTGGTTTTGTGGAAACTACCTATGGAGCGTGAGCGGTTCAAGTGAGTGGGTTTCATTCTTACACGTCACACCTATCATTCCACATCATCCTATATATCTCCATGTCATCCACTATACACTTTTGTGCCACCGTGTTTTGTTTTTCCCGCCCTTTCATAAAATATAAAATAAGTCATCCTTCCTATCATTGACCTTGCCTTCCAGTGCAAAGTTCAGTGACCGACATCTAAATTTAAACGTTAGCTTCACGTTAGGAGCCAATCATTCCCATATCCAATTAACAGGTAATTCATAGTCTTGTATTTATCATTCTTTTCCCTTCAAACTATGAATATCGAGGAAACCCCAAAATCAACCAGGAAACCAACTCTTTCTCTACCAATAGTTCACATACCTCGTATGGATAAAGAGGCTAAGATATGTGAACTCCATTGTCCTTTTTACCTTTTGGAGATCCGACAAAATAATTTTGACCTTTTCAATTATTCAAATGACCCCTCCCAATCCATTCAATCCGGTCTTTATTATGCAATTGTCCCACACACTTACAACTTCCCTGAATTAGTCAGTGGAGTAGTAGTCCGTCTTGTTCAACAATGAAATTTCATTATGTCTTCATCACGGGAGAATATCCTTGATGTCACTCTAGAATTAATCTGCAGAGCCTTCAATTTTCGTGTGGTTTAAAATCCTAATAATTTCACTCATGATTATTAGCTTCTCACTTCTAGAGAAATTCCTAAGGAAAGACAAGAAAATATATTTAAGCTCTTAATATTTCCCAATTAAAAAATTTCTCTAGTACCAATCGAATATCCTATGACCTTATTCTTTAATGATGCAAAACAGATTCCGCTATAATCTTGTTAATTTTAGGGGAGGATGATACACGAATTGTAAATGGGATAACTATATGGTTCCTAAGTCTAATGTTATAGGCAGACATTGTTTTGGACATCCCTTCCTATCTAGCCAACTCTATCAACTCTTAGTTTTAGAATTTTTATATTTCTAGTTGTTTCAGATACTCTTATTCCATTTTATATCTCTTTTTGTGTCCACTTGTTGAGGAATTTAATCATTTGGGTATGAATATATGGGACTCAAACAATCAGAGGAGGCCAATAGTTGACTGGACTAATATTGTCAAAAAGAAGGAGACCAATGAGGGTTTCTCTTATTACCTATCGTTGTTTATGGCCATTATTTATAAAATTATGAATAATCAACATCCTCCAAGAATTTTACTAGAGGAAAAAAATTTATTGCAACTTAACAAAGATGCCAAAGTGGGAGACTGGTATATCTTTGAGCATTATACTTAAATAGGAAAAATGGAGAATAAGTGAAACCATACTAGTTTCCAACCGTTGTACCTATGAGAGTATTTTCACTTTTAATAACGAAAAGTCTAAATGTTGACTAGGTCCCCTTTTTTCTAGTGTGCAATGGTTTTCTTTTCAAGTTACCAAGGATTATTGGGCCTTTCATTGTGAATAATGGACAAGCCCTCCAACAATTTGAGGAAATGATGAAGGAATTTGGTTTTAAACATGGTGAAAAGTGGAAGTATGATCTCCATCAAATAGAAGAGTCGAAATAACTTGTGCACCTTACCTTCATGAAAGTAGGCCAAAACTTGAAAATATGAAAATAAATAATAAAAGAAACAAATATCGATGTGGAAACACCAATTCCATAGGAGAGGATCTTGAAAATAAATGTAGCTAAGCAGATGGATATTGAAATGGAGAGTTTACAATCACAAAAGAAAACAAAGGTTCAAGAAGGAGACGAGGAAGTAGAGGTAATATTCCAATTAATAGAGAGGCCTTCTAATCAACTTGGTTTCTGAATATAGTTGGGAGATTCAAAGTTATCCACTTCTTCCTCCATTTCTACTAATGTAAATACATTCTCTATCTAAGAAACACCTTCTACAATGGAAATTTTGCAAAACAATTATCAACAAGTTGAATAAAACAATTATAAAATAAGGAGAAATATGTCAACTCAGTTGGAGACACAAAAAATCCCAAATTATCAAACTATACTACTTTATGCTATGACCCTAGAAAGAAATCAATTGAAGTTGTCCCTCACTCATCCAGTTGTTCAATTTTCTCCCTCAAGGCCTGATTTCAAAACATTGGATCTATATGTACATGTTGTAGAAATTCCATTGCCTGATAAGATTAATCTACATAGGCAAATAGGAGAAATGTTTTATAGTGACTTGGGAAAACTTATTTAGTAGTTGGAAAAGTAGAGAAACTCTTGGAAAAAGTTTCAAATCACCCTAAGCGGGAAAAATCAAACTCTAGGGCTTTATTCACTCAAAATTAAGAGTTTAAAAGACTTATTGTAAAATTGGGAATAGATTGATTCTAAGGACATGGATTTGTATTAAAACATTGTTACAAAACACATAATACGAAGTACAATCACTAAGGAAAAAGTTAAAATTCCCTCTACAAAGCTTTCTCATACAACTGAATTAGCTCAAGTGGAGAAAGAGAAAGAAATATTAACAAGAGAGATGGTTGACATAAATAAAGAGGTTATTATTTTGCAACAACTAGTGCAAAAATTACAATAATCCATTGAAATCCATGTTTGTACAATTTTTGTTTCAGTTGAATCAGAGGTCCCTATAGATAAACTAACAAGAGTAATGACAAAGATCAAGATTTCTAAAGGAGAATTGAAGAAAACACAAGATGAGTTGTATTTAATAAGGGAACAATTAAAATAAAAGGATAGACAATTCAATACAACCAATGAAATCAATAATTTGTTGAAAAATACAAATAAAGAAGCTCAAGGTGAAATTAAATAATTGGAAGCTAAGTCGAAGGGTAACATTCCTTTTAATGAAGCTTGGCAAGTCAATTGGGATAATATTATTTAGGAAATTTGCTCTATATAGGAATGGTTCCACATAATTGCATAACAGAAGGTTATGATCAAAGGATATGAAATGTCCATTTATACATTTAAAGAACAGGTCCAAAAAGAAGTACCAAAATCTAGAAAGATGATCAAATATCTAAATGAAAAATATGCAACAAAATTAAGGGAATTAGACATCACAGACATAAATTCAATAATTATGGAGATGTTGATGATGTTGGATCTACCAATATTCAAAGGGGTCTCCCCAATATGAAGTCCCAATTAGACCTCACACCATTTGGAGTAGGAGCCCCATCCAGAATACGACTTGATTTCTGAAATAGTGGGTTTTAATGGTATGCCTTGGCTACGATAACACATAGAATGATGTATTCATGACTTTGGTGAGACAAGTGTATAACTCTGTGAAGAGTCAAGTGAAATGTATGAGTAGTTCTAACACAACAAGAGGAAAATAAATGAGCCCCTTAGAATCCAATAATAATACAAATCTTGAAAGGAACACACGAGCATAAAAGAAATCATAAGTTAGGCTGCAAAATAGTTCACAAGATAATCACGATTAAAATACATAACGACACATATCCAACATGATTCATACTATGGAAATGAAATAGTTCATAAGTGTTAGCATAAATGAAACAAAATATATTGAAAATATAAAGAGAGTAGTCCTACTATATTCACAACATATGCATGAAAACATGTTGACTCTGAGCTTTTATTAAAGTGAAAATCCCAAGCATACATATACGATTGAGATACCACCAGTCCCAATAGTGAAACATGAAGCCAACACCTAATCCTCAAAACAAATATACTCTCTCTATGCTAAGGAGAAGCCAATGATCTCAACAAAAATCTAAAGCTTTTGATCCTAAGTCGAAATCCCCTTACATGAATAATGAGGATTTATTTATAACAAATGGATGAATATTCATATCCCTTTGTGATTCTTTGACTTCTCTCATGACTTTTTGACTTATTTACATAATGACTCTTCATATTCCAAAATTGACACTTGGAATTCCACTTTAAAAAAAAAAAATTAATAAAAAATTAGATGTACCCATACAAGAAAAAATTGGGTAGAGTCAACTAGACAGCCTAATAACACAAATCACATGTAAAGCCTAAGTTTGGGGGACTCTATCTCAACCACTTCGACTTGTAGATTTTTCATTACATAGTGATGTCAAGCTTTTTACTCTCCGATGATTTCCCCAAACTTTGAGATGGTATTAGGCTGGAAGTGGATTCTAGCCTCCATTTCATCCAGATACACTGCCTTGAAACCAATTTGAGTTTCCTTCTTCAAGATGAGAAACATGGTATTTATCTGGAAAGGGCAACCAATTTACTTCTGCATATTATGCATGTTCACCTCTAGATCTTCCTTGGTAATGATCTTCCTGAGCTTTTCCAAGTATTCTTCAACCT
The DNA here is from genome assembly GCA_034641835.2 of Pinus albicaulis. Lineage (NCBI taxonomy): Eukaryota > Viridiplantae > Streptophyta > Pinopsida > Pinales > Pinaceae > Pinus > Pinus albicaulis. Next base: position 975,428,211 of record CM076580.1, on the reverse strand, counting down.
CCTTTTTAACTGTATTCTTGCCTTTAGCTTTGATGAGTGATCCAACTAAAGGGATCTTGTGTGACTTCAACATGAAATCCACATTGTTGCATAACAATGCATATGAGGCATGAATGTTGGCGATGAATGATCCAAGTTGTTTGTTACTCTAGATAATCATCCAAACGCCTTCTTTCTCCAAATCATCATGTTTCCTTTTCTTCTTCACCAACTCAGGAGGTGTGCCTTTGTACTGCATTTCCCACTCATGCACGACAATGATGGTTGTATGAAAAATATTGAGGGATTTATCATTATCTTTTCACTTTTTTTGCATGTCATGCAAGAGGAAAAATACTTTGTGCATGGTGACATGCTCCTCATAGAGGCTTCTCATGGTCTCTCCCAATGTCGATAATTCACCAAGTATGGTTTCCTTAAGTTCTTCTAGATACACCTATGCGGGAGCTTCTTTCTAGACCTCTACTTGGGGATATTCCACCTATTTCCTTTCCGCCTACAAGTTCTTTGCCATTTGTCTATTCTTAGCCATAAGATAATCCATATTGGACTTGGGAGCACCTGCAAAGGCCAAGTTGGATATAGTAATAGATTTTGGATTCCTCTCGGTATCCATCACGCTCACCCTTTATCTAATGAACGCAGGAGATGTGAGATTGTACAAAAAGTGTTTCTTTCTCAATTGTACAATATTCTTTTGAAGTTCATCATGAGTTAGATTATATGTATCCATGACCAAACTATCATCAAGAGGATAAAATTCTTCTTCTTCACTTAGATCTTGTTATGTTGTCAGAGGGGGATACTGAGTAGTGATTTGTTGTGTTCTCAGAATGAGATCAACATATTTGTTTAGCGGCTCCGACTCTACCTCCATTTCTTGGATTACTATTAAATCTTATATTTCTTGAGCAAGTTCCCATATTTGAGCAGTTTTTTTTGGATTACTATTAGCATACAATGCAGCCAAGGAGCTTTATTCTTCCTCTGCCATACTCATGAAAAACCTATGGAAATATGATAAGCTACTTCTTGCATGACCAATTTATCAATGGTATACCTCAGTAGTAGATGTGGAGACTTATGACTACCAAACACTCTAAGGTAAGTGCCACTCAGTGAGGAAAACCAATCAACCAGCACTTTGATTGCTTCCATTGCCTCATGGGACATGCAAGGTGGGTCTTACTCAAATATCAACTCATACAATGGAATGAGGAAGTGATCAGTCAAATTTTCCATTACTTCTTTGTAGTTTCACTTTGAAATCACCCTATAGTAAATGTGTACAACAAGTTCCTTAGGTGACCAAGTCTAACGCATGTTAGGAAAATAATTATGAGAGCATATCACATCCAACAAATAAGGATACATGTAGAATATGTCTTGCTCACCATTGGGAGGGATTTTAGCATTAGTCACATGAATCCTCAAATTTTGATCCAACAAATCCAACCAATTAAATGCTTTTCCTTCATTCAAAATCTGATTTAGAAAGAATTCCTAGCCTTTGAGAAAGGTTTCAGTACTTTTTTGACCATAGATCTGACAACATAGGACTATCAAGTAATGAAAAAGCCTTCCTGAGAGATTTTTTCTTGTAGGTGTTTTTGGGTGTCTAGTAGAACTTGGATGGCTCTTTCACCAAACCTTTGATGACATCCTTCATGCTCAAGCAGTCGATTACTGCATAGAAGTGAATCCATGTAAGATTCTAGGAATGGTAAATAATACATTCTTTGAAAATCATGCAGTACCATAAAAGAGGCAAGCCTTTTTCCACTGGCACTGTGGAGAGCCATGGTCTTTGTATTTGTAAGTGATATAATCTAGTTGACAATGTTTGCGCATGGAAATTCTAAATACCTTAATGCAATATTGTGTAACCCTGACCTTTTTAAATTGATGTAAACCTGCTTATCTTCAAGATTTGCTTTGAAAGAACTTACTATGTAAACATATTTCACTATGTTCCATGTATTGTATCATTATTTTTCAATGAATAGTTGAGTATCTAAAAGCACTGGCATAGTGGCAGGAAAAATCTCAACTATATCACCGATGTTGCTTTTGTGGTGTCCTTTGAGGCATATCTCTTGGGTGCCATGATAATAATCAAATAATCAAGAGAGATAACCTGAAAAATTTCCAGTACCTGTATGATGACATGCACTCATGGAAAACATAGATCATCTCAAGAAAAAAAATATATTAAGTAAGATCAAGGTAACAACTCACACACTGAGAGGAAAAATTGCTCAATTCTTACACTGAGGATGGGAGACTAGCCTCATGAACTCCTCATTGTGCAGTCTTAGAAGTCAAGGAGGTAACTAGAGGCTTTAGACTGCGTAATGCACATTTCCAAATGGGTAGACTGAAGGAAGGAAATGAGCATTGCATAGTCCTAGTGGCCACAATTGAGGGATGAGGCTTATGACTGTGCAATGCATAGTTGGGCAAGCCAGTGGCTACACATTACACAGTCTGAGAGACCAAGCTTGAGGCTTGTCTCTTGGAGATGCAAAAAGCACAGTTGAGAAGGCAACTATTGGCCATGATTGCGCATATCTACTTGAGAAAGAGGGAAAATAATGATAGATATTAGTGTTGGGGTAGGAAGGAATGCATATCTGTCTAAGGGGAAGATAGATAAGTAAAAACTTAGTGCCAAAATCCAACATGCAATAGGAAATACGAACATGACAAAAATGACCCAGCAATGACAACTGTTAGAGGGGAAAGAAATAACTTAATGTGACACTTGGGAAATGTGAACAACGAGAAAACCAAAAAATCTAAAAGATAATAAGTTATAATTTTAGCTAATATGAAAAGAAACAGGAAAAATAGCACTCATAGAAGCAAAAGAAACAAAAGCGACAAAAAAAAAATTGACAAAAAGTGACACCGCAAAAATTACTCGGAAAAGCACTGCAAACTCAGCCAAAAGTTATTTGATCTCCTTGGGAAGGATAGGTATCCAAGATCAAGTGTGAAAATGAGATCTAGAGGCATCTATTAAATAGATCTAGTAGTTTAGGGTTTTTGATGCACATGCTTAAAATCAAGGAAAAAGCGATGCTTGTCTAAAAGTCATGATTAACAACTTAATGAACTTAACCAAACATTAATTGGTAAACTCCTATTTTTTAGGGATGCCAATGCTGAATTTTTGGGAAACTTATTTTTCACACTGGAAAATGGGATTACATAATTCCCAGGCTCAAGGGCTTGTGCAATTCCTTGCCTCAGTGAATTTCTTAGTTTCTGAGGGGAAGGTCAACTTTTGCACAATTTGTGAGGGGAAGGTCGGATTTTGTGCAGTTTCTGAGTTGGTCTTCCTTCCATGATTGTGCACTTTAGATACTAAATGCTAGAATTCCTTCTATGATTTTGCAGTTAAAATCCTCAAGGCTCAATGCAATTTCCAGAGACAGTGGATTGCAAAATTCCAAGAGAGAAGACCATCAATGCTGCAAGCTTAAGGGAGGAGATTGCTTGTGTTATAAAAGTATCAAATTAGGGTCAAAACAAGACATCACAAGCACTACATGGAATAGTATCTATTTAACATACGCATGAATTCTTGAGGAATGTGAATGATAGAATCCTTTAGACTAAAAGGGAGGCTTCAAAATAAAAGCATGGGAAAAATTTTAGAGGAGGGTTGTAGCAGCTACAACACTAGGTGATATACTGGTATAAATACAGCTCTATGTATGGGTCTTATATCTTGTAAACCAGGTATAACTCTTTAGGAATTATTGTTCATTTCATTAGTTTCCATAAGTTTTTTACTTAGCTTGAGTTAAATATTTAGTCCCTACCATTCTCTTCATTGGTGACACACTAACAAAGGAAAGTCAAAATTATCTGTTTCGATTGGGGATGAGGAGTATATATATTCGCGAGTGGAAAAGGATTATCATATTCTTATTTTTCATCTCTGGTGTTTATCCACTGCTAGCAGGCCTAGATATTACCCTAATGGAGTCACTTTAGGAACACAAACATTGCTCCGCTGTCAGCGAGCCTAGACAGTACCTCGACGGAGTTACTTACTTCACCTCCCTACGTTAGAGGCCTTTCTCTTCTTTCACCTTTTATTATTATTTTTTTGTATTTTATTAATATAACTGTGAATTGGGACTTATTGATTTCATATGGCAAAAGAGGAATCCCAACTTATTTAGAGAAGAAGAGTTTGTACCTTCAGAGAAGGGTATTTATACACCTCTAAAATTCAGTTCACTTGTTAAAGTATCCTCCCCTCCATACTCTGCTCAAATTAGTTGACAAGGAAAAACCAACCAATCATAAAACCGATTAGAGTAGGTGGTACTAGTTATAGATTCAAGAATCATAATTCCACTAAGGCTCTCTCTGAGAAAGAACGTATTTTCCATCAGGGTATCATCGACTGAAAGGTGCAAGGCCTATGCAAAGAGAAGGAATAAATAGAAAGCCAAGAATTGACAACCACACAATATTATCTTTAACTTTAAAATTCTTGCTTAGAAAACTAAACACAGACTAATGTGTAAATTTATTACAAAAAAATAAAAGGAAACAAAAGAGCGGACAAGAACAAAAAAACAGAAAAACAACTAAAACAATAAAATCCTACTCCTTCAATAAAAATAACTAGGCTAAGCTTACGTAAAATGAAACTTCCAATGTAAACATTGAAACATTACCTGACCTTAGCTGGAAAGGGTATCAACAATAAAGAAAACATTCAAAAATAACAACTGACAAGAAATATAAATCACAAAATGCGGCAATATTCAATGACTGAAAATGCAAGAATAAAAGTATAACAAGAAAGCATATGATAAAAATTTTGCAGATGCATTATGGTGCCTATGAAAATCACAACAAGGTGTTGTGTTGAAGCATTCTTTCGAACTTTCAAACTTGGAAAACATGAATAAAGTGAAAAAATTTTGTTTTGCAAATGAGTTTTCCAAGTATGACTCCTACAACGATTGAGCGATAAGATCATGGAAAAGAAGTGAAGGATGTGAAGATTTTAAAGTAGATTTATTTTCAAATTTTGCGATCAATTGATGAGGATTGTCAAGAGATAAAGTACTATCCTAATCATGCTTGGAAATAGCATCAAGAATGCAAGAGTCTAACATAACCATCAGCGTAGGCTAAAGTGCCTCGAAAGCTTGCTGTAGTTCCAAGAAAACAGAATTTAGATCATCGAAAACGTGTGGCTTAGAATAATCAACAGTCGAAGATACAAATTCATACATAGATGAGTCAATCAATAAACCACAAAAACCATGATCCGAAATTCCATCATCAGAAAGAAAGGCGTCCTCATTATTTTATGAATCATAGAGAGGGGGAGATTGAAAAAAAATGAATTTCTTCAAAATGATATTATGATAGATGGGAGAGATCAGGAAGAGAATATTTTTCCTCACCCTATTAAAATGTAACATTGGCACTCCATGAGTCCTAAGTGTGATTAAGAGTAAAATTGTCCAAAACTAATTCTTTGAAAGATGCACTAGGTATGACAGAACCGTGGAGGATTTCAGGATAATGGGGGAGAGGTGGGAAAGGAGAAACATCAACTTTCATCACAGATTCTTGTTTATAAAAGTCCCACATATAGTCATTTTTAATTATATCACAAGTTTTTTATTCAACATTAACTCCATCCTAAATATGATCCTCATGAGAACTAGAAGAAGCGATCATAACAGGTGAATATAACAAGTCACCATCAAGAGGATCAAAGGAAACAACAGAAGGAGTTCAAGGAGAAAGAACATAATTGGTAAAATCAGGTCCACAATCAAAACTTTCGTTTAAATTTTGAATATGCATAGTAGGAGAAGGTGGAGGTAGATTAACAAATGGAATTTCAAGTTCTCCAACCTCAATTCTGCATAAATGGAGTTGTTTAATGAGAAGAAGAGGGAGAGTCACTTGGAACAACAACTTATTATGTCATATATTTAAGAGCTCCATAACCAATGTATGTTGGGATACTTTCGAAGGATTCATATTCTGTTGGATTCATAAAAATATGAACAAGAAATTTGAACTTCTCTTTCATAAAATTCCAATCAACATCATTGTCAAAAAAATCATAACTTAAATGAATAAAGTTATCATGAAAATGTTCAGGAGATTTATCATTGTGCTTTTCTAACATGCATAATTTTCTTGTAAACGGATTTATAATCATACCTATCAAAGGTTTAGTATATCCTTGACAAGATGTTCGAAAGAGTGAATGGAAGCATCTGGCAATGTGTACCACCATTCTTTAACGAGCGCTTCAAACATAAGGATGAACAACCTACAAGCAGTATCCTCACAATGAATTTCATGATGAGTGTAGAATTCAAGAAATAGAGTGGTGTGCGCAAGAATGGTTTTTATACCCTCGCCATCAAAATTAATATTAGAAAAGTCATGAATTATCCCTAAGGGAACTTTCATATTTTCAACTCTGGAAAAACATGTCGAGGTCAAGATATGGGAAGAAGCCATCTAAAGATAAGGAAAGTTCGAATAGACTTCATGGGCTCAGTGTGTCATCTAGACCTCCTTCTAGCGCCAAACAATTTGATGATGTTGAATCCACGAACATATATTTTAAACATAACAAGATTATTCCTACTATATTCACAACATATAAATGAAAATGTGCCGACTCTAAGATTTTATTAAAGTGAAATTCATAAGTATACATATACAATTTAAAAACTATTAGTCTTAATAGTGCAACATGAAGCCAACAACTACTCCTCCAAAGAAAGATACTCCCTCTATGCTAAGGAGAAGCCAAGGCTCTCATCAAAACTCCCAAGATTTTGATCCTAAGCCAAAATCCTGGCCAAAATCCCCTTACATGAATAATCAAGGTTTAATTATAAAAAATGGGATGACTATTCATCTCCCTTTGTGACTCTTTGACTTCCCTCACGACTTTTTGACTTTTTTATATAATGACTCTTCATATTCCAAAATTTACAGTTGGACTTCCATTCACAAAAAATGTTTAAATACAAAATTACATGTACCCATACAAGACAAAATTATGTGGAGTCAACTAGAGAGCCTAATAAGACAAATGAAATCTCAAGCCTGAGTTTAGGGAAATTATATCTAAGCCACATCAACTAGTAGATTTTCGGTTAAATAGTGATGCCAAGATTTGTATTGTGTGATGAGTTCCCCCAACTTTGAGATGGGATCAGGCTAGAAGCGGACTTTAGCCACCATTGCATCCATTATGGGAATTTTGACGTCTAAAATGGGCCTCCTAAGGAAATTATAAAATAATAGTGGAAATAATAAAATAATATTAGATTACATAATCAAATTTTAGAGGGAAAAAAGAAAAAACTACTTTTTCAACTAATATTTCTAACTTATCTCCTTATAGGTTTACTCAAATTTCGAGTGGGAACTCTCGTTGGATGCATAATTTGATTCCTTGTCTAAGGAGTACCCATGTTGCATACTTTTGATGGATTCTGCTACACAAAAAATGAGAAATACATGAAAAACGTGATTGCAATCACATTTTTTCATGTATTTCTCTTTTTTGGTGTAGCAAGGTCCATCGAAAGTATACAACATGGGTACTCCTTGGATGGGGAATTAAATTTTGCATCCAACAAGCACTCTTTCTTGAAATTTGAGTAAAACCTTCGCAAGATAAGTTTAAAAGACAAGTTGAAAAAGTAGTTTTATTATTTTATTTTTTTATATTTTTACCTTTTTACTTCAAAAATGGTGAATCATCCCCTATGGTTGACATCATCATATTGAATCCTATTGGCTCTTATAAAGTTTATTTTTTTTGTACCAGTTTGAGTTTGCTTCCTCAGCATGAGAAAGACGGTATTGATCTGGATAGGGCCACTAATGTAACAATGCATATGATGCATGTTCACCTCTAGATCTTCCTCGGTATTGATCTTCCTAAGTTGTTCTAAGTATTCATAAAACCTTCTATCTGATTTTAATCCTGCCTTTGACTTTGGTGAGTGATCCAATTGAAGAGATATTGTGTGAGTTCAACATGAAATCCAAAATGGTGTACAACCATGTGTATGAGGCCTGAATGTTTGCAATGAATGAGCCGAGTTGTTTATTACTCTGGATAAGCATTTGAAACCCTGCTTTCTCCAACTCAACTTTTTTCCTTGTCTTCTTCACCAAATTGGGAGGTGTGCCTTTGTACTGCATTTCCCACTAATGCATGATAGAGATGGATGTATAAACAACCTTGCAAGCTTTAGAATTATAATTTAATTTCTGTTACATGTCATGGAAGTGGGAAACTTATTTTTTTATGGTGACAAGCTCCTCATAGAGGCTTCTCATGGTCTCTCCCAATGTCGATACTTCACCAAGTATGGATTCCTTAAGTTCTTATAGATACACCTATGTGGGAGCTACTTTCTGGACCTATGCTTGGATTTTTTCCACATTTTTACTTTCCTCCTATAATTTCTTCACCATTTTTCTATTCTTGGCCATTAGATATTTTTTATTGGACTTGGAAGTACCTGCGAAGGCCAATTTGGATGCAACAATGGCTTCTGGATTCCTCATGGTATCCGTCACATTCACCCTTTCTATAATGAATGAAGGAGATGTGAGATCGTCTGGAAAGTATTTCTTTTTCTCTTGTACAATATTCCAATGAAGCTCATCATAAGTTATATTGTACGTACTCATGACCAGACCATCATTAAGAGGAGAAATTTCCTCTTCTTCGCTTGGAACTTGTTCTGATATCGGAGGAGGGGGAGATTGAGTAGTGATATGATGCGTGCTCGACATGAGATCAACTCCTTGGTTTGACTGCTTAGACTTTACCTCCATATCTTAGATTAATATTAGATATTCTATTTCTTGAGCAAGTTCCTTATCCTGCAATTACTTTATCTCTTCTTTTAATATCATTTTTGTTAGTCTTCTTTGGCTTTCTTTTGTGTTGCTTCTTCCTCTTCTTTTATCTACATTTTTCTTCTTATTTCGACCTTTCTTCTTCTCGCCTCTTCTACTATTTTTATTCTTTCTACTTTACCTATTCCTCATGCTTCCTCTGCTTCCTCTGTCTTTCTACCACTATGGCTTCATTCAAGATGATGTGATATTCTTTAAATTTGTGACTTTGTTATTCTTTCGGACTATGTACAACCTTTATCTTATCTTTTCTATGCATTGGGTTGCACCTTTCTGTTGGTTCTACTTCTGGAGCGACTTATTTCTGAGGAGTAATATGCAATTTCCCTACTAAGTTGATTTGTTGGAGGGGCTTAGCTATTTTGTACCAATTCTTTATCCTCTCTTCATTGTGTCTGGAACAAGTCTTGCTTAGCCAATTGAAATGAATATTTGCACAGTGTTTCTTGTAAATGCTCCTAGGATCATACTGGTTAAATTCCATGAGACCGAATGTGAAATTCTCTATCTCTTTGCCTTCAGTCTCAATAAACTTTAGATTCTTGATCTCATACAATCTAATTTTCAAAGGAAGAGTGAGCCAAGGATATTTCTTCTTCCTCTGCAATACTCTTGACAAACCTTTGTAAAGCTCATAAGCTACTTCCTGCATGACCAATTTATCAATGACATAACTCAGTAGCAAATGTGGAGACTTCTGACCAAAAAACACTCTGAGGTAGGTTCCATCCTGTGACGCAAACTAATAAACCAACTCTGTCACTGTTTGCATTTCCTCACAGGACATGTAATGTGGGTCTTCCTCAATCAGAAACTTGTATGATGGAATGAGGAAGTGATGAGTCTGATTTTCCATTACTCCTTTATAGCTACACTCTGAAAGAAACATGTAGTAAATGTGTGCAATAGGCTCCTTGGGTGACCAATTATAACCCATGTCAGGAAAATAATCTTCAGCACATATCACATCCAAAAAATAAGAATACATGCAGAATCTATCTTGCTTACCCTCGGGACAGTTCTTATCATTAGTCACATGAATCCTCAACTGTTGAGCCAACAAGTCCGAGTAGTTAAATGTTTTTCCTTCATTCACAATCTTATTTAGCAATAATTCCCAGTCTTCGAGAAAGAATTCAATAATCTATTGACCATATATCCTACAACATAGGACTATCAATTATTTAAAATCCTTCTTGAGAGATTGGGTATTGTAGGTGTTTTTGGGTGTCTAGCGGAACTTGGATGGCTCTTTCACCAAACCTTTGATCACATCCTTCATTCTAAAGTAGCTAGTGGCTGCATAGAAGTGGGAATCCATGTAATATTCTAGCAACGGTAAATGATACATGCTCTAAGAAGAATGCACCATAAAAGAGGCAAGCCTTTGTCCACTGGCACTGTTTACAGTCATGGTATATGTATTTGTATGTGATAGAATCTAGTTGACAATGCCTGTGCATGGAAAGGCTAGATACCTGTGTGAAATCTTGTGTAACCGTGACCTTTGGAAATTGATGTACACCTACATGTATTCAAGATCTGCTTTGAAACTACTTTCTATGTAAACTTATTTCACTGCATTCCATGTAATGTCTGAGTCTTTCTCAATGCATAGTTTAGTATTTGAAAGAACTGACATAATGGCAGGAACACTCTCAACTATCTCACTAATACTGCTTTATGTGGTGTCCTTCGAGGAAAATCTCTTGGGTGTCATGATGATAATCAACCAATGGAGAGAGATAACATCAAAAAGCTATAGTACATGTATGATGACATGATCACATGGAAAACATAGATCATCTCAAGAAAAATAGTCTATTCAGCAAGATCAAGGCATAAATTCACACATTAAGAAGAAAATTTGCACAATTATTGGGCAGAAGATGGGAGAATAGCATCAAGAACTGCAAATTACAGAGTCTCAACAGTGAAGGAGGCAGCTAGAGGCTTGAGACTGTGAAATGCACAGTCCCAGCTGGGTAGACTGAGGGATGGAATTGCACATTGTGTAGTCCCAGTGGCAAATGTTGATGATTGAGGCTTGTGACTGCACAATGAGCAGTTGGGAAAAACAGTGACTATGCATCGTGTAGTCTCAAAGGCCAAGCTCGAGGCTTTTCTCTTCAATATGTGAAATGGACAGTTGGAGAAGGTAACTACTGGCCTTGATTGCAAAAATATGCCCAGGAAAGAGGGAAACAAGTGACATATCTGAGAGTTGGGACAGGAATGAATGTAGATCTGGCTAAGGGGAAGATAAACCAGTAAAATTTTAGTTCTAAAATCTAACATGTGAGAGCAAAAACGGACATGCAAAAATGACCTAGCAACAACAACTACTGGGGGGGAAGCAAGAAATTAATGTGTTGGGACAGGAAGGAATGTAGATCTAGCTAAGAGGAAGATAGACTAGCAAAAACTGAGTGCTAAAATCTAACATGTAAGAGTAAAAATAGACATGCAAAAAATGACCTAGCAACAACAACTATTGGGGGGGGAGAAAGAAATTAATGTGACACTTGGGAAATGTGAACAGCAGGCCAAACCAACAGTTTTTCAAGTTAATATAAGTTAAAATTACAACTACTATGAAAAGAAACAGGAAGAGTAACACTCATAGAAGAAAAAGCAACAAAAGAAACAAAAAGTGACACATGCAAAACTTACCTGGGAAGGCACCGCAAACTCAGCGGAAAGTTCCTTGATCTCCTTAGGAAGGCTAGAGCTCCAATATTGAGAGTGAAAATGATCTCAAGGGGCATATATTAAATACATTTAGGTTAGTTAGGGCTTCTAACATGTATGCCTAAAATCAAGGAAAAAACACCACTTTTCTGAAAGTCATAACTAGTAGCTTAGTGGAATAACCAGACATTAATTTGGAAAATCCTATTTCTTAGGGATTCCAACTCTACTTTTTCAGGAAAATACTTTTTCGCACTAGAAAAGGGGATTGTGAAATTCCTAGGATCAAGGGCTAGTGCATTTCCAGGCCTCAGTGAATTGCACAGTTTCTGAGGGGAACACCAACTTTCGCATAATTTACGAACTCAAGGTTGGCTTGCCTTCCATGATTGTGCAGTTCAGATCCTCAAGGTTTTCCTACCTTCCAGGATTGTGCAATTCAAATCCTCAAGGCTTTGCACAATTTCCATAGACAGTGGATTGCATAGTTCCAAGAGGGAAGACTGACAATGTCGCAAGGTCAAGAAAGGAGATGGATTATTTTAGAAAAGTTTTGGGTCCCCGTCAAAAGAAGAAATCATAAGCACTACAAGGAATATTAAGTCTTTAACATAGGCATGAATACTTGATGACAATGAATGATAGACTCTTGTAGATATAAGGCGAGGCTCCAAAATGAAAGCATGGGAAAAAATTTTGAGGGGGGTTTGTTGGGTTGAGGGATCTTAACCCAGGTTCGGAGTTATGGATAAACCAACAAACCCTCCAACTACTGGAAATTTTGGAAATGATCTTCTTGCGCAGACCAAAGTCTCACACATGGAATATTTTAGGGGCTAATATTCGTAGATGGGCTAATTTTCAATGATTTTCCAAAAACAAGATCCGTCAATTTTCATTTTTTATAAAAATGATTCGCCCAAATCTTAAAATATAAAATTATTATAGCTTAAAAATCGCCAACATTATATAGAGAGTATATTTAAAATCATTATAAATTTGAATAATTTTACAAATACATCAATAAACATTTTATAGTTTGCATATTAGGGACTAGTGAGATTCACCAACGTTTTTAAAATTCAAGATAATCTTCCATCCTTAAAATTTTCCCCAGTCGCACCCGAAGCAGTGGGGGGGCTGCTGGAACCAGGTTTCTGCACCCTAAGAGAGAATTTAATGAAGCCCTCCTTAGAAAAACCCAATATGAACTTATACATATGCACACAACAGATTATAACATAAATACAAAGAATGCGCAATTATCAATAGGATAAAATAGAAATATAGTTTCTCTTTAGTGCAACCAAAAAATGAGAACTAGATCTAGATCTCAACCAATGTAACCACTGAACAGATCTCTTAATCATCAATAATCATGCATAATCATATCAGACAAATTCGCGCAATCATTAACAAGTAAACAAATAATGCGATCTCATGAGAGCATAAACAAAAAATATAGATGCATAACACAGAGAGCTTTGCCAAAATTGTTCTTCTATTATCTTTCAAATATGTCAATACATCAACTGTATTTTCAAAACCCTTACAAACTCTTCTGTGCACACAGTGAACAGGAGCCTTTCAACCCAACCCAAAAACCCTTACAGACGCATAAACTATAAGAACATCAATATATCATATCACATGTATCACTACATAGCTTAGACATACTCTATCTATTTTTAATATGCCTAGCGCGTAGATATTATGGTCTCAAACCATGGTTTGAGGCCCACAATTTATATTTAAGCCCAATTACATCCAAAATTGGGGCAAAAATCCCATTGACTTCATTTACGCAGCTTGCACATACAAGAATAAAAAAAATGTCTTTGGAACTTGCGCCTCAAAATACCCCTCTCCAATAGGCCCCCAACACAAACATGTGACTCGTCCCAAGTCACTGAGGCATTGTCTCCTTGGTTTTGTCCCAAAGTGTCTTGACTGAAGTCTAGAGAGGGAGCACTAACTCAAGGCTCTGCGTTGTGGCACTCTGCACTTATTGAACCATTATGTCTGTCATATGCCCCTCAGTAGCCATCTCCATGTTGGATTGAGTTTTCTGAATAATATTCAAGGTATTTTTTAGAGTCTGGGAGAGTTTCAGCACTTCCTCTACCCATGGTTACATACACTCGTTCAGCACCTTTTCCTTCCTGTGCAAGTCTGCAATCTCTGTATGAATTTTTTGGCCTTCCTACAAATGAGCAAGTCACTATGTAAGGGCTAAAGTAGGTGTGACTGTTCAGATCCCTTCAAACTGTTTCTCCCTTTCATTGAGTGTGTCGCGTAGCTGTTATACAACCAGATCATTCTAGACAGAGGCCCAAAATTCCATGGCCTCGTTCAAGGACTTGTCACACAAAGTGACTGCGGCAGCGATGCTGTCATGTGTCTACTTTACTTTTGCTGCCCTCTTTGCATGAACCTCTAGCGTGTCTCTGGATGCAACTTGGTTTTGAGGTCCATGATCTATTGCTCGTACTCTATGTGAATTTTTTGAACCTCCTTGTGTGTTGCTTCCACTGCAGTAGCCAACCCTTCTAACTTCTTAGCAGGTGCAGCTATGGCCAAGACAACTGGAATATCTTAGCATACCTGATTAATCTTAGCCTCCAACGAAGTGTGTTGGGCCTTTGCTTCTCTACACGCTGTTTTTTCTTGTTGCTGTTATTGGTGCACTTGTGTAGCCTCCTGCTATGCATCTTGAGTCTTTTCTTGCGTGGTTTCTTCTCAGAATTTAAGTTCATCTGTAATCATTGAATGCAAAAAATGCAACATACCTACAGTTAACACTGAAAGGTTAACATGAATATCACTTGTACCTTTAAATTGAACGCACTGGTTAGCATCCATCTATATTGTTGGAATGGGGTTGTGAACAAATCGAGCATCCCCTGATGCTGGCAAAGAAACATCCAATGGTTTCTCACTAGTAACCTGCACACTAGTCCGACTCGCCTGGATCAGGCTCTCCTGGATGAGGCTGGCCTAAACTTTTAGTTCTTACAACCCCACTTGAACGATCTCCAATGCATACTTACATTGAACCTCTGTGTCTGTCCATCGATCTTCCTGCGCAGATGTGAAGGTGTTCGAGATATCATTAAGATCATCCTCTGTAAGAGTCATGAACTCTTGTCCTGCTTTCTTAGATCCCTTTTGCTTCTTTCCCATCCCACTTGCGTCCTGAGTGCCACGCTTGGTGCCTTTAGGTGTTTCTACTTCTACGGTCTCCTTAGGCGCAAAGCCATTTTTCTCGGGCATCGTCGTTGTGTCAATGGTTTCTTCAATCGTAGTTGAGGTCGATTCCTTCTCAACAGGTTTCTCTGTGACTGTTTTGGTCACTGTTTCTGTCGGATTTTCAGTAGCCTTCTCCATGTATTTGCCTCTCTGAGTGCGCAGCTATGTCAATGAAGTCAACCAGGCTGGTGGCCATTTTGCTATAACTCTAATAAGGTTATATTCAGTCACTAAATAGGGCAGCTCATACCACACGCTCTATACAAGGCCCTTCACGCAGATATGGATATTTTGAAACGTAGCCTTAAATTTGGCTATAATTTTGTATTTATCATAAAGAGTAAGTGAAACTATAGGCTTGGATTGTACTTCCTAGTTGAATGTCACATCATACAAGAAAAAAAAGTATATTATTTTATTTTGCATGCATGAGGTCTGACAAGTTCCAGAGTGTTCTGTAGCGCGCATCATCGCACATATTCTCTCAAGCTCAAGGAACTGTGCATCTTCAGGGGTTCAGCAGCCAATCAGTGAAATCAGTAAGAGGAGCCATGCATACTGGAAGTGCTTGCCTTCCTCCTAGATCTTGCACAAATTCTCAAGAAATTCCTTACATAGGTACCTGCACCAATTGTATATGACTCCCTTCTCACATATTCCAGCCAATGCAATCACATGTGCTTTGCCTTCAAAGTCTTCAATAAGGCCAGCCCCCTTATTCAACAGACTTTTGATTTGATGAATCAATTCTACATTGACTGAGATGCGCTCTCCAAACCAGAGTGCATCGTCATGAACCAATGCCAACTACTTCCTGACACAGATATCATTAATGGGACTGCACCCAAAATGAGGGATCTGCAACAGATTGAACAGGCCTTCCTTATGTAGACCTAGCATTCCCCTCTTTAGTTCGATGTGCACCACGCCTCCTTTGTAGGTAATTTGTTCTAAATAGAGCTCTGGTGTGAGCTCGAGAAACTTTTATACATCCACGATGTCCCAATCATCAAACCTTAGTTGTAGGATCTTTTCAAGTATATCCCCCTCCATTGGGACATTCTTTGGGATCAAAGGCACTTGGATACTCATGTGCACCTTATCCATGTCCTTCGGTGCTTTGATAGTAGGTTTCCACAGTGCAATATAACTTGGAAGCTGTGAGAATGGTGCTACTTCAACACCTTCATCGTCCCCTTCCTTAAAAGTCTCCAGCATTTCAGCCATAGGCCTCCTCATTTTCTCCCTCACTGAGTGGTGCGATATTCAGGTCTTTTCTCTGGGAGATCTACCCATTCTAGAGGTTTGGGCCTTCTTATTTTTTATGGCACAGGTGTTTCTACAATGGGAACCTCTAGTGCAGCAGGGTCATCACTTGGTTTTGTGGCTGTCATCTTTTCCTGAATTACGTACCCTAGACCAGATCAGTGCAATGCGTCCTCAAATACTGGATCCAAACTAGACATAGATGCAACAAATGCAATGGCAAACACAAATCTCATAGAATAAAAATCACTTCTAATGCATAGGGAACTATTGCAACCCCATAGGTCATATTTATATTTGTGTCACATCTACAATGGCTTCTTTTGCATTAATGGGGATCCATTACTGAAAAACGGTCCCAAATATGGAAAAATTCCTTCATTAAATGCATCTTGGATTCTCCTAAAAATTGTAATAAATCTTTCTTATCCAGTTGTACTATTCCAGCGGTTAGTTTTTGACACTTCTACACACCAATTAATCTCCTAGCATAGATAATATGTGTGTGTCGCACCTTACTGCGCATTCACCATCTCATCTACGCGGGTCTGATACTTCAGCCATATAGTCATTTGGTAGGCACAGGGTCATCCCTGTACAACTTCAGATGACTTGCATTGACATATCCTGGAAGGTATGCACCACTCAACGTGGTCAGGCGCACTGCTCCTCCATCGGTGATTTTCTTAACCACATAGGGCCCTAGCCAATGCATCTTCAATTTCCCTGGGTGGCATGCCAACTTCTTGTCATGTAGTAAGACAAAATCATCCTCCTTGAACACCTTCTGCTTGATATGCCTTTCATGCCAGGATTTTGCACGCTTTTTAGACCTACTGGTGATAATTTGCAATAAACTAGTCTTCCTCCAAAGCAACTAGCTGCGACAATCAGTCCTCTAGAGCATCTTCTTCAACCATATTGGTAAATGCTGCAATGTGCAGACTAGGAACAATGAACTCTATGGGAAACACAACCTCTTGCCCATATACCATCCTGAAATTTGTCCTCCTAGTCAACTTCTTGCAAATAGTCTTGTAGGCTCGTAGAACTGCAGGCACTTGCTCATCCCAATCATTTCTGTTAGCATTTCATAACTTAGTGAGTGTGGTATCCAATATCTTATTAAAAGCTTCAACTACGCCATTTTCCTAAGGATGATAAGGAGAGCTCTTTTGAAGACGCATCTTGAATTATTCAGTCAAGGCTTTGATAGTGTCATTGAAAAAATGTGTGCCCTCATTGCTAATCAGAATCTTAGGACAACCAAACCGAGTCACTATATTCTCAAAAACAAACTACGCAGCCATATCAGTAATTCAATCCTTCACCGATTTGGCTTTAGCCCATTCGGTTACATAATATGTCGCAGTGATGATGTAGCATGCACCACTCTTTATTCCTGGAGGAGTAATAGATCCCACAAAATCAATATCCCACTTCTCAAAATCTTGCAACACCATCTGCGGATTCAAGGGTATCTCATCCTTGTGTGAATATTTCCCCGTCCTCTAACCGATATCACATGTGTGACAATGTACATAGGCATCATTGTGCAGCGTGGGCCACCACAACCCAGTGCACAAGATCTTCTGCGTAGTGACCTTACCTGCATAATGACCACCATTAACTCCTCCATGAGCTTCATTGATAATTCCCTGCCTTAGTTTTGGTCTTATTTTTGGTGTTGGGCCTTAGTTTTGGTCTTATTTTTGCTCAAAGAAACTTACTAATCCATCTATTTCCCATCCATTTTCCCTTCATTTATTCCATTTTAATGTATATTTGATATCCATTCAGGTATTTAATTTTAATTTTTCAATTTCTAAAGTTTTTATGAAAGTTTGGTTTTTAGTGCAAAATTGGCAGATTCAGAAATTCCCGTAATAGCTCTATGGTTGATGTGGTTGCAGGACACTTGGGCATGAATTGAATGCATGGATGGACAGCTTGGAAACTAAGACTAAGCCAGCTATGCTTAGTTCGAACAGAACAAGCTTTATTAGGCCCAGTTGGTGCTAGTCAATCATGACTAGTCATTCAGAAATCCCATAGAAATAGGGCAGTTTTGAGATTCTATGGGATTGGTCATATTTCTTGGGATAAGAATAATGAATTCGACTTAGATAGGTGGATGAGAGTAGATGGGTTTGTTTGAGTGAATATAGATCAGTTTGTTTCATGAGACTTCTTATTTAAAGCCAAAACTTTGATGGCTTATGTATTAACTTAATATACTTTTATGCTGTGACACCTTTGGATTGAGGAGCTAATTTGAAGACTTATGTTATTATTATTTTTCTGTTCAATGCTATGGATGTGTAACTGAATTTAAGCTTCTGAGATCACCTCTCAAGTGTGCAAGGCAAGGGTGGAAGGGCCCCCATTCCAAGCTAAGTACACTTCCTTATTAACTAGTTTTATTTCCTTGTAATCTGATTATTGTAGAACTAGTTTTTCAAAGCTTTATTTCAGATTGCTTTATGGTTCATGCATAGTGATTGATTTCATTAGTTCATAGCTTATTCATCACTTTATCGAGTTGGAAAAACAGGTGTTCAAGTTGAGCATCCCTTCTACTAAAATGATGAATTAAAACTAGTTTCCTTTGCTTGTATGCAAGTAGTTTCTTATTGAGATTTTGATATTGAGATGAATGAATTATGATGGAATACCTTATGTGTCTCTTAAGTTAAGAGTTTCTTTCATTAATAATTTATCCATCTTAAGCTCTTGGTTTTAATCTCTGATTCATTAAGTGGTAATTGAGGTGAAAGCGGACTTCTTGAGTCAAGAACCATTTCAATATTCTTCCTCTTTTTAAACTAATTGAATTAGAATTATAGGATGTATTACTTTCAGCTTTTGAATAACTTATCTTTCAAGGTTTGATTATATCTGATGTTCACATATAGTGAAATTGCCTCAAAGCATAAACAACCCGGATTGATAAGAAATAATTGTGTTAATTTAGGTACATAAATTAGCTCAACATTTTGGCGCCGTTGCCGGGGAGGCAAATATCGGTATAGTCAATAGAAAGATAAAAAAAAAAAACAAAAACAGTAGTTACATTTTTTAGTTATGTTTCTTTATGCCTAGATATAGAGATCCTCAAGGTAGATTTATTAAAAACCCCCCACAAATAGAGATAGGATCATCAAACACCCCAGTTACTGGTAATCCAATAATTGAGGAATTGGCAGAAAAACAAAGAAGTGGACAAAGACTAACTTTGATTGAGAGGAAAACTTTGTTAGCTTGGGAAGCAAAGCAAAAACAATCTTCAATTTCTGGAAAACAAAAAGAAATTATCAAAGGAAAACAATCTGTCTTTCCATCCATAAATCCTCCTATCTTCCAGCAACCTGAAACTCCACTTAAAATTGAAACAAATCAACCAATGGCAGAAGAGGGACATGGATCTGTTATTCTCACTCCTGAACAACGAGCTGCATATGAAAGACAACAAATGGAATGGAGAAGAAAGAGAGAGGAGGAGGCAAAACAAGAAAATGATAGAAAACTAGAAAACGATCGGAAAAGACAAGAAGATGGTAATGATCAAGAGACTACCTTTGGCTTTCCAATAATAGACACAAGTGCAATATTAGGAGAAGAAGTGAAAATGAAAAATATTCCACCTTCTGTATTGCCAAATTTTTATGGAATGTCCACGGAAGATCTTGATGCATTTATGTTTGAATTTGATATTCTATGTAGAACATATGGATACACTGATGACATTCATAAACTTCGTCTTTTCCCTGCAACATTAAAAGCAGCAGCTTTGAAATGGTTTATGGGTTTAGGAGAACAAACAATAACTTCTTGGGATGATATGAGATCAGTCTTCCTTAAAAAATATCAAGCTTATTGTAGATCTAGAGATTCAAAGGAAGATATTTTCAGAATGACACAACAAGAAGATGAAAGTTTAGAAGAATATTTGGAAAGATTTTTGTATAATCTACAGAAATCTAAACAACACTCTCTAAATCAAGAAACCATTCGAACAATCTTTCTCGAGGGTATAAGGGATGAATACCTTGACATCTTGAATGTGATGGGTAAAGGAGATATCTCAAACCTACCATTCGAAGAAATTGTTGACTTATGTCAAAAATATTCTAGAGGAAGAGCAAAAACAGGAAGAAGAGAAGTAAGTTCAAAAGAAGCAAAGTCAGCTGCAGGAGGGATAACAAGAGCTGAAATAGGAAGCTTATTGGAGAACTTCAAAACAGATCTCTTGAGTACATTAGGGACACAAGTAGATGTGCTAAAGGCAAACAAGAAGAAAGAAGAACACGAACAAGCTCTAGCAATCTTTTGTCCCAAATGTAGAAAGAAACATCCATTGAGAGAATGTCCTTTGGATAGTGTTCAGGTTTGTGGTCTTTGTACAGAAAATCATTCCACAGAAAATTGTCTAAGATTGAAAGAATTACAAATGAATTCAATGGAAGAAGTGCTAGGAATAGAAGGTTTTTATTATGTAGCACCACGAAGACCATGGCAACCTAGGATGCCTCAACAAAATCAGCAACAATTCCCTCAACAAAATTACCTCTATCCACCTCAAAATCCTTGGACCCCTCCAATGCCATGGCAAGCTTGGCCTCCATAACAATATCCACAACAACCTGCACAAGGTTGGAGAGGATATGGTTATGGAAACCAACCACCTCAACAGTATCAACAACAATACCAGCAACAATACCAACAGCCATTTACATATCCACAATATCCACAATCCATACCATTTCAACAACAACATTCCGCATATCCACAATCCATCCCATTTCCACAGCAGAATCCTCCACCGTTGTTGACCCAACCACAACAGTTACAACTACCCACAAATCAACCCAGACCAACTCAATTACCAGCCCAACCAATGGCAAATCCGAATAATAAGGTGGACAAAGCTGCATACACTGTAGAGGAAGCAGCATGTTTTCCCACATATTCAATTCTTCCTCTTAATGAAGTCCATCTAAGGTCTGGAAAAGTGCTTAAAAATGATTCTCCTCCAATCATAGAAGAACCAACTGAACAAGGAGAATCACCTGAAACATCACAAACTAAGATACAAATTCAGAAAGGAACAAATATTACAACACAAACACCACCTTATCCTGAAAGGTTAGTGGAACAACAAAAAGAAATAACCCTTCCCGAATTTGATATTTTAGATGAATTAAAAAATGCTTATGTCAAAATTCCTTTGTTGAAGGCAATTAAAGAAATACCAATATATGCTAAAACAATAAAGGAATTGTGCATTAAGAAATCACAGAAAAAGAAGAAGGATCCTACTACAATCCAAGTCATTGGTAAACTAGCAAGCCTCATGTCTACACAAAACATAGTAGAAAAATATATTGATCATGGTATCCCTATGGTTACTATATCAATAAATAATTTCTCAGTACCAAACACATTAATAGACTTGGGAGCAGCTATAAATGTAATGACAATGGAGACAATGAAAACTTTGCAGTTGAACAACATTAGATCAACCTCTACAATCTTAGAACTAGCAGACAGATCTAAAGTTGTTCCTGAAGGAATATTGGAAGATATCATAGTCTCTTTGGATTCATGGGAGTATCCTGTTGACTTCCTTATCTTGCAACCAAAAACAAATTTGGGAGGACATCCTCTAATCTTAGGCAGACCATGGTTAGCTACCGCCGATGCCTTCATAGGATGTAGATCAGGAAGCATGATTATTTCACATGGAGATGAAAGGAAACACATTGCTCTTTATTCACCTGCACAATCAACTTCTTTAGAATCAGTGCTTGAAGCTCAAGAAAAACAGCAAACTAAATCAGTTTTAAGTATAAATCAATTCTTTGATTTGAGAGAAGAAGAATAGAATGAAGACTTAATGGATCTTTTCATTTCAGAACCAAGTATTTCAGAGCAGCTTAGAGAAGTCCAATATGAAGCTACAAGTAACCTTTTGAATCAATGCTTTCAGGAAACTTGTACTGTTCAAACTTTGCGAAAATATTTTATAGACATCTTTCCTGTAAACACAATCTCCAATCCAACAATAAAAACAATTGAGGTAAATCCTGGAAAACATTTAAACATTGGAAACCAGTTGCAATCAGCACAAGAGCAAGAGGTAATTGCATTATTACAGAAATATTCAAAAGCTTTTGCTTGGGATTATACTGACATGCAAGGAATCCATCCTAGCACATGTGTCCACCACATCTATACAGATGATCAAATCAAACCTGTAAGACAACCTCAAAGACGAATGAATCCCATGATGAAAGAAATAGTGAAAGAGGAACTGCAAAAATTGTTGAATGTTGGATTCATCTATCCTATTTCAGATAGTCAATGGGTTTCTCCACTGGTTATTGTACCAAAGAAAAATGGAAAGTGGAGGGTATGTGTGGACTATCGGGAACTAAACAAAGCTACACTAAAAGATCATTTTCCTCTACCATTCATTGATCAAGTGTTAGACTCATTAGCTGGAAAAAAAAAATTTCTCCTTCTTGGATGGGTTTAGCGGATACAACCAGATAAGAATAGCAACAGAAGACCAAGACAAGACAACATTTACTTGCCCATGGGGAACCTATGCATATAATGTTTTGCCATTCGGTTTATGTAATGCACCTGCAACTTTTCAACGAGCAGTGCTTGCAATCTTTGCTGATCTAATTCATGAATGTGTAGAGGTTTATATGGATGACTTCACAGTTTATGGAAACACATATAATGATTGCCTAAATAACCTTGAGAAAGTTCTAAAACGATGCATTGAAACAAATTTGTCATTAAGCAATGAGAAATGTTATATGATGTTGACAGAAGGAATAGTTCTGGGACACCATATTTCTGCTTCAGGAATTAAAGTGGATCCAGCAAAAATCCAAGTCCTAGTAAACTTAATGCCTCCTACAACACAGAAAGAGGTAAGAAGTTTCTTAGGCTATGCAGGCTATTATAGACGATTCATTGAAAACTTCAGTAAAATAGCCCAACCTCTATTTAAACTATTAGCAAAAGATATTGAATTTCACTGGACAAATGACTGTCAAAATGCATTTCAAAATCTCAAAGAGAAATTATCAGTTGCACCCATTCTCCGTGGGCCAAACTGGTCTTTGCCATTTCATATATCAACTGATGCATCTGATACTGCGATAGGTGCCTCTCTTGGACAGAAAGAGAATTTGTTCAATTATGCAATATACTTTATAAGCAAGAATCTAACACCTGCAGAATTGAACTACACAGTCACAGAGAAAGAAATGTTAGCCGTTATACATGCAGTAAACAAATTCAGACACTATATAACAGGATATCAAGTTTTCATTCATACAGATCATTCAACAATCAAATACTTGATGAATAAACCCATCACCAATGGAAGAATAACAAGATGGTTACTATTATTGCAAGAATTTAATATCACAATACAAGACCGGCCAGGCAAGGAAAATCAAGTGGCTGACTTTCTGTCCCGCATACATTCACCCAATGATCCAAATCTGGTTGCAGATAACTTTCCCGATGAACACCTGTTTGCCATCACAGTAAGAACACCATGGTTTGCGGACATTGCAAACTATTTATCTTCTGGAAAGTTTCCAACTCAATTCACTAAAAAGCAAAGACACAAAATTGTTAGAGAAAGCTCTAGGTATAGTTGGGTAAATGGTGATTTATTTTATACTGGTTCAGATTTGATAATTAGAAAATGTGTGCGAGAAGATGAAATATTAGACATTCTAAGAGCATGTCACGATGAACCATGTGGTGGCCATTTTGCAGATAAACGAACATCATATAAGGTGCTGCAACTGGGCTACTACTGGCCATCCATCTTCAGAGACTCTAAGAAATATGTCAAGCAATGTGACAGTTGCCAGAGAACAGGGAGACCAATCACAACAGATGAGATGCCGCTGAAGCCACAGGTCCTCATAGAACCATTTGAGCAATGGGCACTTGACTTTGTTGGACCCATCAATCCACCATCAAATGGAAAGAAGTACATCTTAGTATGTACAGATTATGTAACCAAGTGGGCAGAGGCTAAAGCAGTGAACAGAGCAACAGAAGATACGGTGGTCACCTTTCTTTTTGAAGAAATCTTTGTCAGATATGGAGTACCTAGACAAATTGTAACAGATCAAGGAACACAATTTACATCAAAGTTGGTACGAGATCTAACAGATAAATACAAGATCAAACATAGGAAATCTACACCATATCATCCTCAAGCAAATGGGCAGGTTGAATCAACAAATAAAGTCCTAGAAAATATCATGACAAAAACAGTACAGCTGAACAGAAAAGATTGGTCTGAAAAATTAAAAGATGCACTATGGGCCTACAGAATCACATGGAAGAATACAACTGGTTTTAGTCCATACCAGTTAGTATATGGGAAAGAGGCCTTATTGCCTATAGAGTTTCAAATACAAACATATAGACTAGCAGCTGAACTAGGACTAGACCTGACAGAAGCACAACAGCAGCGGATCATAGAACTGAATCAATTGGATGAGCATCGTCAACAAGTCATAGAACATACTACATTGGTGCAACAACAAAGAATGAAGTGGCACGACAGATATATCAAAACAAAGACATTTCGCAAGGGAGACTGGGCATTACTTTTTGACTCCAAGTTCAAATACTTCAAAGCAAAGTTCACAACACACTGGCTAGGCCCATATGAAATTGACGAAATCTTCGACAATGGAGCAATCAAAATCAAGACAATTGACCAGGACTCCACCTCCTTTATAGTGAATGGACATAGGCTCAAAGTTTACAATAGGCCTATCAGTAAAGAAGCATTTATGAAACAACTAATAGAAGATAGAGAACTGGAAGTCATGGCACATCAGGCTCAGCCATCTTCCAGTCTTGTAGTTGAATAAAAAAAAAGAACACATAAAAAAAATTAAAAAAAAAATAAAAATAATAAAAAATAATAAAAAATAAAAAATAAAAAATAAAAAATAATTTGTTTGCTAGTGAAAACCAGGCAACTGGCACTTAGCAAACACGAATTCATAGGGGAAAACCAGGGCAACTTGGACTCTATGAATTCCTTATTCTTGTTCTACTGTTCTCACATAATTTCAATACAGGTACTCTCCACCAACAATTGACTTGAGGACAAGTCACATCTTAAACAAGGGGGAGACTTGCATCAGATCTTTAGCTGGAAAGCTGAAGTATAGAAGGAACTTGCATTGTCAACAGAGGGACCTGAAATAAGAAATCATTATAGAGGGACCTGAAAGACCTGCCAATGTCAAAACAACATGTGCATATTCTGTAAGCAGTACAGAGGGACCTGAAACAAAGAATCATTATAGAGGGACCTGACTAACAATTCAAGAACCAGAGCATGAAGAACAAGGAGCAGCAATAAAGTTTACTTTTTGATCCATCTACAACATCTGATCAATTGATTTCATTCCACTTGTACAGACATCATCCAGGGGAGTATATGTATAGTCATTTTGTGCTTGAAATTCAAATTTTTCTTAGAAATTTTTAGTTTTTGTTAAGTTGAAATTAATACCTGAGGATCATATCCTATATTCCCTATACATATCCTATAACCCTCATACATCATATTCCATTTCATTTCCATACATATTCCCTATTTCATTAACCCTTAAGTATTTTTCTTTAAGAGCTTAAAAGACCAAACTGGGACAAATTTTCAACCTGCACATACAAATCAAGCATTAGTGATGGTGATAATTTTAAATATGACCTAAGATGGTCATTTTAAAATTATAAAGATATGATATATAATCCAAACAAAAAAAAAAAAAAAAAAAAATCATGCGCTATATGGAAATCAAAGTTAATATATACCATAGTCCAAATGGTATGCATGCGCCATAGTTATATATATATCATAACCCAAAGTGCAAAATATATGATATATAAAGGCATATGGTATAAATTTAAAAAGGCGCATATGATATAAAGAATGGTGGACGGCCGCGCGCAAACCATATGGCATGACTGTGCATATAAGTATTGCGGCGGGGTATTGTGAATTGGTAATTGCATACACTCATTGCAATACGAACAATGCTGAAATATCATTGCACGCACACGACGGTGGTAATAACAATGGTTATGTGCATACCATTCAAAATAAAACAATGATTTGGCCATCCTCATGACACAGTCGGGTGACTGGTCAAACAAGATGGCCATACCAACCACGCATTGTAAACACCAATAAACAAAGAGGCGCACAGTACACCCATGAACTCGGTCAATTCATGACCGTTTAGACCTCAGTCCTCATTGCCAAAGAGCTCAGAGAGAAGGTGTTTGAAGCTGCAAACTAGTGAAAAGAAGGGAGAAGCGAGTTTAGGCGGATTTAAGAAGGAAAATCATCCTGGTTTTAATGATCAGTGATCACCGATTTTTGGGATTCAATCAGGTAATGGAATAATTGTTTAAGCTCGGAAAACAGTGGAAGTATGCATTGTATCTGTTAATTAATGGTTATGTTACTCTGCTCTTGCCACCAGTCAATTGAACGGTTGAACAGGGATTTGGAGCGCCGGATATTCCTCAAGCGCTCGTTGACAACAGGTAATGCCGAAACCACAGCACTAAATCAGTTGATTCACTACGTAAATCATGGCATAAACTAGTGAATCGCGCAGCATTTAAATGTAAATTCATTGCATGGATAACACGTTAGGTTCTGGTGAATTCATGTGGGTTTTTAACGATGTGCCGTGTTCATAACGAAGTCTATGAACAGAGGAGGCACCGAAATATGACTATTATGGCGTATGGCGGTATTTGTTGATTGAATTGTGCGCGTTGTTGATTGAATGCGCACTGCGCTTTGTTTATTGTTGCGCGCTGATTCCATTAACATTTCAATAAACAGTCAATCCCTAATGTATCATATGCATGAAAACGCCATATGCTATGAACCCTTGCTGCCTGCGCGTTTTTGTTTTTGTTTTAACCGAAACAGGGGATTGAAATTTCTAAGGGCCGAACGAGCCATGCCATTTTTGGTTGCCAAAGGGAGTTCGATTACTGAGCCATTTAAAACTCAGATTAAATGCGCTGTGTTTTTTTTTTTTATCATTTGTGTTTTGAGGCCGAGAGCCACCATACGCATGCATACACAGTGAACTTATGGTTTGAGGCAATGAGCATATATGAACATTGTTTGCATATGTATTTTGTTTTCAAGAATAGAGAATAGCATATTGACAGGGGCATACAGGTGTTTGGATGTTTGAACATGGAATTAAAACAGTGCTGCTGCAGAGAAAAGAGTAAACAAAAGTAAGAGTTAAATTGTTGAGAGGAGGAAGGTAAGCTTCTTTGCTTTGAAAATTTCGTTTTGAAAACGAACAATAGTTATATTTTTATTGTCAAGATGAAATTAGTAACAGCAGAGGCATTCATTCATTGGTTTTCAGAAACAATGTCAGTGGGAGTAGAGCCAAAATTTCAGATAGAGAGCTGGGGGAAGGAAACTATAGAAAAACTTTACCAAGCAGGGATGATAAGCTTTTTACAAAAATTTGATGGCCACTCTGAACGGATAACCAGGGACTTTATAAATAACTTCAGTCAAGACCAGACACTAGTAGGAGATGTCATTATTCCTGTAACCCAAGAATATCTTTCCCAAGCTTTAGATCTACCCATGATAGGTGAGAAGTATTACAAAGGCCTGCACTTCAAGGAGAAAGCTTGGACTTTCTTTCTTGAGAAGAACCGGAAAGGGAATTTTGATAGAACAAAAGGGATACCCAGGGAATGGTTCAATGAACCATGGGGTGAGTTGGTTTTGGTCATCCAAAAGTTTTTGACTTGTGATAGAGGATATAGCGTTGCCCACTTGTATCATGTCAGACTTCTACAGCATATTAAGGGAGAGGATAGGATTAACTTGCCTTACTTCCTATATAGGAGTCTCTTGAGAATGATTGAAACAGTAAAACATGAACACAGGCCTAAAGCAGGACAAATTTACCATCAAGGATTGATCAAAATCCTAGTTGAGTATCAGGTGAGGTCACAGGGCATAGTATGGAGAGAGTTCATGTCTAAAAATCAGTTCATTGAACAGATTAAGGAAGTACAGGATAAAACAGAGCAGGAAAACAGAGGGTTGATGAACTCACCCTTGTATCCCAGAACAAGAGCTAAACAGCAGAATTATATGGCCATGCAAGAAAATGAAACATCTGTTATGTCTTTTCCTAGAAGATTTAGGAATAAAAGTCCCATTGACTTAGACAAGAAAGAAGAAACATATTCCCCAAGACAACAAGAAGAAAATGACAGAGATTCTTCATATAATGATGCAGCAGCAGCATCACTAATGAAAACAACACAAGATTTTGAAAAAGAAATCAATCTGGGAAGAATCAGGGACTTAACTGACCAATTGGAAATTAGCAAAATTGTGGAGAAACAATTAAAAGAGGAAAACAAGGCAAATAAGAAAGATAATGCTAAATTGGTTAAGGCAAATGAAAAATTAACAGAAGAATTGGGGAGACTGAAACGGAAAAATAATCTACTTTCTAAGCAAGCATTTAAGTGGTTAAAGGA
Source organism: Pinus albicaulis (assembly GCA_034641835.2). Classification (NCBI taxonomy): domain Eukaryota; kingdom Viridiplantae; phylum Streptophyta; class Pinopsida; order Pinales; family Pinaceae; genus Pinus; species Pinus albicaulis. The sequence goes on along the minus strand of CM076580.1, from coordinate 975,399,432 downwards.
AAAGAATATGTGGCAGACAAGGTATGAAAAACAGAAGGTCAAAGCAGCTTTGTTCAGGGAAAGACATGACACAGGTTTGGATTGTTTGGCCAGGGCAGCACAACAGGAAGCATCTACAGGTACAACATCTACTACAGAGAGAAGAAGGTCAAAGAGGAATAAGCAAGCATGGGGACATGCTTGATGATAAGCAAGGGAGAGATGTTGGGCCTTAGTTTTGGTCTTATTTTTGCTCAAAGAAACTTACTAATCCATCTATTTCCCATCCATTTTCCCTTCATTTATTCCATTTTAATGTATATTTGATATCCATTCAGGTATTTAATTTTAATTTTTCAATTTCTAAATTTTTTATGAAAGTTTGGTTTTTAGTGCAAAATTGGCAGATTCAGAAATTCCCGTAATAGCTCTATGATTGATGTGGTTGCAGGACACTTGGGCATGAATTGAATGCATGGATGGACAGCTTGGCAACTAAGACTAAGCCAGCTATGCTTAGTTCGAACAGAACAAGCTTTATTAGGCCCAGTTGGTGCTAGTCAATCATGACTAGTCATTCAGAAATCCCATAGAAATAGGGCAGTTTTGAGATTCTATGGGATTGGTCATATTTCTTGGGATAAGAGTAATGAATTCGACTTAGATAGGTGGATGAGAGTAGATGGGTTTGTTTGAGTGAATATAGATCAGTTTGTTTCATGAGACTTCTTATTTAAAGCCAAAACTTTGATGGCTTAGGTATTAACTTAATATACTTTTATGTTGTGACACTTTTGGATTGAGGAGCTAATTTGAAGACTTATGTTATTATTATTTTGCTGTTCAATGCTATGGATGTGTAACTGAATTTAAGCTTCTTAGATCACCTATCAAGTGTGCAAGGCAAGGGTGGAAGGGCCCCCATTCCAAGCTAAGTACACTTTCTTGTTAACTAGTTTTATTTCCTTGTAATCTGATTATTGTAGAACTGGTTTTTCAAAGCTTTATTTCAGTTTTCTTCATGGTTCATGCATAATGATTGATTTCATTAGTTCATAGCTTATTCATCACTTTATCGAGTTGGAAAAACAGGTGTTCAAGTTGAGCATCCCTTCTACTAAAATGATGAATTAAAACTAGTTTCCTTTGTTTGTATGCAAGTAATTTCTTATTGAGATTTTGATATTGAGATGAATGAATTATGATGGAATATCTTATGTGTCTCTTAAGTTAAGAGTTTATTTCATTAATAATTTATCCATCTTGGTTTTAATCTCTGATTCATTAAGTGGTAATTGAGGTGAAAGTGGACTTCTTGAGTCAAGAACCATTTCAATATTCTTCCTCTTTTTAAACTAATTGAATTAGAATTATAGGATGTATTACTTTCAGCTTTTGAATAGCTTATCTTTCAAGGTTTGATTACATCTGATCTTCACATATAGTGAACTTGCCTCAAAGCATAAACAACCCGGATTGATAAGAAATAATTGTGTTAATTTAGGTACATAAATTAGCTCAACAGATGATAAGGAGAGCTCTTTTGAAGACGCATCTTGAATTATTCAGTCAAGGCTTTGATAGTGTCATTGAAAAAATGTGTGCCCTCATTGCTAATCAGAATCTTAGGACAACCAAACCGAGTCACTATATTCTCAAAAACAAACTACGCAGCCATATCAGTAATTCAATCCTTCACCGATTTGGCTTTAGCCCATTCGGTTACATAATATGTCGCAGTGATGATGTAGCATGCACCACTCTTTATTCCTGGAGGAGTAATAGATCCCAAAAAATCAATATCCCACTTCTCAAAATCTTGCAACACCATCTGCGGATTCAAGGGTATCTCATCCTTGTGTGAATATTTCCCCGTCCTCTAACCGATATCACATGTGTGACAATGTACATAGGCATCATTGTGCAGCGTGGGCCACCACAACCCAGTGCACAAGATCTTCTGTGTAGTGACCTTACCTGCATAATGACCACCATTAACTCCTCCATGAGCTTCATTGATAATTCCCTGCCTTTCATACTCCAAGACATACCTTCACAGGACCTCATCCACACCTAATTTGTACAATTTTCTAGCAATAATGGTGAAGTCTGCTGTGCGTGCCACAAGTTCTTTCTTCTGTTGAAATGTATACTCCTCAGGCATGCAAACAGTAGTAAAAAACTGAATGATATTAGGGAAATGTTAATCAACCACTTTTATCGCAAACAATTCCACGTCTGGCAATCCATCATCTATATTTGGAGGCTCTTCTCCTAATTCAATTCACGACAGATGGTATGGCCTTGAATTTAGTTGTCCTAGTTTTACTATAATTTCAAAATCACATTCTTGGAATAACAACAACCACCTACAGATATTCCCCCCCAACACAGGCTTGTTGACCAGGTATTTCAAAGCAGAATGATTAATGAACACTTTAAAGTGACCTCCCAATAGATAGTGGCGGAATTTTTGTAGCAAATATACCATTGTGAACCCTTCCCTTTCCGTGGTTGAGTAGTTATTCTCCATGCTTGAGAGTTTTCAGATGGCATAAACAATAGGATGATCAATTTCTCCTTCCCCTGGTTGTGCTAGCAGAACTCCGAGCATAATACAGGAGGCATCCACATGTACGTGAAACGCCTTGGACCAATTCAGGAAGACTAGGATGGGCGCAATGACCATCCTTTCCTTGAGAAACTCAAAACTCTTTTGGAAATCCTCATCCTGGCAGAACGTTGCATCCTTCTTTAACAAATTTTCCTTGGGAGCAGGTATCAGCGCATATCCCTTAATAAACTTTCTATAGTACCTAGTATGCCCCAATATTGAGCACAACTGCTTAATATTCTTAGGTACTTCCAAATTAACTATGAAAAAAATCTTGGCAAGATCCACCATTAATCCCTACTGGAAGACAATGTGTCCTAGCAGTATTCCAAAAGGTACACAAAAAATACATTTCTTCATATTCAATGAGATATGATACTTTCTACAAGTATCCAACATTAAGCGCAGATTGGACACATGCTTCTTTAACAACCCAAAGATAGTCCAATCATGAAAATATACCTCCAAAAACTTGTGTGTGTATTCTCTAAAAGTAGGAACTATCACACGTGAGAAAATGGTAGGGGCATTCTTCATTCCAAATGGCATAACTATTTATTGGAAGGATCCCCACTCACTAGAAAAAGTGGTCTTACTCCTATCATCTAGCACAATCCGGATTTGATGATAGCTTGAAAACCCATTTGTAAAAGAATGCGCTTTGTGTCCTCCAACATTGCCCAAGATTTCATTTGAAAATGGATTTTGGCATGGATCATGCACACAAGCATCATTCAATTTGCACAAATCAACACAGATTTTGATTTATCCCTTGGTATTCTTATCTTGCACAACCATTGGACTTACCCAATCAAATTCTTCCACAGGCTCAATGATGCCTGCTGCCACCATTGTTTCCAACTCTTCTTTCACTTTCTACTTATATCTGGGGTTCAACCTGTATGGATGTTGTTTTACAGGGCGCACATTAGGCTTCAATGTGATTTTCATTACTCCCAAGTCCCTAATGATGCCCTTCACTTCTGAAAAGTTTGTAGGGAATAGATCCTGATATTCTGTAAGCAACTTAGCAACAATGACTACTGTATCATCATCCCAGTAATCTCTAATCTTGGCTAACTTAGGTTTTTCTTCAGTTCCAATATTCACCTGTCTTAATCTCAACATCTTTGTCACATCCATAGAGGTGATTGAGGGAACAACTACTACGTGATTCCCTTTAGATTCAGGAATCATGATATACCTTGGGTCCTCATCATTTTTATTCTAGTTTCAACTTTCTGCAATTCAAAATGGAATTCATCTACATGTCCTGAGATGAAGGCACACAATCAATCACGGGCTTAAAGGAATCAAATATTACTTCTTGAATATTATGCAGAGCCTGACCAATTGTTTCAAACCCACTTTCAAACCTAAAGGTAAGAATAAAATTATCTATCAGCATAGACCACTCACTATAAGTGCCTCTGCGCAGCTCTATCTCCAAGTACCATTTAGTTGGCACCTTTCCCAACATGTGAATAAACATATGAACCCATTCAGGTCATGGTTCTACACCACATACCTAATTCAACTTGGAAAAATGGTTGCCCAGGTATTCTTTTCCAGAAGATAAATCCTCCATTTTAATTACTGGGCATTCAAACTGCAGCCTCATCATGTGTGCACATTCCTCCCAATATCCTATATTCTCCTTATGTGTTTCCCACCATCTTGCTAGAGTGGCGTGCAAGCCAAGATCCAAATCGTGGAATCTTTGTTCTACAGGAACATACCTTTATAGCTCTCCTAAGAACATGTTTACATCAGTTGAGCCATCATAATGTAGGAAATCACATACCTCAGATTTTATACAACACAGAGCGTGGGTCACACGATTATAACACAACGCAGGCACCTCATATAGTCGATTCTAACAATTATCTAGTTCTTCATCATAGTCTAAAACGAAAGAAATATCCTTCTCCCATTTAAGGTTCACTTCTGTTGTTGGATTAATCCAGTCTTCTTCGCACAAATTTAGCTTATAGATTTGATTGATTTTGTCCTCAGCACACACTGGTTCAGTATACCTTTGGCCTTCTGTAGGATCCAGATGAATGATTACCCTAACTCCATTACTTTCAAAATCCATCCTCCTTTTCTTCAGATTAATAACACCATCCATGTCAATGGCCCAATCCAATCCTAAAAGTGCAGGATAATGATTAGCATCATCTATAATTTGTATGACATCAAAGTCTGTCAATACCTTAACACCTTCTATATTGACCACAACTCTTGACAACCTTCCCAAATGAATGATCTTCTTCTGATTATCCATGCGCATTTGGATAGTAGACCATTTCATCTTTGGCTCTCGCATGCGCTGCCAAGTTTATTTAGTTAAACATTAGCATCTGATTCCAGATATAAAATTTCTTGGTCCACTTCATAAGCATCAATTTGCATAGTCATATGCATCTCTCTACCCATTCTCTTCTTTTTCTTTTAAATATCATTGACTGCTCATTATTCTACCATGAGATATTCTTTCTCTACACAATTATCTATCAATGCTTATAAATTTTCAGCAACCTTCTTGTTGAGCAAAAACATTATGCATGTTTGTAAAAATGGCTTAATCTCTTCTTCTCCTCCTGCTTCCTTCAGTGTTCAACCACTTGTTGATGTATCTTCTTCTACAAATTATTTCCTTGCTTCAATAAAGGTCTCTTTGGCGTGCTGAAAATTGAAGCCTTCTATTTTTTCAAGTTCTTTTCAGATCCATACATTAGTGGTAGGTTTCTTTCCCTTATCTTCATTGGTAGCTACTCCACCCCTAGTAGCTACATTTACACAAGGATATTATTCACGAGTTTTTGCGCGAACCATCTAAATATTATGCGTTGGGCTCTTCTTTTCCTACATTTTGGAAATAAAAACAGAATAATCTTCTATAACATGATCAAACTGTCTACAGTACATGCAGGACTATCGCGTGAATAATGACCCGCATCACCACAGTTATAGCAGATCACTTGTCCTCGTCCTCGACCAGCTAATCCACCTCCTCGACCTCTTCCTCTACCTTGGAATCCTCTGTTCCCAGAAAGGGATGTTGGTCATGTAAGCTCAACCTAAATTTTATAGATCTCTGCTTTATCCAACATCATATCATAGATATGGAAATTATTCTCATCATTCCCTAATGATGAAAAAAACTTGCAAAATAACTTCTTTATGTCAAACTGATATTTTCCAATCCTTGGGCAAGAATTTGTGTCATGTAGTCCAATAATTTGACATATTGTGCACCATATTGGGTTCTTCAATGGACTAGGACCTCCATCATTCAGATAGTTGTTGAAAATAGGACATTGGTCTTTATGATGTCCAGAAGCTTTGTATTTGATACATCACACCTCTGCGCAAACCTCCTTGCCTTTGTCCTTGCACAAAATTTGAATTTCCAGATGCATTGCTTCTAGTTGACTCTAAATCTGTTGATTTCCCAGCACAAATAGGTGTCGAGGTAGCCTCCATTTTCATTGCAACTTCTACATCCTGAGCTTGTGTGGAAATATTGTGCTGACCTAATGGCTAGCGCAGATGTGAGAGAAACCTAGAAAAGCACCATTCTTTATGTTGAGTATCATCAATCATGAATCCACCATCTATGATGGTGTGCTTTAACCTTTGATCAGCCTCCCATATAGATTCATTATATTCTTGACAAATATCCTTCATTTATGTCACTGGCTACGTGTATGACTCAGGTTTCTTAAAATGCTCTTCTAGGGCTGCTTTAATTTCTTCCAGGGTAGATTAGGGTTTGATTTCACATATATAATGTACCAGTCTAGTGCGCGACCTTGAAATGTAGTAGCTAGTTGTGCTTTTATAATATCAATATTGTTCACTTGCTGAGCCTACCATACGGCCTCAATTACAAACTAGAAGTGATCAGTGTCCTCATTTCCACTGCCTCTGAAATAAGGTAGTTTCAAGGATGTGACCATATCTACTTTAGGGGGAGGTGGAGGTGGAGGTGGAGATGGACTGCACAGTGGGGTAGGAGATCTGTGATGTGAGCTCAGAAGTGGAGTGGATGGAGTGGGAAACCGATTCAAGGGTTTATGATATGACGAGATTTCTTATTCATAATCGGTTTTTGGTTCAGGTTCATTATTAGATCTAGGCTTTAGAGGGCTATAAAGAACTTTTTTAGAGTCTTCGCGGTAAATTATTCCACTGCACATAACTGAACCTCTTTGATGCATCGAAGTAGTATGTTCGCATAGACAACCTCGTTCACACAATATCATTTTTGGTAATAATTTCAATGGGCGTAGGAACTTACCTCTCGAGCCTTTGAAAAAACTTTTTTCAGCTTCAGGGTATGACACAAATTGGTCAACATCAAATTCAGTCACAAATCCACCCAAAAGGCGTATGATCCAATGATCTACCGCGAGAGTGATATTATTATCGAATTTCTCTACTTGCTGGATAAATTTAGGAGTCAATTCAGTGACTACATCATCTTTTATGTAGTGATGGAACTCAGATAAGTGTGACAACCACTCCTGTAGTTAGTGCGCAGAGGAAAAAAATAAGATTTCATGAACTTATATATAAATATACTTATGTACCCATTATTCGTCAGAAAACTTAGTGCTTCTATTCTCCTACAGTGCAAATTCAAGGATCTTTCTATCCAACTAGTCTTGTAATTCATCGTGCAACGGATGCCACAACATAAATTCTCCCTCAAAATTATGATCCTATTCCCAGAAATGGAACCATTTTTTGGCTCGAGGGTTCCTGACCCAGGTTAGGAGTTTATGGTTAAACCAACAAACCCTCCAAATATTGGCCCTTTGGGAAATGATCTGCTTGCGCAGACCAAAGTCTCACCCTAAGTAGTGTGGGGGGTGATGGAACCATGTTTCCGCACCCTGAGAGAGAATTTAATGAAGTGGTCCTCACAAAAACTGAATATGAAACTATACAGATGCACACAACAAATTATAACAGAAATACAAAGAATGTGTAATTATCAATATGATAACATAGAAATATTGTTTCACTTTAGCGCAACCAACAAATCAGGACCAGATCTAGATCTTAACCAATGTAACCACTAAATAGATCTCTTAATCATCAATAATCCTACATAATCATATCAAAAAAAAAAATGAAATCATTAAAAAGTAAACAGACAATGCGATCTCATCAGAGCACAAACAAAAAATATAGACACATAACACAGAGAGCTTTACCAAAACTGTTCTTCTATTATCTTTTAAATCTGTCAATACATCAATTGTCTTTCCAAAACCCTTACAAACCCTTCCACACACATAGCTAGTGGAGTCCACACACAGCGAGGATTAGGTCTCCGCGCACACAGCTAGCAGGAGCCTTTCAACCCAACCCAAAAACCCTTACAGATGCATAAAATATAATAACATCAATATCTCATATCACATGTGTTACTACTTACCTTAGACATACTCTATCTATTTATAATACACATAGCACGTAGATACTATGGTTTGAGGCCCATAATTTACATTTAAGCCCAATTACATCCAAAATTGGGGAAAAAATCCCATTGACTTCATTTGCAAAGCGCGCACATACAAAAATACAAAAAGTGTCTTTGAAACTTGTGCCTCTGGGGACCCCACTCCAACAAGGTTGTATTAGCTACAACAGGATATTAGTAAGATAAATGAGAAAAATATCCTTCTTATTCATGTTGAGAGAAAGATGAAAGAAGTTATAGATCATTCTCCTTATTTCATTCTAATTTGATCAAAGAACCAGAATGGGCTTACCTACTTGTTGGGATCAACAAGGAAATTTTCTTTCATGGGATTTATATGAAAAAAAATTAGTAGCAGCTAAGAGAAAAATAAAAAATATCCATGAGAAGGCTACAATTTTTAAAGGAAGAAATACAATGAATCATTTACAGAGAGATTTCCAGCTTCTATGGTAGGTGAAAACACTATTTTCTACAAATCCTAACTATGAAAGGCTAGCATATTTAAAGGTTTCATTTTAGAATATGATCCTGTGTACATTTCCAGAGCTAGAACTTTGGAAAAAATGTGAAAATTTGATTGGAGCTATCGAAGTTCAAATTGTGGAACTAATAGGTCCTTCTCAAAGTCAAAGTTCCACAAGTCATGCTTCTTGTCAATGAAAACATCCATTTTGTAATTTTGGAAATCAATATGTTAGACAATAGTTAAGGTGGTTTAGGGAAGTTGGACAGTTATTCTATAAACTTTTTTGCTGTAATATTTAAAAGAGACTTGAGAACCATTGAAGGGGTTTCAAAATTTTCGAAGGCTCAAAGAATTTTTGAGATATATATGTGTAATGTGCAAGTTGTTTTGGAAGGTTTAGCGGCTAATATTCGCTGGTGGGCTAATTTTCAATGCTTTTTCCAAAAAAAAAATTTGCCAATTTCCATTTTTTTTTTAAAATTGATTCACCCGAATTTTATAGTATAAAATTATTTTACCCTAAAAATCGCCAAATTTTAAATATAATAATATAAAATAATTAGAAACCTAAATATTTTTACAAAAATATCATCAAAATTTTTACAATTTACATATCGGGGACTAGTAAGATTCACCAAGGTTTCTAAACTTTAAGATAAACTTCCATCCTTAAAATTTCCCCTCGTGAATAAAATTATCAATGCTTATTATAGAATGTTGGTGTTCACAATATGTGTGTTTTCCTTTTGTGATACATTCATTCTTATTCTCTCTTGTTTGAAATATGTGTATCATTGTAGCTGATTTCTAGTTTAATAAAAAAAATTATCTATGTTTCTAATAGCTGCAAAAGATACCTGTGAAATTATTTACAGAAACTTAATAAGCACTCCACTACTTCATCATTATACTTTCATATTCATTTCACAGATATATTTTCTTCTAGGTTTTGGCATATTTCATTCTGAAAATCCTAGTATATAAAATCCTTTCTCTTTTAATTTCTTCCCACTATTTTGCAACCTCATGGTAAGCTATGATCACTAATATTAGGCTAACTTGAGAATTTTTTCAAACTTCCAATGTTAAGTTCCCATTACACCTAAAAGAGTTTGTCTCATAGCACAATTTTTAAACAAATTTATCATATTAGAAATTTATGTCAAAGGAACTAGTTCCCCTTCGACTAGGAACTATTTATAGGGAGACAAAATCAATTGGAAACATTTTCGGGGAACAAAATTCAATATTTTCCATGTGTACTAAAAATTTATTTGTCTATTGAGATAAGAAAGTGTGGGATGATATTTCTCACCAAAGGAAACTAGTTGCTTGCTAATCTAGATCCAAGAAGACCACATACCCATTCAGATACTTCCCAAAAAAAGACTCTAGAATTTCCTATTCTTGAAAAAGGACTTTGTAAAAGAGTTTGGAGGGAGAAACAATCCCCAATAACTCCTAGACCCACACTATCTTCTCCTATAACATAAGCTTCAAGTTCACATAAATTTGAGTTGAATATTCCTAAAGTTTCTCCCACCTAACTTTCCTTTTCCAGAGCCCCTATTGGAGCATAAAAAGTTTGAATCTATTTCATTTTCTTCCCCTTCTATATCTTAAGTTAAATAAATAAAACAAGTTTATGAAGCAAATGAACCTCAGTTGATCCCAATTGCATCTGAAGTTGTTCATGTTTCTGTAACACTTCCTCCTCCTTCATATCAAATAGTAATTCTTCCACCTACACCCCTCAATATGGAAATATTTGGATATTTATAAAATCATTATCTTCTTCTCAATCTACATCAATAATTGAATTCCTTTCCCCAATATTACCTAAATCTACTACCTAGGTTCAGTGGGGAAGATGATATCATAATATAAAAACACATTTTAACTTTTTGTGCATTTGTAGAAAATATAAATGTTGAATATTTAGATGTGGTAACAAGGCATTTTTTTTTAGTATTTTTATGGAGAAGAAATAAAATGGTTCAAGACTCTTCCATAAAATTCATTAAATACTTGGGAATAATTGGAAAATGATTTTACCACTAAGTGGGGTGAAAATAAAGATTGTGTTTACTATTTGGAAGAATTTAATAATATAAATAAAAAGCATAATGAGGATGTGGAAGAGTTTATTAAATGATTGAAAAAGTTCTATAATGGGATACCAACATAAGCTAAGCCTTTACGAAAAGAAACTAAAGTAGATTTCCTAGGAGCTTTTGATGAAAATTTCAGTTTTACTCTCAAGGAAAGGAAGTTAGAAACCGTTGATAAAATCCAAACTGATGCCTTAGAGATTTAAGCTAACCTAGAAGCAATAGGAAAAATGAATGGAAAATATAATCATTCTAAGAAAATAAATGAAAAATAAGAATTTTTACTTTCAGGGTAGCAAAAAGATTCACGAGATCAAAATTTAGATTGAATGAAAAAAATGATAAAGAACTTCTCAGACAAGTTGGTCAAGCTATAACTTGAAGATAAAAATCCACCAAGGAAATTGTAGCAAGGAGGAAATAGGAATTTCAATCCTCAATTTAGGAGACCTTACAATCCCCATCTTCATATTTTACAAAGAGATAAAAAATATCAATAATATCAGGTATAGCCACCTTTAATGATCGAAGATGAACCTAGTGAGAATTTGGAGGATTTAAAACAAAACTCAACATTATCAAATGAATAAAGAAAATTTGAAGGTATGGATTATGCATCCAAGTACCTTTTAAATGAGAAATAAATTGATAGGTATTGAAAAATATTTACATATATAATGCAGTCTAAGCTTCACAAGAGGTACAATTTAATATCAAGAAAAATATCGAGTACCATATCAACATGGTAATTAGGATCCAAAAAATTCAGAAGCGATAATGGTAAAGTAAAGAAACATGTACAAACTATTCCAGTTTTAGGAAGAGAAACATCAGAGTTAGGGGATAAAATCAAGGAGAAACAAGATAACCAGTCAAATTAACAGACTAAATACAAGAAACCAATCCCCAAAAATAAGGAATCGAAAGAACAATCGAAGGTGAAAAAAGGAGGGTATAATTTTAACATTGATAAAGAACTAGGAAAGCTGAAAATACCTATTCCATTATCAAAATTGGTAAAGCAACCTTCTTATAAAAAAAATTGTCATTTTCTTGAATTTGACTCTGGTAACACTGAATCAAGATCATGTTAATATAAAAGAAGAACAATTTGTGGTGATGTTTGGGACACATGTTTAGGAACAATATCCTATGCCTCCTACTTTTTATATAGCTTTTTTTATGCACAACTTAATGTTTCACAATTGTATGCTTGATTCGTGTGCCTCACCTAACTTGATTCCTTTATATGTAATGTAGAAGTTAGGTTTGAAGATTACTGAACCATATAAATATTTGTATTCATTTCCTTCAAGAAGAGTAAAATGCATTGGTTTGATTAAGGACATTGTTGTTTCATTAACAAAAATTCCAATAAGAAGCATTGAGATGGAGGTGGTTATGGCTGATATTCCACCCAGATTTGGTATGTTATGTTCTAGGTCACGGGGAATGAATCTTGAAGGTTCAATAAAATTAGACTTAACATATTAAATTATACCAGTATTTGGAGGGGAAGAAATAATACAATACTAAGAATCTAGATTTGTGAAAATAGACACTTGAGAAGATAATCTTAATAATTATCCTATATATAGTAAAGATAACAATTTTGGTTGTTTTATTTTCGAAATGGATGATAAAGTAGTTGAAGATACTAAAATTCAATCATCAACAACTATGAAGCAATCATGGGAAGTTAAAAATCGTATTTTGAAGATGTATTTTGATGGAGCTTATTTGAAGGAAGTAACAAAGCAAGAATTTTGTTGATATCCCCAAAAGTTGAGAGATGACACCTCTGTCATATAAATTAGAATTCAATGCCACTAATAATGTAACAATGTATGAAGCTTTGATCTTGGGACTACAAGCCACTAAAAATATAAAAAATGATAATTTATCAGTCTTTAGAGATTTAGATCTCATAGTTAAGTAGGTAAAGGGCCTATGTCATACTAGAAATCCAATATTGAGGTCCTATAGAAATGAAGTTTTGGATTGTATGGAAAATTTATTTTCATCTTTTAATATGCAATTTCTGCCAAGGGAGAAAAAAAAACTTACTGATTCTTTAGTATTATATGCTAGTACGTTCAAACCATATCAAAATCCTCAATTGAGATATGAGATTGAGATCAAACATCTACCTTAAATACTTGAAAATGTCAAATATTGGCGGGTCTTTGAAGATGAAAAACAAATGAAGTGTTTTATGGAGGTGATTGGAGAATTTTCTACTTATGTAATTGATCAGGAAGATGAAAGTGAAAATGAGAAAGAGGGAGTCAGTGACGATAGTCCACCATGGAGAGACATTATTGTTGATCAAAACATCTTGCAGTTGAAAAGTAGTGAAATACCAAGAGGTCTTGTTCCATTAGATAATATTTTTTATAAAAATGATGCCTCGATAAAAATAGAAAAACAAGTTTACGAAGAGGACGTTGAATATTGTAACATTGGGATAGAACAACAACCTAAGATGATCAAATTTGCAAAGGGAATTCCTAAATATTTCAAGCAGAGGTATGTTGATTTGTTAAAAAAATATTCATTTTTTTTTCTTGGTGCTATTAGGATCTTAAAAACTAGAATGCAGATATTATCCAACATTGAATTGCTCTAAAGCCAGGAGTTAAACCATATAAACATAAGTTGAGGCAAATAAACCCTCTGTTGATTCCTATGATTGAAAAATAAGTTAAAGATATTTTTGAAGCTAAAATTAAAGTCCCTTTAAGATACTCAGAGTGGGTAACTAACCTTGTTCCTGTGAGAAAGAACAATGGATAAATAAGGTTATGTGTAGATTTTAGAAATCTGAATAGAGTGCCTCTAAATGATAACTATCCTTTTCCAAATATGGATCATATTTTGCAGAAGGTAGCGAGATCATCAAGACTATCCATGATAGATGGTGTAATATCCCAAAATGGGAAAAGAGGTAATATAGAACAAAAAAATGGAAATAGTAGTGAATAACATTACACCAAAATGTGAGACAAATATGGAGCCATTTTATTATGCAACTCAACAACAAATAAGTACAATAAATTTGGGTATAACTCAAATAATCAAGGCAAACAAGCCTCCAATGAATATATATGCCAAAACATGAAATGTTGATGCATAGCAGAATATCGGAGAACTAGTACAACGTAGTCCCAGTGGATATAACTGCAGCTAGAAAATGTAATAACAAGTATATGCTAATATATGGCTCAAATAGTGCCAGACATATAGATCTATGCTCCCAAGCACATTTCCGAGACAACCCAGAAAGGGTTTCCGGAAATACACAAAATGCAAAAGTGCTGGAATGCAGCCCTAGGGTTGAATAAGCTCTGCAACTGGACACCTAAAAAGGAGGTGGTTGAACTGATGTAGAATGTATGGAAACTCCTCCAATAGACTTTCCAAATGAAAGGCTGATCCCTTCACAGAAAATTTAACTCTCCAAATGATGCACTGAATCCTCCACTACAAATTCTCACCAATATAACGTAGTCTATGAGGGAAACTACATTGTATGAGATGGTAATAGCTTGGCCTAGTGAAAAATGATGAAATAATGCCCAAGGACCTCCCTTGATGGTCTCCCAATGGAAATAATGATTCCTCCACTAAAAAAAGCTCAGAAAATGGCCTTGTAAATCCTCCACTTCTTCTACCTTGTAACACGGCACAACCCTAGAAGAAATTGCGCTCTAGATGAAGAATAAAGCTGGACTGATGCCAAAATGTGGATATCCAGCTCACAAACCTATCCTGAGTGGGCACTCCAATTCCCCCAAGGATGAGGGTGGGATTCTCGCTCGGGAACACCCTTGTGCTAAACAACACAACATACTCCACTAAATAGCTAAAGTGTGCAAGAAGTCATAACAGACCAAAAACATAATAATAATCAACATATGCCTTCTATTGTTGCCTTCCTCTTCCTTATATGAATTTTGAGCCTTCTCACCTTGGGCCCCATTCATTAAAGCCACTACTCTCATGGAGAATTCCTCCCATTGACACTGCATTGTCTCTCATTAACTATCCACTCCCTCCATACCAGTGTTGTTGATTTGGTCAAACTTGACCCCATCCACTTGATTCATCCTCTATTCACACATGAGGGTGCTTTATCCAGCTATTAAGATGTTCCTTATTCACATTAGGAGTGATTTTATTCCTACTAAGGAGATTTATGGGTCTCCATACCCTCTTATTTCTCTATCTAAGTGGAAAAAACAAATTTTAATATTCCAACTAGGTGAAAGCAAATTTGGAATATTACAACCCTCCCCTCCCAAATGTTGCTTGTCCTCAAGAAATTGTAAAGGTGAGTGTTGCAAAACTTCTCTTCCTTCTCTTGTGACACCCCTATATGATAAGCTCCCCTCATGAACCAAGTGTCCCCCAATCAATCCATCCCTGAAATGCTCCTCCAAAGTGCTCATGAGATGCTCCTCGCAAGTGCTCAAGTTAACAAAATGGGTCACCTCATAAGGAAACAAGAGATCTAATGTAACAACCATATACTGCCCAATGTTCCTCCTAAAGCATGAGGCATAAGAAGTGCAGGGAATCTCATTCCCAATGGGAAAATCCAGTCCATGTGCCATCCCTCCAATCATGTCAACAACAATGATAAGAACATCATCAACATATGGGATCAAAATCAAAGACACACTAGCTGCCATATTAAATAATGGAGGAGGATAATACTCCCTCAAGTGGAACTAGCGCAGTATTACTCTTGACTGCCTCAGAATATGGTATGATGAGTGGTTTCCCAACCACTTTCTTTCTGCCACAATCCTCTCACGTGTCTGGGGAAGGTGAATAATGTGTGGTGCCAACTAAACACACCTTGAGTAAGATATCATCTCCCCAAAATCTACTAGGGAGTGGTCATCCTCATCACTGCTTATGGCCCCAACTGAACCAAGAAGTCTATAAGAAAGAGTGCCCTCTTTTGGAGCAATGAACTGTACATGGATGAAAAGGAAATACAAATACTCAGTTAGTGGATCATTATGCACAAAAACACAATCATTACCATGTACCTTGAGCACGCTTGTGAAGTGTCTCATAGATGGGCCTCCCCTCATTCATATTTGAAAAGGAAGTGGTTGTGACAACTCTGCCAAGTATTTGTGTCTCTCCTCAATCTCAAAACAACCCATGCATCTCCTAATATGATGGTGCATCTCCTCTTTGAAGCCTTCCCAAGTGAACCCCTCCATGATAGTTCGATATGCCCTCATGAAATCAATGCGGCTGGAGAGGAAAACCTCATATGCTGGATGTAGTAGCTTCTCCTTGAGCTTAGAGGATTTATTCAAGAAGATACTACTATGATAATAGATGACCCCATCTATCACTCCATACCTCTCATTTGACAACTAACCATCAAGTACTCTGCATGTGAAGAGATCCTTGGAGTATTCCACCAATAGTTGAGATCTCCAATAAGGATCTATACCCAATAATGACAGCGCTTCTGGTCTACTAGGTAAAACACTTGTCATGTTGTTTCCCTCTTCTTTGACATCTCCCATGCCAAATTCATATGCCGATATGTTTCTATCCCGCCTCTGTTGCCCCTCCTATAGCTGCTCCTGCTCAAGTAATGGTTGAAGCTTTTGGAGGTTAGCCTTCCATAGGAAGCTATCACCCATCCAAAACCTTCTGAGTTTGGCCAATGTATGTATGAGTGTCCACCACCCTCTACCATATGTGGAATATTCCTCCCTATGTGGAAGTATCTTCTGGTTCTCCAAAGCCATGGAGTGGTCTCCTTGCACCATGATGGTGCCATCATCCATCCCTGAAACATCTCCTCTTAGCGCAAGATGTTTGGTGAGAGTTGTTAATATTGATATTGGGAGAATGTATCCCTCCTCCCTGAGCCTACCCAAGACTCTTTGTGTTGTGCCTATTCCTCCCAAGGTCCTTCCCCCTCCTGGATGTATGACTGGTGCAACCTCTTGTGAGATATTTCCCATTAACTCCTAGTCCGGGGGTCTCCCTGGTGGAATGCATCTAAATAGTAATGTGTCATGGGCCAAGGTAATCTACATAATTGATTGGACTGTTAGGTCCTTTCTTCCACTGCGCAAATCCAGCTCTACTTTTTATGTGAAAATTTTCTGAGAGGGACAAGTGTGCATGCCCCTAATCACCTTATGCTTACCACTCCTTTTATCTATCCACTCCATCTGTAAAGTCTCCCAATCTGTGGTGACCTTCCCCAAAGTAATCAACCACTTCACATCCAATATCACATTGGTGTCAGGGATATCAACCACAAAGAAGTGATCAGTCAAGGTGTATGTTCACATGGTGACAGATAATTCTGGAACATATTTCATGCATTGCATGGTTATAGCTCCTACGACCAAAACTGAAAATCCCTCAAAGTCATCAGTAGATATTTCCCTCCTCTGCACTAACTAGGAATCAATAAAGTTGTGGGTGGCCCCACTGTCAATCAACACTAATACCCTCTGATCCTGAATGGAACCTCAAACTCCCAAAGTTAAGTACTTGGGTACTTCCCCCAAAGATGCAAGGGTCCCTCCAACTGGAGAAAATGCCCCATTCCCACCTCCTGGTGGTAGTGGATCCTCTTCTTCTATCCCAACGATGTGACCTCCTTCTGGTTCGTCTTCTTCCTCCTCTTCATCATCAGAGAATACCTCTATATAGTGTGCCTTCCCTACTACACATCTATGTCTGGGTGCCCATGATTCTTGGCATGTGAAGCAAAGATTCCTTCTCCTCAAGTCTCTTCGGACATCATCGCTAAGAGGTCCTTTTTTTTATCTCCTTTGAAGGAGGAGCCTTCACATCTTTCCCCTTGGATGGAAAAGTGGGCTTTTCCTGAAATGGTGCCTTTCCCCTTGGCAAAGAATATTGTAGATATCTAACCTTTTCAACAACATCTTGAAGGATAGTTGGCTTGGTTGATTTAACCAACCCATGAAGAGGTTATGCTAGCCCATCAATAAACATATAGACCCTCCTATCTACAGATAAATTAGGAATCATAACAAAAAGTTCTAAAAATTCAAAAATGTAAGTTTCTGGATTACCTGACTATTTGAGCTTGGCTAGCTCAATAAAAGGTGCCTCTAGGTCTCTTCAATCAAACCTCTCCACCAACCTCCTGGTGAACTCTGAATATGCAGTCACATTGGCATGCCCCAATGTAGAAATACCATGAAACCACCAATCATGTGCCTCACCCTCAAGGTGCAGTGATGATATTTTGATGTCTTCCATCTCCAGTACGTGGTTCAACTAGAAGTAGATGTCTAGCTTCTCTACCCAAGACTTGGTTGTGCATTTGGATGACCCATCAAAATCGGGCAGGAAGAATCTACCCATATTCTGGTGAAGATCATTGTTTTGTATGAATCCTCCACCTCTATTGTGATGTCAGGGTCTCCTGTTGTCCTTGATCTGACAAAACTCCTAAAATCTCAAATGATATTTGAATCTCTGAGACTGAGACTCATACTCAAGAAAGTGATCTTCAAGAGTTTCTTGTTATTGAAATTGTAGAAATTTATTAATACTGATGTATTACCGAATTCTCCTGATCTAACAATACTTATCTTCTTGCTAAATACAGAATCCTTCCACTGTTAAACTTGCGGAAATTTAAAACTCAATTGCAAACACATGTGAATAAATTCAATCGCACATAACACAGTTGTTTAACAGGAAAGCTTAAATCTAAAAACCCCAACTATCATATATTATGTATATCAATGGAATCATGTAATAATCTCATACAAATATTAGTACATCAAGCTCTTAGTACAATCAACAATCATTACACACTGTCATGCAGAAATTTGCATCTCTATGCACCAACTTCTTGCCTCCTGACAACTTACCTCCATTGCGCAATCCCTGCTGAAGAAGACCCATGAATGAATTCGAATTTTCCTTACCTTGACTACGCAATCCTCATTGGAAACTCCAATGTGTGTCAGATGCATTGAATGCATCACTATAGTCACAATGGATAGTCCATCTCACCCTTTCACCTATCTCTCCACTGGGTCTCCACTAGAACTGACATGCACTGTAGTTAACTATTGTTTATGTTCAGTTGTTAGTGAGTTATTAGTTGTGAATTAATTAACTAATTAATTCACTTAACTCTCACTAGTGTATCTTTAAGTTAGAGTAGATACAACTAGCTCAACTAAGTTTAACTCACTTAACTGAGTTAAACTAAATAACAACTCCATAAACTACTCTTCCAACTCTGTCATAACTTTGCCGCTTCAGTTCTAACTGAGTCCTCCATGCATGAGTCACTAATAAACCCTAGGAATTGCGTAATTCCTTCATCCCACTGATTTTCCAAATATGTTTACTGAAATAAAGTGCTCCAAGAGAATAAGTTGATGTTTATTGTCGGATTATTATTAAGAGCTAATAATAATCGACATGCACCTATTTTTAGATCGATGATCTATAAATAGAATTCGCCCAATATTCTAAAAAAAGAATTTCATCTATTTTACACATTTGATCAACCATATACGAATAGCATCCTGCAAATTATAGAATATGCTCACCATGTCTAAAAATACCCATACACCTAAAGATAGCCTGCGGGCCCCACTTAGTGAAGGTGCTTACTTTTCACTAAGCTCATCATCTTGTTGAATCTCAACACTCCCTCTCAACAAGATAGGGATTATCCTTCACCCCGATCCTGCCTCTATGGTATTCGAATTTTCTCTTGTAGAGCGCCTTCGTCATAATGTCTGCATCCTGATCTTCCATAGGAATATACTGAAGCAACATGATCTTCCGCTGCACACAATCTTTGATATGATGATACCAGATATCAATATGTTTAGATCTATCATGAAACACAGGATTAATCGAGAGTTTAATGCAACTATGATTATCACAATGTATCACTGTAGGATCTAAATGTGAACCGAACAAACTGACCAAGATCTTCCTCATCTAGATAGCCTCACATGCAGCTTGACTTGTTGCCATGTATTCTGCTTCCGTTGAACTAAGTGCCACAGATATTCGTTTCCTGTTGTACCAAGAAACTGTTGTAGATCCGATACTGAAAACCATTCCTGATGTGCTCTTTCTGTCCGTTGGGCTGCCTGCCCAATCTGATTTCGTGAAGCCATGCAACTTCACCTCATCTGTTTGTCTATACCATAAGCCATACTCAGATGTGCCCCTAAGATACCTCAGGACATGCTTGCCTTCCTTCCAAAAGAGCTTGGTAGGCTTAACCATCACTTGTGAAAGATGGTTCACTGCACAGCATATGTCCGTTCTTTTATTAACTAAATACATGAGCGAACCCACCAACTATCGATAAATAATTGCATCCACTACCTCTGCCGATGTAGCATCCTATTTCCTCCAATTTCCTGGAATAGGAGTATCCATGGGCTTGCAGTACTCCATGTGAAACTTACCAAGTATCTCCCGAGCATACTTTCCTTGAGACACAAATAGTTCACCTTCTCGCTGCCATATTTCCAATCCAAGGAAATAATGAAGGAGGCTCAAATCCTTCTTCTCGAACTCCTTTGCAAGATCTGCCTTGCATGAGTGTATCAACTTCTCATCACCCATTAGTATTAAATCATCAACATAAAGAACAATGATTAAAAGCTTACCCTCCACCACAATTTGGTACAGGTTTGCATCTGCCTCACTCTTGGTGAAGCCAAGCCTAGTGAAATAGTTGTCGATCCGTGTGTACCAAGCACATGATGCTTGCTTCAGCCCATACAATGCTCTTTTCAGTATGCACACATGCAACTCGTTGTTGAAGGACTCAAATCCTTCAGGCTGCTCAATGTACACCTCTTCCTCAATGATCCCATTAACGAACACAGTCTTCACATTCATCTGATGGATGTTCCAACCCATCTACGCTAAGAGAGTAAGGATGGTCCTTATGGAAGAATACCATGCGACAGGTGCAAAGGTTTCTTCATAATCAATCCCCTTGATCTGTGAGAAGCCCCGGGCAACAAATCTTGCCTTATACTTCTCGACGCTCCCATCAGCAAGTTTCTTTACCTTGTAGATCCATTTCGAATCTACCACTGATTTACCCACCGGCCTTGGAACAATCTCCCAAGCATTGTTTCTGACAATGGAGTCATACTCCTCCACCATGGCATCTACCGATGTAGGCTCCTGCGCTGCTTCTTCAAAAGAAGATGGCTCTGTCATGACACACTTGCTCATAAGAGCCATGTATCCAGTAAATCGGTCAGGTGACTATCTCTGTCTGCGCTGTGATGTAGAGACTCCTACATTCTCTACCGCATCAAGCTTCAGTCTCTCAACTTATGTGGTATTCTTTCTGCCTGTTCTAATGTTTGGTTCTACATGAGTGGACTCCTCCACTCCATGAATCTCCTCCTGTGGCTAATCCACATCTAGAGGCTCATCTTTGGGAACAAGAATTTCCTCCTCTGCATGCAAGTGTAGCTCCCTCTCAAGCGACAAATTCATGGCTTTCACCTCATTTAATTTTATATCCCATCACACCACAGTCATTTGACTGTTTGGAAAATACACACGATAATTATGGGGTGTTTCTGTGTACCCCACAAATATCCTAAATTCTACAGTGGGCTCCAGCTTCTGCCTAGCATCCTTTATCACATGAATGTAAACATATGAGCCAAAAATATTCAAATGAGAAATATCAGGCTTCTTACCAGTAAAATATTCTTCAGGTGTACTCATGCCAAGTACTATATGAGGACAACGATTTTTCGCATAAACTGCAGTGTTGCATGCTTTTGCCCACAAGTGCATTGGTAGGCCCTAGTCATGCAGCATAGCTCATGCAACACCCACGATCGTTCTGTTCTTCCTCCCCACAACCCCATTCCGCTATGGGTTATGAAGCGCTATGATTTCTCTTTGAAATCCTTCTTTTCTATATAAGTCTTTGAATTCTTTCAAGATATATTCACCACTATTATCGCTCTGTAGAGCCTTCACTTGCTTCCCCGACTCCTTCTCCACCAATGCTTTAAACTCACAGAACTCTGATAATGTTTTGCTCTTCTTCTACATGAAGAAGATCCAGCATCTACGAGAATATTCATCAACAAATATAACATAATACCTGTGTTTTGTTGTTGAAGCAATAGAGAAAGGTCCACACATGTCTGTGTCAATTCTCTCCAGGATCACTAAAGCACGGTTCTCCTTCTCGTGAAAGGTGGTCTTCATAAACTTACCCATATTACATCCCTTGCACTGATCTAAATGTGCAAGAGTGCCCTTGGGAATTCTAGTAGAAATCTGCTACAAAATATTCAAGGTGCCATGGTGAAGAAGGCCAAATCTCCTATGCCATAATTCACCTTCATCTCGGCTCACCACTTCTTCTGCTTTGCCCATCATTGCAGCGCAACCATCTACCTCCAGCTTGTAGAGATTCTTAACTCAAATCCCTATCCTCTTGGTTTGAACCATTGTTTTATGTTGCGGGAAAGCTTTTCCCTCGCTGAAAACAACGTCATAACCTCTGTCTTCCAACATCACGACCGAGACCAAGTTCTTCTTCAGACCTAGAACATGCATACCATATTTCAACAGAAATGGTTTACCTGACTCCATCTCAAAGGTAATGGTTCCAATGTCGGTCGCACTGTATCTACCATTGTCACCCATCTCTATATGCATTTGGAGATCCTTCTCCTCCAAGTCACTAAACAACTCCTTGTATCCCGTCATATGGAAAGATGCACCACTATCAAGATACCACACTGATCCCATTGAGCTTGAAACCAAGCATGCAATCAAAGAGAATCAAGTTCAAATTGCGAGGCTAAGGCCTCTCCAGATGCAGCTCCAGTAGCTTTCTTGTTCTATGGGCAGCTAGTGGTGAGATGCCCATGTTCGTGACAGTGAAAACACTTCACTTTGGACAAATCCAACTTCTTGCCTTTAGCCTCGGATTATGGATGGGATTTCTTCCCCTTCCCTTTCCTTGCTTTGGCATCCAAAGCAAAATTCTCTTCATCATCATTCTTCGATGAAGAGCCATCCCTGTTACTTCACCTTATCTCCTCCTGCACAAGATTCGACCAAAGTCGCTCCCAACCCGGCAGTTTCTCCCGTCCATTAACAGAGTCTTCGTAGCTATGCCAACTCTTCAGAAGCCCAAGGAGATCCAAGCTCACCAAGTCATCATCATCAACTGTAATCCCCACACTTCCCAGTTCATCCCTACAATGGACAAACTTCGTGAGATATTTTGGAATACTGTCGCCCTTCTCCATTTTTATTTTTCTGAGCTTATCTTTTAGCGTCAACTTCCTCTGGTTGTTTCTGCTTTGGAAAATATCTGTCAAAGCCTTACACATTGAAAATGGATTGGCTTTCCCACGAAGGCTTGACACAATATGGTACTTCACACCTTCCAACCGAATTCTTCTTGTCTTTTCTACCTTCTTTTTCCATGCGTCAAGTCCCGCAGCATCGTTAGAAGCAGGCTTAGGAACATCGCTCTCGATGAACTCCTTCAGTCCATTATCTTCAAGCACCACATCCATCCTATCCTTTCATGCTATGTAATTCGAGATACCCTCAAGGGCATACTCCAATCACAACCCATTGAAAGACATTTCAATGAATTCTCAACTGTTGCACCAAGAAATTTCTGCAACAAATTCGAATTGTCCACCAGCACAAAACTCAGCACTTATTCACAATTGCAATCTCCAGTGATCAATACTACTCTGATACCATGTAGAAATTTATTAATACTAATTTATTACTAGATTCTCCTGATCTAAAAATATTTATATTCTTGATAAATACAGAATCCTTCCAGTGTTAAACTTGCAGAAATTTAAAACTCAATTGCAAACACATGTGAATAAATTCAATCACACATAACATAGTTGTTTAACGGGAAAGCTTAAAGCTAAAAACCCCAAATATCATATATTATGTATATCAATGGAATCATGTAATAATCTCATACAAATCTTAGTACATCAAGCTCTCAGTACAATCAACAATCATTACACACTGTCATGAAAAAATTTGCATCTCTATGCACCAATTTCTTGCCTCCTGACAGCCTGCCTCCACTACGCAATCCCTGTTGAAGAATACCCCTGAATGAATTCAAATTGGCCTTGCCTTGACTGCGCAATCCTCATTGGTAACTCCAATGTGTGTCAGATGCATTTAATGCATCACTATAGTCACAACAGATAGTCCATCTCACCCTTTCACCTATCTCTCCACTGGGTCTCCACTGGAACTGACATGCATTGTAGTTAACTGTTGTTTCTGTTCAATTTTTAGTGAGTTATTATTTTTGAATTAATTAACTAATTAATTCACTTAACTCTCACTAGTGTATCTTTTAGTTAGACTAGATACAACTAGCTCAATTGAGTTTAACTCACTTAACTGAGTTAAACTAAATAACAACTCCATAAACTACTCTTCCAACTCTTTCATAACTTTGCCACTTCAGTTCTAATTGAGTCCTCCATGCATGAGCCACTAATAAACCCTATTAATTGCGTAATTCCTTCAGCCCATCGATTTTCCAAATCTGTTCACTAAAATAAAGTGCTCTAAGAGAATAAGTTGATGTTTATTTTCAGATTATTATTAAGAGCTAATAATAATTTACATGCACATATTTTTAGATCGATGATCTATAAATAGACTTTGCCCAATATTCTAAAAATAGAATTTCATCTATTTTCCACATTTGATCAAGCATCTACAAATAGCATCCTGCAACTTATAGAATATGCTCACCATGTCTAAAAATAGACATACACCTAAAAATATCCTGCGGGCCCCACTTAGTGAAGGTGCTTACTTTTCACTAAGCTCATCATCTTGTTGAATCTCAACAGAAATCCTCCATTTCCCACTACTAAGAAAGTAGGCATAGTGGAGCATTTGGAAACCTACTGCTTCACTGGTTGATCATGCTAGTGATGTGAAATGCCAGAGCCTTCTCCATGTAGAAACCCTTTATAGGATTCCTTATCTCTATCCATCCTCATCTCCTTGATTTCTCTTGCAATACCTTTCATGGTTTGAAGAAGAAGCTCGGGGAACTCCTTGTCATCCTCTTCTCCTGACAAGGGAGTTTTTCCCTTGTATTCTCTATTATCGGTATAGTCATATCTCTGGTTTCTATTGAGATACCTCTTCTCTCTTTCTGTGAGAGGCTCTCCCTCTTCTGATGGCATATTAGCTAAAATACACAGGCTAAGCCTATATTATTCTCTGACACCACTGTAATATCCCAAAATAGGAAAAGCAGTAATATAGAACACAAAAATAGAAATAGCAGTGAATAAAATTACACTAAAATGTGAGACAAATATGGAGCCATTTTATTATGCAACTCAACAACAAATAAGTACAATAAATTTGGGAATAACTCAAATAATCAAGGCAAACAAGCCTCCAATGAATACATATGCAAAACACATGAAATGTTGTTGCATAACAGAATGCCAAAGAACTAGTATAGCGTAGTCTCAATGGATATAAATGCAGTTGGAAAATGTAATAACAAGTATCTTCTGATATATGGCTCAAATAGTGCTGGGGATAGAGATCTATGTTCCCAAGCACATTTCCAAGACAACCCAGAAAGGGTTTCCAGAAATACACAAAACACAAAAGTGTTGGAATGTAGCCCTAGGGTTGAATAAGCTTTGTAACTGGACACCTGAAAAGGAGGTGGCTGAACTGATGTAGAATGTATGGAAACTCCTCCAATAGACTTTCAAAATGAAAGGCAGATCCCTTCACTAGAAATCTAACTCTCCAAATGATGCATGGAATCCTCCACTGCAAATGCTTACCAATATAACGCAGTCTATGAGGGAAACTGTTATGAATATAATTCATAACAAATTGTATAAATAGAATAAATAGAAATAAATATAATTACTAAATAGTCAAATAAGGATTATGTTAAGTAGTTATTAGTTAACTGAAAAGGCATGTCTAAAAGACATGCCCAATCATGAAAGGTCACCTGTGTAGGTATATAAGCAGGGCCTCATTGTAACATTTATAATCTTATCACATATACATTTAATATATAATAAATTATTATTACAAATACCTCTTGTGTATTTTATAATTAAAGTCAACAAGCCTATAGTTTTGTTGTTTCAGTGGTATTGGAGCCATCAGAGCTACCAAAGCCATGTCGCACAATATAGTCTTATGAGCCTATGAACGTAGTTTACGAGCCTATGAACATAGTTTATCGTAAAATGTGCCATTACGTGTAGATCCTAAAGAAAGTGAGAAGATTAGAAAAAATCAAGAAAAGCTTTAGCAATTAGACAAATCATGTGCAGAAGTTACAACATGTTTTAAGAAGAATTATGCGGAAATCGATAATAAGGAAGATGATAGCAACAATAAAGAAACAAAACAAGATGAAGTTGATCTTGATGTGGAAAAAGAAGATGATTTTGATCAAAATGATGATAATGTAAATGAATTCATTGATAATGAAGAAAGGGATGAAAACAAAATTATTGATTCCAACAAAGATAGAGATGTGAATGCAGAGAGTGATTTTGGAAGAAATAAATCTATTGACGGTGAAGGGGAAGATATCAAAATTGTTGATTTGGAGGGAGACAAAGAATTTGTGAATATAAATGATATGGACATTGGTCATGAGAGTACTATGAAAAATCTCAAGCAGGCCTTTCAGGGATGTGACACGTTGATCTTGCTAAATGGAACGTCTAGTGACCCGAGCGAGCAGCAAGCTACTCCAAACCTAACTCTCAGAGCCGTCGCTTGGGAGATCGTGAACAAAAATAAAGAAGCAGTAGAAGTTGAATGCAATGAAGTAGTTTCTTGCGCTGATATCTTGGAATTAGCAGTGTCCTACGCAGTATATATGGTCAAAGGATCAGAGTTTCTAGTACCACTGGGCCGCAGACACAGCATGACCTTCAATAATAAAATTGTTACCTTGGCCAGTCTACCAAGTCTAACTTCAAATGACATTGTATTGATGACCATATTCACTAAAAATGGTTTCAATAACTTCACGGAACTTGTAGCAATGTCAGGTGTGCACACCTTCGATATCGGTCACTGCTCGACTTTCGTGGACAGGATTTATCCAACGCAGGATCCCACCCTCAATGTTATATACGCAGAGGAACTTGACAAGATATGTCCCACAAAATCTACCGTCAACGCCACAATCTTTGTGCTCTGCCGCCACACTATCCCTTCCAACATCGTGCTCGAGCTGACTTCCATGTCCCTCGTCCTTGACAATCCCCACGGCATAAATCCCATATTCCCTCTGCTGCGTAAAATTCGTATCCCCTCGACCAAGCCCAACCTGCTTGGTGTCATCGTTTCGACAGGAAACTCTGTCATACGATGCATTGTCCATGCCCTCGTTGTCTCAACAGAACCACACACTAAAAACTCTATCGTTTCCTCCACCACCAAGCATCGTAGCCGGTCCAAGGGTCAAGGGACATGATGTGGATTCCGGTGACAGTTCATGACAGTGTTACGGTTGAACTATATATGGTCAACTTATACACCTACGATATTACATCAACGTTGATATGCTGGGACATAGAGACATCACAAAATCAGATTATAAATTTAATTAATTTAATTAATTAAAAAAAACTAATTAATTAAATTATTTAAAATAAAAATTTAAAAAAAAAACTTTATAAAGTTGTTATAATTTAACTTTATTTAATCATAAAGTTATTTTGTAATTTAAAAAAATTATTATTATAAAAAATAAAAAATAAAAATAAAAGATAACCCTAAATTCAAGACCAATATCTCCCGCAAAATTATACAAGACAAGGTACTAGTAACATCAAGTTATAGTCATATTTGACGAGGTGATAAGCACAAAATGAATATATCTTTGAGGACAAAGCTTTTCAAATAAGGAGGCAATGTTATGAATATAATTCATAACAAATAGTATAAATAGAATAACTAAAAATAAATATAATTACTAAATAGTCAAATAAGGATTATGTTAAGTAGTCATTAGTTAATTGAAAAAGGCATGTCTAAAAGACATGCCCAATCATGAAAGGTCACCTGCGTAGATATATAAGCAGGGCCTCATTTTAACATTTATAATCTTATTACATATACATTTTATATATAATATATTATTATTAGAAATACCTCGTGTATTTTATAATTAAAGTCAACAAGCCTATAGTTTTGTTGTTTCAGAAACTGCGTTGTAGGAGATGGTAATAGCTTGGTCTGGTGCCAAATGATGAAATAATTCCCAAGGAGCGCCTTTGTTGGCGTCCCAATGGAAAGAATGCTTCCTCCACTGAAAACAAGCTCAGAAAATAGCCCGGTAAATCCTCCACTGCTTCTACCCTACAACACAGCACAACCTTGGAAGAAACCACACTGTAGATGAAGATTGAAGTTGGCCTAATGTTGGAATGTGGATATGCAGCTCACAAACCTCTAATGAGTGGGCACTCGAAGTTCCTTGAATATGAGGGTGGGATTCCTGCTCAAGTGCTAAACAACACAACAAAATCCGCTAAACAGCTGAAGTGTGCAAGAAGTCATAACAGACCAAAAACATAATAATAATCAGCATATGCCTTCTATGGTTGCCTTCCCCTTCCTTATAGGAATTGTGAGCCTTGTCACCTCGGGCCCCACTCATTAAAGCCACTACTCTCATGGAGACTTCCTCCCATTAACACTGTGTTGTCTCTCATTAACTATTAACTATCCACTCCTTCCATACCAGCACTGTTGATTTGGTCAAACTTGACCCCATCCACATGCTTCATCGTCTATTCACACATGAGGGTGATTTATCTAGCTATTAAGATGTTCCTTATACATTAGGAGTGATTTTATTCCTACTAAGGAGATTTAAGGGTCTCCCTACCCTCTTATTCCTCCATCTAAGTGGCAAAAACAAAATTTAATATTCCAACTAGGTGAAATCTAATTTGGAATATTACAGATGGTTTCTTTGGTTATAACAAGATTGCAGTTCATCCCAATAAACAAAATAAAACAACTTTTACAACTCCTTGGGGCACATTTATGTATGCCAAAATCTCATTTGGCTTAATGAATGTAGGAGCCACATTTCAAAGACCTATAGTTATAGCCTTTGTTGAGAAAAATATAAATTTGTAGTAATTTATGTTGATGATGTCACCGTGTTTTCAAATTCTAGTGAGGAACATCTAGATCACTTGCAACAAACATTTGAGAAGTGCATAAAATTTTACCTTTATCCAAATCCAAAGAAATCATAATTTTCTTTGCAAGAAGGTAAATGTTGGGTCACATAGTTTTAAAAGGGGTGAAAATTGATCCAAAAAGGGGTTAAGCTATTAGTAATATTCCCTTACCAATAAATAAGAGAGAAATTCAAAAATTTCTAGGGAGGATTAACATTTTAAGGAGACTTTTTCGCAATTATGCTCAAATTGTGAAGGAAATTTTAGATATGTCGAAGAAATATAAAGAGGTTAAATGACCTTCTAAAGTGAGAGAATCATTTTCCAAAATAAAAAAGGCTTTTGGGGAAGCTCTTGTCTTGATTAATCCTAATTATGAAAAAAAATGTTATTATATTTTCTTTTGCATCACCTACAATTGTTGCAGTTGTTTTATTGCAGAATAGTGCAGATGGAAAAGAACAACATGTGGCCTTTTTCAACAAAGTAATGAGATGTGTTGAACTGAAGTATGAAATATTAGAAAAACAAGCTTATGCACTAGTCAATACTTTGAAAGCATTGAGAACTTATGTATTGTTTTCCAGAATAATAGCTTTTGTTCCAACATCTACAGTAAAAAAAAATATGACTTAAGGAGACAGTGATGGAAAATGAGCGAGGTGGATAGTGAGAATATAGGAGTACGATATGGACATGAAACCAAAAAAAATGATAAACAGCCATGGCTTAGGAAAAAAAATTATCTGAAGAAAATTACAAAGACTTTGGAATTATTTAATTGTCTATTGATTCTGGGTTTAATGCTAAAGCAAAAGAAGAAAAATAAAGAGAGAGAAACAAGGGGATTGCATATAAGTATTTATGTTCAGAATGGTAAAAAAACAATATACATTACTTCTTGTTCCTTGAATGTCCATGGAAATTAGATAGAGCCAAATACATGTCAATAAGGTTCCAAGCCTTGAAGTTTGTTATTTCTAATGGGAATCTTTATTGGAAATACCCTATTGGAGTATTATTGTCATGTTTGACAAAGAAGGAAACTCAAGAATTTACTAATGAATTCCATTCTTGTTCTTGTGGAGGACATTAAAATTGTAAGATGACAACTCATGAAATTCTGAAGGCTGGTTTTTATTGCCCTAAATTATTTTTAGATGTTCATGAAGCAGTCAAAGTTTGCAAAAAGTGTCAGATGTTTCCTGAGAAACAAAATTTGGCTCCTTTACCCTTGGTTCCAGTTTTTGTCAAAGCACCATTTATTCAATGGGGATTGGAATTTATAGGAGAAATTTACCCAACATCCAATGCCCAAAATAAGTGGATCTTAACTACAACAAATTATTTTTCTAAATTGGTGGAAGCAACTTCAACTCAAACAACTACTAATACAATATTTATGAAATTTATTGAAGAGAATATTTTAGCCAGGTTTGGGTGGCCAAGGAAGATAGTCATTGATAATAAAAAATCTTTCAACTCAATTAATATGATCAAATTTTGTGAAAAACATAGTATTATTCCCAGTTATTCCACCACCTACTATCCACGAGGCAATGGACTGACTAAATATTCAAACAAAAGTTTGGTCAGGATCCTTAAAAATATCGTTGCAGGGAAAAAGAAAAATTGGGATACTCAACTAAAATATGCTCTTTTGAAAAATAAAATAACAACTAAAAGGTCTATAGATAAATATCCATTTGAGTTAGTTTATAGTAATATTGCTTTATATCCACGCCAATTTACCCTGTTAGTGGCTAAACTAATCCATGATGTAGAAGACAAACCAAATGCATTAACCAGGAGAATACATCATCTAGTTGAGCTACAAGAAATCAAAGAACAAGTTAGATAAAATTTGGAAAAGTATCAAGAAAGGATGAAAAATATTTTTGATAAAAAAGAAAAGGAAATATTCTTCCATCCTGGATACCTTGTGCTCCTATGGAATGCCAGGTGTGAAGACAAAGGAAAACATGGAAAATTTGGTGCTCTCTGGTTTGGCTCTTTCAAAGTTGCAGAAGTAAAAGGTAATAATACTTTTCTCTTGAAGAATCTAAATGGAGAACTGCTACAATTTCTAGTTAATGGGAATTTTCTTAACCATTTTTTTCATCATTAGATCATTGTTTCAATTCATTGTAAATATCCCCCCAATCGGGGTGTACAAGTGGCAGTGCGGAGTGGAAAATTGGCGTCAGTCCGTCCTCCAGGCAATTAAGAATATTGATGAAGCACTGCCACAATCGATCAATGAAGTGTGCGACCATGTTGATCTTCATGATTTTTTCGCACTGCCGACAGGCTAGTTTGTCAGAGCAGCGAAGGAAGGTTTCTGTTAAGGTAAGTGGCCTCCTTCCCTCACTCCATTTGTTCATGCACTGCTTATTGCATGTAAACACTTGGAGCCAGCAGAGGAGGACGCCCAGCACTACTCAGTCCGCCAACCTTGCAACTTTGCCAGGGTATGTTTTTGTCTTCCCTTTTGTTTTCAAGATGCTTCTTGGTCTGGCCTAGTTTTGGTTATTGGAAATCATGGTTGTCTCGGTCTTGTTATGTATTACTTGGTTTTTCACACCTTTGTTAAACCCAGTTCAACCCTGCTTTCGGGACCCCTGTCTTCAGCTCGTCGATCCTTCGCCTTTTGTTATCATTCCGGGCAGGTTATGGCCCTTAATAATGCTCAGTGCTTCAGGAAATTATTGGAATCACTTGCGCTGGTCTCGTATTTGTCTTTTTAAGGCTCTGCTTTTCTGGGAGGGAGATTGGGTTGGGCTTTCTGTTCTGGATTGCGCATGCTGGCCTTCCCTGTTCCCTGCTTGCACACCCAGTGGTCACCGGTATTATGTTAGGAATTGGGTTTTGGCGAGTATTTGTTGTTTCCCGAAACGACCTCACAGTTCCCATGCACTATCTACTTTCCATACAGCTTTTGTTTTTCAGGTGTGCTCGGCCATCCTCGCTAATAAGAGGTCGACTCTGTCTCTCGTTATTAGTCCTGTTCTTCTTAGTCACATTTTCCATTACAGGGCCCAGGGGTCTGCAGGTCTCAACGTTCTAGGAAGCCTTTATGTTTATTAGCATTGGTTATCAAACTGTGCACTGTGGGTCTGTTTGTTATGCTCTACTGATAGCAACGATAGATATTCGCAAAGGACCTACACCGGAGGTTTACTTACTAGTCCAAAATCCCTCACTATATCATCCTGCCGTTTTCTGTTATTGCATAGGACTCGTCCAGACATGGGGAAAAGACGAACAAGGTCTGAGTCAGAGAAAGGAAAACAGAGGATCCAGATAGAGCATGTCCCAAAGAAACGTGGCCGTAAGACAAATCAGGACAATCTGGAGACTCTTGCTGCTAATTATGTATTGGGCAATTCATCCACTGTGCGCCAAGGAATACGAGGCTGGGAAAGAGATATACAGATAGATCCAGAAGACAATGAAACAGAAGCAGAGATCTTAGACTTTATCACGGATCCAGGCAATACCCGTGGTCGTCTTACTCTTTTCAATCAAACTATTCACACATACTGGATAGTAAAATGCCTTCTAGCAAAAGAAATGCAGAGTTTCCCACCTGACCATGTTAAGGCAGCCTAGCCAAAGATAGAATCACGCATTCAAGACCTGCTGATGGACATCCAGGACCAATTGCAACACATTAAGATCACTCAATATCAAGGAACAGATCGCATTAATAGAATGGATGATCGAGTAAGCCGCATTGAGAAGATGCTCCAGCAGATGCAGCAAGTTGATATGCCTGGGTCAACAGTGAAGGACCCTGCTCTAGTTTCCTCATCTGATGGCTAGTTGATTTCAGTGTTTCTTTTTTATGCACTGTTTATATGTATATGAACTTTCTTTATGTTACATGAATGTAGAAACTGCAGTAGGAGGACAAATAGCTCATGTTAAGTATAGAAGGATGAAACAATTTCAATTTTGGTATGCTTTTCACACATTTAGGTGACCAACAGACCTGGTTTCCTACGGGCAGGTTGAGGCCACAGCACGAATTATATTTTGTAGCCTGTCCTTTTATTATGAATAGAAAATAGTATGGTCCCACCAAATTTACAAAAACAAATTCATTGTAAATATCGATGAATCTACTATAAGTACGGATGTAGTTAATTTTTTTTCTTGTTATTTCATACCATATGACTCCATGCCCAAAGTGAAGTAACTGACATGTGGTTCTTATCATTTTTCTCATCCCCCGGTAGAGTTGATTTTGTAGCCAAGCTTTTATTTTTATATTTCAAATATATATAATATAAAAGAGAAAAAGTTTTAAAAAAATGTGGCTTTCACATAGGAACCTATTTTGAAATTTTTTATACGGGTTCCTATTAACAAAAATGAAGGAAAATAACACACACGAAATTGGATCAGAGGGCTTTAATTGTATAAATCCAAACATTACGCGAATATGGTGAAGTGAGATTAAACGACGTGCAGGTTTCAAAGCGTATCACTGTACATTCAAATGATCCACATGATCAACGATATCCTAATAATTTAAAGCACACAAACGTTATGACAGAGGGAACCCCGGAGAAAGAGTCACCCAAAACAACACATTGTGAGATCAATGGTTGAGATGCCTCCCGATGGTTCTCTCCTAAGTTTTCAAAACCATGATGAGAACCCTTGGGGGCAGGAAGAGTTTTCGTGGAAACTACCTATGGAGCATGAGCGAATCAAGCGAGTGGGTCTCATTCTTACACATCACCCCTATCATTCCACTTCATCCTCTATACGTCCATGTCATCCACTGTAC
This sequence comes from Pinus albicaulis, assembly GCA_034641835.2. NCBI lineage: Eukaryota > Viridiplantae > Streptophyta > Pinopsida > Pinales > Pinaceae > Pinus > Pinus albicaulis. The sequence continues at coordinate 975,365,689 of CM076580.1, read as the reverse complement.
TTTTCTATGTCATCATGTGTTTTTTTCGAATGCTTTCATAAGAGATAAAAAGGGATTGGCCTTGTATCCCATTGCAAAGCGCAAGTAAAATGACTAGCGTCCAAAGTTAACTGTCAGCTCCATGTAAGCCATTCATTCTTGTCTCCAATTACCCGGTAATTCATAGTCCTATATTTGTCATTCTTTTCTCTTCAAATTATGAATATGGAGGAAACCCAAAAATGAACCAAGAAACCCACTATTTCTCTTCCAACAGTTCACATACCTCTTATGGACAAATAGGCAGAGATATACGACACTCGTTGTCCTTTTGACCTTATGGAGATCTAACGAAATATTTTTGACCGTTTCAATGATTCAAATGGCCTATTCCAAACCATTCAATTTGGTATTTATTACGCAATCGTCCTACACACTTACAAGTTACATGGGTGTTAGCCTCTCTTGTTCCACAATGAGATTTCATTATGTCTTTTTCGGGAGAGAAAACCCTTGAAATCACTCCAGCATTAATATGTAGAGCCTTCAATTTTCCTGTGGTTGAAACTCGGAATAATTTCACTAATGATTCTCTACTTCTCACTTATAAAGTGATTCCTAAGGAAAGTAGAGAAAATATATTTAAGCTTATGTTGTTGCAAAATTCACAAATTCCTCTAGTAGCAATTCAATATCCTATGACTTTATTCTCTAAAGATGCATAATAGATTATTTTTATAATCTTGTTAATTTTGGGGGAGGATGATACAAGAATTGTAAATGAGCCAACTCAAGGGTTCCTAAGTCTAATGTTACAACCAAACATTTTTTTGGACATCCCTTCCTATATAGCCAACTCTATCAATTCTCAATTTCAGAACTTTTATCCTTTTGGTTGTTTCAGATACCCTTTTGTCCTTGTCTATCTCTTTGTGTGTGCATATGCTGATGAATTTTGTCATTTGGGTCTAAATATATGGTACTCAAAGAATCAAAAGAGGTTTGTAGTTGATTGGACTAACATTGTCCAAATGAAGGAGAATGATGAAGGTTTTCTTATTAACTATCATTTTTTATGGCCACTGTATATAAAATTATGAATAATCAATATCAGCTAAGAATTTTACCAGAGGAAGATTTTTTATTGCATCTTAGCAAAGATACCAAAGTGGGAGACTAGTATATTTTTGAAGATTATACTAAAATAAAAATATATGGAGAAGAAGTGCAACCATACATGTTTCCATCCTTTGTACATATGACAATATTTTCACTTTTCATAAGAAAAACTTTGAATTCTAACCAGGTCCACTTTGTTCTAGCACACAGATTTTATTTTCATGTTACCAAGAATAATTGGGCCTTTCATTATGAATAATAGAAAATCCCTCCCACAAGTTCAGGAAATGATGAAGGAGTTTGGTTTTGAATAGGGAGAAAAGTGGAAGATTTGTCCCCATCAAATAGTTCAAATAGAAGAGTGGAAATCACTTGTGCGCCTTACCTTCATGAAAGCAGGAAGAACTTGAAAATATGGCAAAATAAATAATAAAAACAATAAAATATGGATGTGGAAACTCCAATGCCAAAAGATAGGAGATTTAAAAGAAATGCACCTTAGAAGATGGATGTTGAAATGGAGAGTTTGCAATCACAAAAGAAAACAAAGGTTCAAGAAGGAGAAGAAGAAGTAGAAATCCAATTAATAGAAATGCCTTATAATCAACCATGGTTTTGAATGCAGTTGGGAGATTCAAAGTGCTCCACTTCTTCCTCAATATCTACAAATGTAAATACATTATCTATCAAAGAAACACCTTCTAAATTGGAAAATTTTCAAAAGAATTATCAATAAGTTAAAGAAAGGTATTGTAAAATAAGGATAAACATGGAAACTCAATTGGAGACACTATCAATCTCAACTTATCAGACCAAACTACTTTCTATTATGGGCATAGAGAGAAATCATTTGAAGTTGTCCCTCACTCATCCGATTGTTCAATCTGTTCCCTTGGGGCCTAATTTCAAAAAAATGGATCTATCTGTAAATGTTGCAGACATTCCATTTCCTAATAAGATTAATCTGCACAGGCAAACATGAGAAATTTTGTATAGTGACTTGGGAAGAAATTCTTTAACAACTGAAAATGTAGATAAACTCTTTGAAAAAGTTTCAAATCAACTTAAGCAAGAAAAATCAAACTCCATGGATTTATAAACTAAAAATGAAGAGTTTAAAAGAATGATTATAAAATTAGGAATAAATCCTTAGAACAGGGATGCTATTAAAACCTTGTTACAAAAAAAAAAATTTGAATTATAATCACTAAGGAAAAAGTAAAAAATGCTAGCTACAGAACATGCTCAGATAGCTTAATTAACTCAAGTGGATAAAGAGAAAGAAATATTAGCAAGATAGCTAGTAGAAATTGTTGTTCCTTGGGAGACAATATTTAACTGTAAGGAGATCAATGCCCAAGACATTTACTGTAACTTATAATTGAAATGGTTTGTTGTCCCTTCATATTATAACTCCAGAATTTCATATCTTAAACCCTTTAATCTTTACAATAGATAAAACCCTTCAAAGTTCCTTTAAATGATAAATGTGAATGGACAAGAGAATATGAAATGTTGGTGGAAAACCATTAACAATATGTTGTGATCACATAAACTATTATCTCTGGTTTTAGTAGAAAACAGTTGCGAGAAATGAAATAAGAATAAAGGAGCACATTTAAAGAAATTTACTCTAACTCACAAATGTAAATTAGATTACAGCAACTACATTAATTTATTCCAAGAGAAGAAACATATATAATATGGGGCAACAAAAAACTCATCACATTCATCAAATGCTGGAAAATCTTCAGAAATATTTATTGATCTCATAAAGGGAAAGTTTAAAATTCTTCAAAACTTCTGAGGTCCAAAGTCCAAAACCTCTTTTCTCTTTTGGAAAATTCTTAAATACAATATTACAAAATGGACAGTTATAAAACTGTCAACTTCTCAAACTGCTTCCTTTCGGTCATTACATGGAATTTCAAAATTAAACGTTTCCTCACTAAAAAAAGTAAATGATTAAATAAAACATCTCATCATTGAGTGGCAGTGGCCTGAGATCCTGGGACAGAGGAGTTTCCTGCTTCTGCATCATTTTCTAGTGGAGACATCCACTCCTTGCACTTTCTCCATAGGTCTACATTCAATCTAGGGAAATTAACAAACTTGACATGTGCTATTATGAAATTAGTGATCCTAGAATATGTAGGTCTTTCTGAAAAAAAAATCATCATCATCCATAGCAGATGGAAGTCTTTATGCAGGTAATTCACAATGATGGCTCCTTTTAAAATAGCAGTCTTCTCCTCTCATTGGAATTTCCAATCTTACTCTTTTCTTCCACAAGTAGTGTCTCATATGTTTCCCAAGGGAGAAGATTTCCCTGTTGATCCCAACATGATGGCAGACCAGCCTTGGTCCTTTTATCAAATAAAATATTAAACATCATCACTAACTTTTTAACTTCATCCAGTTATTTCTCTGCATCTTTCCTATATGAATTCTTCGTAATCATCTTATTCATCTCCAACAAACACTGAGTTATATCTTCAATTCCAAAATATTTAATTCCTGTGCAGACTTAGAGTTTATGAAATTAGTCAATATTTTAGCATATGAAGCTCTGTTTTGTGACTTCTATTTATTTGTCACGATCACTCCCTTCAAGTCTCTCACAATGCTCTTTTCTTCTCCAATAATAAAAATCAAATCTGACACATTATTGACAACTTTGATAATATCAATGCATATGATTTCTCGAGCCTAAATAAAATACATATTCCCTTTCACCTTCTCCTTGAGTTCTTTTATTTCTTGACAGGAAATCTGGTAATCCTATCTGTACTTCTCAGCATTGTCCTTTGGAATCTACACCTCTTGATCTGTGACTCTTATCACCTTGCATGCAGTTTCCAGTTCTCTTTGAGTCTTTTTCAAATCAATCTTTGCCATCTTTAACTCAGTCATGACTTGAGTTAATTTGGCAGCAGGGCCTTCAGAATATGATGAAATAATAACAGTACAAACATGAGAATCTAAATTCTTCTGCAGCATACCATTTACCTCTTTAAACTTAGATATCTCCCCATATTTAGCCAACAAATCTTGCAATAGTTTCTATTTTTCTGTCTCAACTTGAGCTACTTCAGTAGCCATTGGATGTTCACCAGTGGGAAGCTTAAGCTTCTTTTTCAATGTCTGAATTTTAGATTCAGCACTATGCAACAATTTTTGAACTGCAGACTTATATTTAGGATCAACGCCAATCTTGACAATGATCTTCTCCAACTCTTCATTTTGTGTGTAGTAAGCTCTAGAGTTTTCTTTCTCCAATTTAAATTTCTTAATTACCTTACCCAACATATTTTCAGCTTTAGGAACAACTGTAGTGGTCTTGTTCAAATCATTAAAAATCAATTGTCTAATTTGCATATGAAGGTTGATCTTATCTGAGAGAGGAATATTTTTTGCATCCATTGTTAAATTAATAGTTTTGAAAGAAGTAGAAGATGTCACATTCATAGCTGAAGGATTTGAAAAGGATATTCTCAGTTGATCCTTTTCCAGTTCCATTTTTGTCAACAATCTATTATGCTCAAAATATATTTGAGCCTCTGACCGAGCTTCAATATTCTCTCTTATCCTCTTATTTATTTCCTCATTTTGTGAAAATACATGCTTGATATTAGAAAAAGAATCATGGCTTGTGCCCTCAGGAACAGGAGATGATGGAGTATAAGAAATTTCACCCAACTACAAAGAATATCTAGGAATAACTGAAGAGCTACTCTCCTACACTATCTTTGCTTTCTTGGCTTCATTTTCCACATCACTCTCCAAATCAATCAATTTCTCCCTTCCTCTTTTGAGCCCCTTTTCAGTAGGGTGTGGGGTTTCCACCTCCATATGCACAAATGCATAAGCATGTCTACCATTTTCTAGTTTTTCTACCTCTGGTATGGATTCATGAGCAAAAGGAGAATACCCATTCTCCAACCTGTGATTGGAAATTACATGATATGGGTCATAGGCCCATTTCTCTTCTAACAAAAAATGCATAGCATTCAACATTTTGTGAGATTCCCCAATGAATTGTCTAGTATTTGCAATGAATGGGCCCATAGTCTTGGGTAATTTGAATAAATGACCCTTCTTCACAAGCACAAAATGAATCTAATCCACATGAATACCTTTCCTAATGAATTCCAAGAAAAACATTCTCATAGGAACAAAAATAAGAAGTCTGAAAGGTTCTACATCAGCTCCATACAGTCCGATCTCAGTGTGATCCTCATAGGAAAACCAATCCCCATACTTTACATCCTTACTTAACTGCAAAAATTACTAAGCTTTGGGCAACAACCATGGTGCAGGTGATCCATTCAAAATTGAGTACACAATAGGAAGGAAATAAGAAGTAAAATCAAACATACCCTCATTTCCCACCTCCTTCCTTACTAAATATGTCCAGAAAACCACTGACTGCTTATTTTTATTCACATCCACAATATTTAATCCCAATTGAGTAAAACTATCTGCATGAATATAAAGAAATAAATAAGTAACCAGGGATTGAAACCTAAAACTCCCAGTAAGTGACAAACTCATGAATTGATTATTTATAGAATTCTCCAAGTAAGTAGGAATATCTAAAACAACCCCAGACTTCATCATTAAATCAAACATCCCCAAAATTTCCCTATCCCTGATTGATGATTTGATTAGGTTGAGGTTATTTCAACTCACCTTAACTGGATATGTAGCCAAGTGGTATATTGAGTTAACTGGGGGCAATTTTGCCACTTTTGGAGATCTGGCTACCTTGTTTCTAAATCATTTTCAGTTGTCTGTCCATTACGACGTCGGAACTGAACTCTTGGCTAATTTTAAGTAGGACAAGACAACTCACATTTCTGATCATATTCAAGAATGGTGAAGAAGGAAGAGGCTCATTAAAGCCTATATTCCTAATGAATTCTTTTTGGAATGGTTTTTGAAATCCTTGCAGCCAGATATTTCTAAGGACGTATCCCTATCAGGGGTATTTTCCGAAGAGCAAGCTATTTTTAGGGCTTAGCAATTAGAACTGATTTATTCTCAGTCTGGAATCCTTAATAAATTTTTTCCTGATGCTCCTAACTCCAAATTGGACTTATCAAAAACTAAACCTGGTCCTCATGGTGATGGACTTATTGGTTCGATTGATAGTGATGCAGCTAACTTTCTTAGTCAATTGCAGCAGTTTTCCATACAATCTGCTTCTTCTAGTCAGGGCGTGCCTTCAATGTTAACTCCTTTCTAGTCTTTGTCAATAAATTCTGTCCAGACTTCTAACCCAAAAGGAAATCAACAATCCGAAGGGAAGATGAAGGGACGGAATAATAAAAATAAGGGCAAAGATGGAAAGGGGAATGCAAATAAATCCAACGAGCATGTTGGTGAGGGTCAAAAGGATAAAAAGAAAGTGAAGTTTCCATGCAAGTTATGTATTGGAGACCATATTACTCAAATTTTCCCTAAAATTCAAGATGTGCAGCGCTTGTTAGCTCAACAGGGTTCTTCCAGTTCCCAGGTTGTGTTAACAAACCTTTTTCCCCAAGGGCAGCAATTAGTTTTTGGCACGAATCAAAATACTAGGACTCCCTCTAGGGGCACCCAGGAAGGGGAAAACACATCAAACATATATATGATGAGTGCTCACGCAGATATCGCTATGAGATCTCGTGATTATGGCGAAGCTGAGTCTTTGAAAGTCAAGGGTGTCCCTAATAGTGCTGAGCCGCTTCATATTATGAGGCCCACTGTTGAGCCTATACCTTGGATGCCAAAAGCATCTACAAAGCGTACAAAAATTAATCCAAATGCCAAGGCCACCCAGAACTATTCTATTGTAGAATATCTGGCATAGATTACTTGTGCCATGTCTGCTCTCGAGGTGCTCCAGTCTTGTCCAACTCAGCGAAGTGCTCTCCTCACTGCTATTGGGGTTGTTGATCCGAAAAACTCTCTTATGATTACATTTGATATGTCTAATTTTAAAAAGAGACTCCCTCATCATATGGCTTTCCATATTAGATCGCTTTATCAAAAATTCAATATATTTTGAACGGTCATAGACGAGGGTGCTTCCACGTATGTGATGTCTCTCGCATGTTGGACAGGGATCAGATCTCCCACAGTTGTTCCTTCAGCCACTCTTCTAACTGAGTTTTATGGTCATTCTCACAGGCCGCATGGAATTGTCTCGGCTTTTCCCATTTGTGTTAGGGGAAAAAATGTTAACATCGAGGTTTAGATAGTCAATGAAAGCTTAGACTATAACCTTCTGTTGGGACGAAACTAGATTTATGAGATGGATGCTATTGCATCCTCATTATTTCGCATTATTTGTTTCTCCCACGAGGGGAGGATTTTAACAGTTGACCAATTGGATTGTTCTCCTATAGACCCAAATGCATCTACTGATTCAACTATTCCTTTGGTGGATAATACCAAACTGCCTGTTGAGAATCTAGGGTTGGAATGTATTCTTCTTTGATGGGTACTTTTGATTTTCCACCTCCTTCCGTTCATATGAATGCAATTTCATCTTCCAAGGCTCCTATTCGAAGAGAGTTCTTTAGAACTCATTATTTTTCGTACCCTTGGACCTTACCTTCCCCTACCTCCACATTAGCAGAAGGTCAAGTAGGTGGAATGACATTTCCTATGTCTGCAGCTGAGATTGCTTATAGCTCTATTGTTGACTCTGCAGAATCCACTCTAGTTTCTCTTTCATGAGAGGAATTGGACAGAGATGTGGCCCCAGCTTAGACTCTTAGTTCTTCTTCCGCCCAAGATTTCCTTGATACCACTCTTCCATCTGAAGAGGCTATCCTGGAAGCTATGACTAGTATAGACAGACCGTGGGATGATTTTCATCATCGATCTTATTTTTTACCAGATTTGAGTGAAGTTGAATCAAGTTTTCCTAGTCCTTAGTCTTCTGGTCCTGTTCACCCGGTCCTAAACCCTTTAGCACTAGCACAGGTATTTGTTGAAGTTAACATGGTTGTGATTTCTCCTACTATCCCGGTGAACATTTCCAGAAATCCCAACACTATCGAGAATTTTTTCATCGGAGCTAAATGTTCCCCTGAAGAGATTCAAATTTACACTACCTTTCAAGAGTTTAGGGATGTGTTCGCTTGGCCTTATGAGGAAATGCCTGGTATAGATCCATCTATTGTCCAGCATGAGATCAAGTTATATGAAAATGCAAAACCTGTTAGGAAAAATCTTCGTCTGGTCAACCCTAAGAAGGAAGCAGCTATCAAAGCTGAGGTGGAGAAGTTGCTCAAGGTAGGATTCATTTTCCCTGTTCCTTTGACAGAGTAGCTTTTGAATCTAGTCCCAGTGGACAAGAAACAAGGAAAAATTCGAGTTTGCATTGATTTCAGAGACCTAAATAAAGCATTTCCTAAGGATAATTACCCCAAACCATTCATAGATCAGATTATCGATGAGTGTGCGGGCAATGAGATTTTCTCCTTCATGGATGGTTTTTCTAGATATAATCAAATCACTATCCATCCTGAAGGTTAGCATAATACTGCATTTATTTGTCCCTCAGGTACCTTTGCTTATAAGAAGATGTCTTTTGGCCTTAAAAATGCTGGAGCTACTTTTCAACGAGCCATGTCATATGCCTTCCATGACATCAAACATATTATCGAGACATACTTGGATGATTTAGCTTCTCATTCTCATAAGAAAATCAATCTTTCTTCTCACCTCTGTCAAGTATTTGAAAGTTGTCAATATTACAAGATCTGGTTGAATCTGAACAAGATTTTTTTCATGGTCGCATCCAGTCAGTTGTTGGGATTTATTGTGTCTATGGAAGGGATTCAGGTAGATCCCTTCAAGGTTGAGGCAATACTTTTGTTGCCTCCCCCATATTCTATTTGTCAACTTCAAAGTCTATAAGGAAAACCTAATTTTCTGCAGAGATTTATCGTAAATTATGCCAAGATTATGAAAGGATTTATGAAATTATTGAAGAAGGGAGTTCCATTTTTATGGGATGAATTTGCTCAACGCTCATTTGATGCTTTGAAAAAATCATTGAACTCTGCTCCTATACTAAGTCCACCTGATTATAGCAGAGATTTCCTCTTATATCTCGCAGCAGTAGAATCTACCATTGGTATGGTTTTGGTTCAGGAGGATGATGCTCTTTCAGAGCATGTTATATACTACCTTAGTCGAGGCTTGCTAGGACCTTAACTCCAGTATTCTCCGATAGAGAAGCTTGCTTTAACAGCTGTTCGTGCTATACATTGGCTCAGACATTATATTCTTCTTCAAAAAACTTATGTTTTGGAAGCAGTTAATCCATTTCAGTTTGTTCTCAGTAGGTGAGTGATTGGGGGAAAATACAATAGATGGATTGTGATTTTCCAGGAATTTTATCTTGAGCTTATGTCTACCAAATCCGGGAAATCATTAGTTTTTGTGGAATTAATTTCTGAGTTTCCCTGTGGAGAAGAAATAGTTTATGATGAATCCTTTCCGGATGAACATCTTTTTCTCATTCCTTCACAGGATCTTTGGTACGGGGATCTCATAGCATATCTTCAGATTGCGAAGTTTTTCTCAACTTTTTCGAAAGATGAGCCCCGTAAGTTACGTCACCTAGCTAAAAATTACTTAATCGTTGGTGACACTTTATACCATCATGGGGTTGGTTCGATCCTTAGACGATGCTTAAATCTCGAGGAGGCTGAGTTTGTGTTGAATGATTGCCACAGTGGAGCTTGTGGTGGTCATTTATCTGGGCTTGCTACGTCAACCCAAAAAATATTGCGTGCAGGATACTTTTGGCCTTCAATTTTCAAATATTGCATGGAGTCGGTCAAACAGTGTAATCCGTGTCAAGTGTATACTCAAAAGATGCATGCTCATCTAGCTCTGCTCTTCCCTGTCATCACTGTCGATCCCTTTACAAAGTGGGGTATTGATTATACTACTTGTAACCCACCTTTGGCTAAAGGACATAAGTACATTATTGTAGCAGTAGACTACTTCATGAAGTGGGTCGAGGCTATGCCCACTTTTGGGAATGACGGTGAGACAATAGCTCTTTTTCTCTTCAATCAGGTCACTTCTCATTTTGGTATTCCAAAAGAGATTGTCACTGATCATGGCAATCACTCTCAGAACAACATGATGGCTGAATTAGCTCTAAAATTAGGTTTCTGGCAAGAGCATTCATCTCCATATTATCCTCAGGCCAATGGGCAAGTGGAAGCCGTGAAAAAATCCTTAAAGATAGTTCTTCAATGTACAACTGATAAAGATCGATCCAATTGGTACATCATGCTGTATCCTGCACTTTGGGCTTACCGGATGTCAGTGAAAACTACAACTGGTTTTACTCCATTTCAACTAACTTATGGGTTAGAATCCATATTTCCCATCGAGTGTGAAATTCCTTCTCTTAAGCTAGCTGTAGAGCTTCTTTCAGACACCTCTAGTCTCGAGAAACATCTCCTTCATCTGGATCATCTCAATGAGCAGCGTCGAAATGCTGCCATGATGAATGAGGCACATAAGAAGCGGGTAAAAGTTCAGCACGATAAAGCGGTCAAACCTAGGGTTTTCTCTGAAGGAGACCTTGTCTTGGTTTATGCCCAGGAGAAGGATGCCCCGGGGGCAGGTAAATTTAAGTCTATGTGGTATGGCCCCTTCATCGTTAAAAAATTCCTCAAGAAAGGAGCTTATGCCTTGGTTGATTTTGAGGGAAATGAGTTGGCAGAGCCTAGAAATGGGCTCTATCTGAAAAAGTATTATGCCTAGGCCTCGGCCTAGCATCTTGCTTTTTGTATATATTTTTGTTTGTTTTTTTACATATCTGAGTTTTCGGTCTTTGATGTGATGGTGATGTTTTTGATTTGCTTTGGCAAGTTGTGTTGGATGTCATGAGTCATTTTGGTTTCACCGATGGTGCTAGTAGACACATCTGGAACTTGGCTTTCGCGACTTGGGTACTTCATTATCCATCTAGTCAGTTGTTAGTTTCAAGAGGTGTTTGCATTGGTCTTGCTTCAAACAATGTAGAAGAATACATTGTAGTAATTTATCTATTCTCGGAGGAAATATCTTTGGCTGTTGATTCATTGGTAGTTTTCTTGGATTCCCAGCTAGTGGTGTCACAGTTGAACAATACATATCAGGTTCGGAATCCATTTTTGCTCCGATTGTTTTTTAGGGTACATTTGTTACAAAGATCATTTCAATTTATAACATTTATTCATATTCCTCGAGCTGAAAATTGGATGACAGACTTATTGGCTAATCAAGCAATTTATTGGCATATTCATCATTAAATACTTTAATCAAGTCATCAAATTCATCATACATTTTCATAAATTTTATTCATCACATCATATAAATAGTTGTATATATATACATAGTCAGAATGTTCAAATATTATACAAAACTCTGGACCCATATGTCCTACAAAATTAGGGCTTATGCCTGATCATGTTCAGTATAAAAGATATAATACAGTCATCGAGTAAAATCTATATATCTAATCCTGTGGTCCCTGACCAACATTTGTGTTCCTGTAGAACACGATAGCAGTAGCTACACGACGAAATAACCGCACCTAGTCCCATGGTACTCCAACTACTTGTCTCTGGATAGCCTCTGGTAGGTCCTCTACTACAGACATATGCACTTGGCGAGTTAAACTTTCCAAGTTTCTCTGAATGACATGGAGGGTTCTGCCATGGTCTTCAGCATCTGCTTTGCCTCTGCGGCGTTTATGCCTTGGGTATCCCTCAGGACGGACTAGTCCCATATCTGTATCATGGTCATCACATAATTTTGTAAGTCATATGAATCCAATAAGAAAAAAATTATTTTTTTGCATACATTGAAGAAATAAACCAAAAAATCATATAATAAAAAATTATAGTCTAACCAATTGCACCCCATGCTGCACCGGGTGGAAGGACTAAGTCTGGATCACCACGAAAATCCATCCCAACATAGGGATAATCCTCCACGACGATAACTTGTTCCTCCCACCATTGGAAGAACTCATCATCCCAAGTGGTCTGGGGAACTTCACTTTCCCCCAATATCTTCATCAAGTCAGCCCACCGGGCTATTCTTGGATCCCTGGGGCTATTGATGGATGAGATCACTTTGGGTCAAAGCTGTGGAATCCTCTCAAAGAAGAATGTCAATAAGATGGTTCCATACCCAAAATGATTTGTTTTTCTTTTTCGGATAGAGGTTAATTGTTTCTTCATGTTAGTTAGTAGTGTTGTAGACAAGTCACAGAGGTGAATGAAACATTCGACTGCAATACTCATCTGTGTCCTCAAAGCCTAGTGTAAGGAAGCAGATCCTTCTACCCTACCAATGGTGAAGAGGAGAATTTTCATGTGTATTTCTTTCAAATCTTTAATTGTAATATGAGTTCCTACTTTCTGAGACACCTCTATGCAATAGACATGGACGTAGTCTTCCACTGTAAGCCCTCCCAAAGGCTTTCCGTGTAAATCTACTGGATCTCCTCTCCGAGAGAGTCTGGTAATGAAATAAATGTCTTCCACTTCTATATGTATGGGCATTTGATTAATCACAAAGTAGTCTTCTTCTGGTTCCCAGTGATCCACCAACATTTGAAGCAACCAAACATTACTTTTAATATTTGGCATTCTAAAAAATTAGAGCAAACCACAATTTCAAAGGATATCGAGCAAATCTTGATCCTCCATCACTCCATTATCGATGCCACTATTTTCATGCTCCCTCCAAGAGAGTGACATCCTGAAAAAATCCATTTAATTCTTCATTAGGTTCATCTTTTGCATTCACAGACTTTGCATATGCGACTTCCTTTGTGTACAGTCGCGTATCATACGAAGGTTCGTCCACACGAACCCGCATATGCGCAGAAGGTTTAATCAAAACTAATCTTTCCTACAGTCAAAAATCAATTTTTTTTTCCTAAATATGAACGAAATTGATGGCAAAGATGGATTTAGAGCATACCTGGCTGATTTGGTGCAATTTGATGGTTAATTGCTCCTGTTTTGAGGAAAGGGGTTTTTTCTCCAGAGCTCCTTTTTCCACTTCTGCAATGTTACAATGAACCAAATATGAGGTAGAAATGACTATTTATGCCCAGAAATTGATTTTTTTTTGCAAAAATCCATTATGCTTATTTTCCAAATCTGTTTAAAGCTATATAACCATATTACTTGTAATTGTTGGGAAATGTATGTTTTCAGGTACATGTACTGGAGTTGAGATTTTTTTTTCCAGTTTTTCAAATCCATGACCACTGACCTATCATGGTAGGTATATGATTTCAAACTTGCATATAAGTTAGAGAATCCACTTTCCATTGCATTATGCATTCTAGCCTCCATTTTTTCATCACTTTCCATAGGGTCGATCCCATCATGTCATGAGTACTTAACCCATTTCACTCACCGATCTTTAGTCATGACTTGATGGTAGAACCTTCCTTTACATGGGCTTCCTAGGTAGTTCCTCGCTAGCACTTGTCGCCCATGCTGCACTTTACATAGGCTCAAGAGTCCTCTTTAGTCCCACCATGACTTATGCATTGAAGCTTCATTTTTCTTCTTCTTCACTATGATTTTTCTGGCTATTACCTTAAAGGCTCCCTCGTGTTGTCAAGTTGTATCACTGTCTTTCATATTGGCTACTTGTTTATCTTGGCCTTTAGTCAGCTTCATTTGGACTCGATGTTTAAGCCATATTTTGAACATGACTCTCTGTGCAAGTTGAACATGCAAGCACTAAGCTATCGCTACTTGACACCTTTTTACCCATGGATGGAATGCTCCTTCGAGTATCACTTACCAGTTTCTGCCACCTTGCATTGAGCATAGGATTGTTCCTATCCTAGGAACTAGTACATATGTTTTCTGATACTCATTCTATCCATTGTACTATAGCATTCTTTTATTCTTTTTTAGGCTTGCTATATGAAAAAGAGAAAAAAATAAAATATATCAAAAAGAGCAGGAACAGGATATTACTTCATATTTGATGGCAGTTACAGTGTCAGTTTTTGTCACCCTTGAACAAATCACACAGAGAAATGTCTTTCCTTCATTTGGGATGGTTTTACTTTTGACATAGGAGAAGCCATAACCTTGTTTCATAAGTCAGTTCTCCCCCGATTTGTTATCTCTTCCAATCATATGGAGAGTTTGTTTTTGCCTCCTGCATAAAAAACTTATACAGAGTTATCATTTGCTGCCATATCCAACATGAGTCATGTTTTTGTTCAAGGGAAGTTAAAACTGAGTCGGAATTTCTGCGGTGTCTCTTGACTTATTTTTCAGTTAGCCTTCCTGTTCTTGTCAGTATCTTTTTCTATCACATCAGATGTCTGGTCCTATGCTCGTTCTCATTTGAGAAGGTCGCCATTGAATTCTTATTGGTGGGTTTGTCTCTTATCGACTATGAAATATTGCTTTGAGAGCAAACTTAGAGCCCCACCCTTCCCTATTTACATCACTGCTAGGTGAACTTGTGCTTAGCATTTGATAATCATTATGGGTCTTTGACTGAGTGGTTTCCCTTGTGTTCGACATCAACTTACATTGCCATACTTGGGATTCGTGCAGTACCTTGACTTCCATTTCACCCTATCGGTGGATATCTCGCCTCTTTGTCAGCAGTTATTATTGGTTGATTCAGAAGGTTACTGTCGTGCACTAGCTTCATCTTGTGCATGTCGGAAATGTACTTCAGGTTGGTTCCTTCACTCTACTTCGTCCGATTCCTTCCAAATCTTGGCTTGCAAGTTACACTCATGCTTGACTGATGTGAGATGCTTTAATGCCTTCCTTCCAATAGATCTTTTCCCATCGAATCCGACTCATTGCTCTAGGGATAAGGTATAGAGTCTTTTGTCAGTACCTTAGGGTTTTTGGTCATCAGTTGCAGACTCTTCACTGTCGAAAATGAGGATACATTATTGCCTCCTGATTGATAGATTCTTACAGGTGTTCGACTTCAAACCATTCATTCACACTTGTTATATTGTAGTGGGGCACCTTGACACTCATTATCTTTATTGGTGGGTTGTCTCGCGTTTGTTAATGGTATACATTAATGACCGGTAATCAAACAATTTCTCACATGGTCAACTTCAGCTCATTTATTCCCATTGTGTAGAATTGTGCCATAGTGATTAGTGAAGACCTCTGGTTTTCATTAGCATGATTCGGTTCACTTTGATAGTTCATCCAGTTTTCTGCCAATGGTGTTGTCCACCCTTATATGTTGCAGTTTCATTACAAAAACATCTTATATGTTGGATCTCGAGTTGCGTGATCGTACCATTTGTTCCACCCCTTATGATTTGGTATCTAAAGATTCAGTTCTTACTCATGCGATTAGATATATATTGCAGCATCACTGATCAGTCTTCTATATGTGATACTTGGACTTCTAGGAAGTGATAAGATGATTCACTATGTACTTTATAGTTCAGCTATAATTGTATACATTCTGGCTCTACTCTGTACTTCATATGCGGACATACTTTTATTTCAATAAGAATGGGTATGCCCACTTCAGACATGAGTTATCTCTCTGATATTTTCCATTGAATTTTTGGCAGGCTGAAATCTGGTGAAGTCCTCTCTCATCCTTGCAAGGTTCTTTCTATGCACATAATATATTTCGGCCATCATGTACCCCTTTTGACCTCATATATTATAGGGCATCTATTATAGCATCATTTTCCATCTTCATAGTCTTAATTATTGACACTTTGGCCTTGGGCACCCTTTCCCATCAGACTTGACCATCTTAAAAAAAAACAGTATCTTAAAACCCATACACGACTTTTCCCTGACTTTTTCACGTATATATGCGAGTCCATTCATATATATCCACGTATACCTTTTTAATCATTAAAAAATATATATTATTCCCTATTTTCGAGGCAGGGTTGATGGTTATTCCTATAATTCAACCACCCCAACCCATGGCCTAACTGTTTCCAACTGCAAAAACTAATTTGATGGAGTATAAAAGCCCCTCATGTACATGGCCTAAGGGAGAGAAAAAAATATAGATATTATACTCTGTTGGAGCCCTATTTAAAGTCTGATATTCCCATGCCTCTTGCACTTGCCAAGTATATTTAGGAAACTCTTATTTCCTAGAGATGCTCATCATCCTATATGACATACAGTGTGCACACAACTTGGAAGATTTCTTGCAACGCTAGGGCTGGATGGATCTAGAGGATGGCATGCTCAAAGACCGTGCAAGGATTCAGGTGATCTCTCCACATTTATATTAATGTACGTGCCATTTATAATAAGAAGAACCATCTTGTTCCTGATATTCACGTGTTTATATCTCTTTATATATGTGTAATGATCATTAATTGAATATTGAATATTTTTCTTATGATATTATGCATGAGTTACACTAACATCTATGAACTATATATGCTGTACAATTAGAGTTTCGTGTTTGTTCTTTCTTGTTTTTCAGGTCACGAAGCATGAAGGGTTGCTGGGGGTTTACACCCTATGGGATCTACATCAAACGTGGGACTTTCAGGTAAGTTTCGTAACTTGTTATATCTAATTTTTAGTATAAAAGATAGGTTAGGTGAGTCCTTCTTGAATGGTATGCCCCTAATCTATGAAGGTTTCCAACCCAAAAACCTTTAGGGTATTATATCCTGAAACAACATTCCCCTATTTTCATTCATGATTGGCCAAATCTCTCCTGTACTTAAGGGTGTGGGTGCCCTTTCTTCGATGGAGGGGGTGTAATTGATCTTAAATAGGCAAGCATGTGAAATCTTATCACAAATCCTGTTAGACACATCGATAAGACCAGAGGAACAATACAATTAAGGCATGAAGTTACCTGCGCAGAACCACAATTTCTCTTTTGCTTGCATAAAAAATTCAGTCGAAACAACAAAACCGAGGAAGAATACAATTAGAGGAAGAAAGCATATCAACTATGGGAGGAAATTCGCTTCGAAACGAGCCTGTAAACTTTCCAATTTTGGATACAACCAGTTCCATCCTCCAGCAAACCAGCTGGCTGACATATGTACATTGATTACAGGGATTTCATACCGAAATTGCAATTAATTTTCTGCAAAATCTACAAGAAGGTCAAACCAGAATCAAGGGTCGAATTATACCAGTCATAGAGGAAATTATTACTGGAGTCTTCAGAATACCAGCAGAAGGAGAAAGATGGATAGAGAAACATCTCCTCGTCCGAGAGGTAGTAGTAGCATATTAGGATCCAGAGGAGCTGTTGGAGCAAAAAGGGAGAGGAATCAACCCTACCTCTCTACACCAGCCATGGCAGGAACAGAAGGAATTCATCCAAAAGTTCATTACATGTGACAGACGTTGGGTTGTAGTAAAACCTCGTCAGCTCAGACTCTTAGTTATACCTAAGAAAAATATTTCAGTTAATCTACCTGATTTCTTAAATTCCATATTTCATGATACTATTGTTTGATTAAGAAGAGCCAAAAATCCCCAAGCTGTAGTCAGTCACCATAGGTTAATTAAACTAGTCATCATTCATAAGTTGGATAAGCAAAAGATAGCCTGGGAGAATTCTTTCAACCCTGATGCACAGGAACCAGAAATAAATCCCGATGAACCCGAAATTGAGCCCCCCATGGTAAATACACCAAGAAGAAAAAGGACTTGAACTACAACCTCAAAACCAAGCAGAAAAAAATTCTGTAAGGAACATCGGACCTCATAAAAGAGGTAGGGCCATCCCACCCTCAAAGCACACCCTTACAAGAATTCGAGGAAGAAATGTCTAGAGTCCTAGAACAATTGAGGACAAACTACGAATCTAGAAAACCATCAGGATCAGAAGAACAAGAGGAACCTATAGATAAGTCTGCCACCACCAGCAGTTCTAGTCACACTGAAGTCCTACTCGACCAAGGGGAACTACAGGACGATGGGACTCTGTCCACTCTTTGGAATTATGAGGTGTATAGTGACGGACATGCAGAGGAAAGAATGGAATCAGAAAATCAGTCAGGTGACACTGTCCCTGCAGAGCAAAGCACAGAAACAGAAACAGTCCCTTTAACACCAGGAGGTAGCACTGCTCCACCTAGTCGAGACCCTCATATAGAAGTAAACTATAAAGATTAAATAAGAAACACCATCATAGGCAACCTTGAGGTTGGCAACGCCATTCCTAAAAATGGGAATATCGCTCCTCCACCACCTGTTGAAATCAGAACAGGTGGAATTTCAGATGAAAAGAAAATTAGGAAACTGAGTAGGGCTTGCAAAATATTAAAGAAAATGGTGAAATATCTGAGGAAGCAACTAAAGGAGGAGAGAAGGGCCCGAAATCCAAAGAAATAAACCGCTACTACAGTAACTCAGATAGAATTAGTGACCAACATGATAAACATTATTGAAGCTAAGATTCAGACTGACTTGGCTGACATTATTGAGGCTGAGGTACAAACTGACTTGGTAGCCACTGCAGAGGCTAAGGTACAGACCAATTTAATCGATACAGCTGAAACTGGGATACAGACTGACCAAGCAGCTACTACTAAGGCCGAAATTTAGATAGAACTAGCAAATACCTTTTAATCTTCTACACAAACTGAGCAGAAAACTACAGAAGATAAGGAGACCCAAACAAAGGAAGCCCCTGCCTATACCCCCCTGGTAGAGAAAGATGTTTATCAGAAATTACTCAATGAATTGGTGCAAGCACAACATGAGCTAGCACAATGTAGGAAGGAGGTGGTGCGAGGACAAGAATACCAAGCACTATTAAAGAAATTCACATACCTCTCCTCTACAGAAGATGAAACATTTTCCCAGCTCAGAGAAGAATAGGAAAAGCTAAAAAGGGCACAAGAGTAGATGGAGCAAGCCAAGAAACAAATCACCATGATTTGTTCTCTGTATAATGATGCACTATCTTGCAAGGCACCGACCACAAACTATGCCCTATTCTTAACAGAACAATATCAACTGCTAAAAGTCATGGCCATCAGTGCAAGACATTATACAAATTTTAGGACTATAGAAGAATTTGTCCACTGCTGTAATGAGCAAGATGAACAAGTCCAACGCCTCCTACGTGAAATTTACATGCACAATTTCTTTCTAGAAGAGGACATGGACAACAATCCTAGTCCTTTTATAGGAGATGTACAGCTCGAAGCCTTCCTCTCATTCGCCAAGAACCAGATTAAGTGGGCCAAGGCCTATAACATCTTCCAAAAGAGAGAGCATGGCCTAGACTTGTGGGTTGGAGGGGAACCCACAAAACCCCTACAACTATTTAGCCAACACAAGAAATTCATGTGAAGGCAAGGTGTAAAGACTCGATTGGGGCCCATCCATAAGGACATCATATAAAATGGACAATAGTAATCTGAAGACATTTGAGAAGCAACCTTGGCAGCAGCTAAACAAACGTGGATGGCCTCCATGAACAACGTAAAGAATAGGGAACCATTTGGCTATAGGAATTTCATACATTTGATTCATCACATCATATAAATAGTTGTATAGATATACATAGTTAGAATGTTCAAATATTATACAAAAATCTGGACCCATATGTCCTACAAAATTAGGGCTTATGCTCGATCATGTTCAGTATAAAAAATATAATACAGTCATCCAGAAAAATCTATATATCCAATCCTGTGGTCCTTGCCCAACATTCGTGTTCCTACAAAACATGATAGTAGTAGCTACACGGCAGAATAACCGCACCTAGTCCCATGGTACTCCAACTACCTGTCTCTAGATAGCCTTTGGTAGGTCCTCTACTGTAGGCATATGCACTTGGCGAGTTAAAATCTCCAAGTCTCTCTGAATGACATGGAGGGTTCTACCAAGGTCTTCAGCATCCGCTTTGCCTCTGTGGTGCTTATGCTTGGGTATCCCTCAGGACAGCCTGGTCCCATATATGTGTCCTTGTCATCACATAATTTTTTAAGTCATTTGAATCCATTCAAAAACATTTTTCTTTTTTTTCATATATCGAAGTAATAAACCAAAAAATCATATAATAAAAAATTGTAGTCTCACCAATTGCACCGCATGCTGCACCAGGTGGAAGGACTAAGTCTGGATCACCACAAAAATCCATCCCAACATAGGGATAATCCTCCACGGTGATAAATGTTTCCTCCCACCATTGGAAGAACTCGTCATCCCAAGTGGTCCAGGGAACTTCAATTCCCCCCAATCTCTTCATCAAGTCAGCCCACCGGGCTATTCTTGGATCCCTGGGGCTGTTGATGGATGATATCACTTTGGGTCGAAGCTCTGGAATCCTCTCAAAGAAGAATGTTAGTAAGATGGTTCCATACCCAAAATGCTCTGCTTTTGTTTTTCAGATAGAGGTTAACTGTTTCTTCATGTTATTCAGTAGTGTTGTACACAAGTCAAGGAGGTGAGTCAAATATTCGACCGCGATACTCATCTGTGTCCTCGAAACCTAGTGTAAGGAAGCAGATCCTACTACCTTGCCAATGGTGAAGATGAGAATTTTCATGTGTAGTTATTTCTAATCTTTAATTGCAATCTGAGTTCCTACTTTCTGAGACCCCTCGACGCAATAGACATGGACATAGTCTTCCACTCTAAGCCCTCCCCAAGGCTTTCTGTGTAAATCTACTGGATCTTCTCTCCGAGAAAGTCCGGTAATGAAATAAATGTCTTCCACTTCTATATGTATGGGCATTTGATTAATCATGAAGTAGTCTTCTTTTGGTTCCCAGTGATCCACCAAAATTTGAAGCAACCGGACATTACTTTTCATATTTTTCATTTTAAAAAATTAGAGCAAACCACAATTTCAAAGGATATCGAGAGAAATTTGATCCTCCATCACTCCATTATCAATGGCACTATTTTCACACTCCCTCCAAGAGATTGACATCCTGAAAAAATCCATTCATTTTTTCATTAGGTTCATCTTTTGCATTCACAGACTTTGCATATGTGACTTCCTTTGTGTATAGTCGCGTATCATATGCAGGTTTGTCCACACGAACCCGCATATGCGCAGAAGGTTTAATCAAAACTAATCTTTCCTACAGTGAAAAATCAAATTTTTATCCTAAATATGAATGAAATTGATGGCGAAGATGGATTTAGAGCCTACCTGGTTGATTTGGCGCAATTTGATAGTTGATTACTCCTGTTTTGAGGAAAGGGTTTTTTTCTCTAGAGCTCCTTTTTCCACTTTTGCAATGTTACAATGAACCAAATATGAGGTAGAAATGACTATTTATGCCTAGAAATTGAATTTTTTTTGCAAAAATCCATTATGCTTATTTTCCAAATCTGTGTCAAGCTATATAACTGTTTTGCTTGTAACTGTTGGGAAAGGTATGTTTTCAGGTACATTTACTGGAGTTGAGATTTCTTTTTTCTAGTTTTTCTAATCCATGACCGCTGACCTGTCATGCCAGGTATATGATTTCAAATTGGCATATAGGTTAGAGAATCCACTTTCCATTGCATTATGCATTCTAGCCTCCATTTTTTCATCACTTGACATAGGGTCGATCCCATCATTTCATGAGTACTTAACCCATTTCACTCACCGATCTTTGGTCATGACTTGATGGTAGAGACTTCCTTTACATGGACTTCCTAGTTAGTTCCTCTCTAGCACTTGTCGCCCATGCTGCACTTTACATAGGCTCGGGAGTCGTCTTTAGTCCCGCCATGACTTATGTGTTGAAGCTTCATTCTTCTTCTTCTTCACTATGATTTTTCTGGCTATTCCTTGGAGGCTCCCTCCTGTTGTCAAGTTGTATCATTGCATTGCATATTGGCTACTTGTTTATCTTGGCCTTCAGCCAGCTTCATTTGGGCTCGATGTTTAAGCCATATTTTGACCATGACTCTCTGTACAAGTTGACCATGCAAGCACTAAGCTATCGCAACTTGACACCTTTTTACCCATGGATGGAATGCTCCTTTGAGTATCACTTACTAGTTTCTTCCACCTTGCATTGAGCATAGGATTGTTCCTATCCCAGGAACTAGTACATCTATTTTCTGATACTCGTTCTATCCATCGTACTATAGCATTATTTTATTCTTTTTTAGGCTTGCTATATGAAAAAGGCAAAAAAAATCAAATATATCAAAAAGAGTGAGAATATGATATTACTTCATATTTTATGGCAGTTACAGTGTTAGTTTTTGTCACCCTTGAACAAAGCACACAGAGCTATGTCTTTCCTTCATTTGGGATGGTTTTGGTTTTGACATAGGAGAAGCCATAACCTTGTTTCATAAGTCAGTTCTCCCCCGATTTGTTATCTCTTCCAATCATATGGAGAGTTTGTTTTTGCTTCCTGCATAACAAACTTATACAGAGTTATCATTTTCTACCAGATCCAACATGAGTTGTGTTTTTTTCAAGGGAAGTTAAACTTGAGTCGGCCTTTCTATGGTGTCTCTTGACTTATTTTTCAGTCGGCCTTCCTGGTCTTGTTAGTATATTTTTCTATCACGTCAGATGTCTGGTCCTATGCTCGTGCTGGTTTGAGAAGGTCTCGATTGAATTATTACTAGTGGGTTTGTCTCTTATCGTCTATGAAATATTGCTTTGAGAGAAAACCTAGAGTCGCACCTTGGCCCTATTTACATCATTGATAGGTGACCTTGTGCTCAACATTTGATCATCATTATGGATCTTTGACTGAGTGGTTTCCCTTGTGTTCGACGTCAACTTACATTACCATACTTGGGATTCGTGTAGTACCTTGATTTCCATTTCAGCCTATCATTGGATATCTCGCCTCTTTGTCAACTCTTATTATTGGTTGATTCAAATGGTTTTTTCCATGCGCTGGCTTCATCTTGTGCATGTCGGAAATGTGATTTGGGTTGGTTCCTTCACTCTACTTCGTTCGATTACTTCCAAATCTTGGCTTGTGGGTTACACTCGTGTTGGACTGATGTGGGATGCTTTAATGACTTCCTTCCAGCAAATCTTTTCCCATCGAATCCGACTCATTGGTCTAGGAATAAGGTGTAGAGTCTTTTTTCAGTACCTTTGGGTTTTCAGTCATCAGTGGCAGAGTCTTCGCTGTCGACAGTGAGGATACATTATTGCGTCCTGATTGATAGATTCTTACAGGTGTTCGACTTCAAACCATTAATTCACACTTGTTAGATTGTAGTGGGGCACCTTGACACTCATTATCATTATTCGTGGGTTGTCTTGCATTTGTTAATGGTATACATTAATGACCGGTAATCAAACGATTTCTCACATGGTTGACTTCAGCTCATTTATTCCCATAGTATAGAATTGTGCCATAGTGATCGGTCAAGACCTTGGGTTTGCATTAGCATGATTCAGTTCACTTTGAAAATTCATCCAGTTTTCTGCCAGTGGTGTTGTCCACCCTTATTTGTTGCAGTTTCAGTATAATAGCATCTTATATGTTGGTTCTCGAGTTGCGTGATCGTACCATTTGTTCCACCCCTTATGATTTGGTATCTGGAGATTCAGTTTTTACTTGTGTGATTAGATATCTATTGCAGCATCATTGATCAGTCTTCTATATGTGATACTTGGACTTGATTTTGACTTGGACTTCCGAGTAGTGATAAGATGATTCACTATGTACTTTACAGTTCAGCTATTCTTGTATACATTTTGGATCTGCTCTATACTTCATATGTGGACATACTTTTCTTTCACTAAGCATGGGTATGCCCACTTCAGACATGAGTTATCTCTCTGATCTCTTCCATTGACTTTTTGGCAGGCTGAAATCTGGTGAAGTCCTCTCTCATTGTTGCAAGGTTCTCTCTATGCACATAATATATTTCGGCCATCATGTACCCTTCTGACCTCATATATTAGGGGGCATCTGTTATAGCATCATTTTCCACCTTCATATTCTTGATGATTGACACTTTGGCCTTGGGCACCCTTTCCCACCAGACGACCATCTTCACAAAAAACAGTATCTTAAAACCCATACGCAACTTTGCCCAGACTTTTTCGCATATATACACGAGTCCATTCATATATATATATATATGTGTATACCTTTTTAATCATTAAAATATATATATTATTCCCTATTTTCGAGGTAGGGTTGATGGTTATTCTCGTAATTCAACCACCCCAACCCATGGCCTAATTGTTTCCAACTGCAGAAACTAATTTGACGGAATATAAAAGTCCCTCATGTACATGGCCTAAGGGAGAGAAAAAAATATAGATATTATACTCTGCTGGAGCCCTATTTCAAGTCTGATATTCCCATGCCTCTTGCACTTCCCAGGTATATTTATGAAACCCTTATTTCCTTGAGATTCTCATCATCCTATATGACATATAGTGTGCAAAAAACTTGGAATATTTCTTGTGAGGCTAGGGCTAGATGGATCTAGAGGACGGTATGCTCAAAGGCCATGGAAGGATTCAGGTGATCTCTCCACATTTATATTATTGTACGTGCCATTTATAATAAGAAGAACCATCTTGTTCCCGATATTCACGTGTTTATATCTCTTTATATATATGTAATGATCATTAATTGAACATTGAATATTTTTCTTATTATATTATGCATGAGTTACACTAACATCTAGGAACTATATATGATGTACAATTAGAGTTTCGTGTTTGTTCTTTCTTGATTTTCAAGTCACGAAGCATGAAGGGTTGCAGGGGGTTTGCACCCTGTGGGATCTACATCAAACATGGGACTTTCAGGTAAGTTCCGTAACTTGTTATATCTAATTTTTAGTATAAAATATAGGTTAGGTGAGTCCTTCTTGAATGGTATGCCATTTAACTATGAAGGTTTCCGACCCAAAAACCTTCAGGGTATTATATCCCGAAACAACATTCCCCTATCTGCATTCATGATTGGCCAAATCTCTCCTATACTTGAGGGTGTGGGTGCCCTTTCTTTGATGGAGGGGGTGTAATTGATCTTAAATTGGCAAGCATGTGAAATGTCAGTACAAATCCCATTAGATACATCCATAAGACCAGAGGAACACTGCAATTAAGGCATGAAGTTACTTGCGCAAAACCACAATTTCTCTTTCGCTTGCATAGAACATTCAGTCGAAACAACAAAGCCGAGGAATAATAAAATCAGAGGAAGAAAGCATATCAGCTATGGGAGGAAATTCCCTTCGAAATGAGCTTGTAAACTTTCCAATTTCGGATACTACTAGTTCCATCCTCCAGCAAACCTGTTGGCTGAAATATGGGCATTGATTATAGGGATTTCATACAGAAATTGCAATTAAGTTTCTAAAAAATCTATAAGAAGGTAAAACCAGAATCAAGGGTCGAATTATACCATTCATAGAGGAAATTATTACTAGAGTCTCCAGAATACTAGCAGAAGGAGAAATATGGACAGAGAAACATCTCCTCCTCCGAGAGGCAGTAGTAGCATATTAGGATCCGGAGGAGCTGTTGGAGAAAAAAGGGAGAGGGATTAACCCTACCTCTCTACACCAACCATGGCTGGAACAGACAGAATTCATCCAAAATTTCATTACATGTGACGGACGTTGGGTTGTAGTAAAACCTCGTCAGCTCAAAATCTTAGTTGTACTTAACCAAAATATTTTAGTTAATCTGCCTGCTTTCTTAAATTCCATATTTCATGATACTGTTGTTCGATTAAGAAGAGCCAAAAATCCCCAAGAAATATTCAATCACCAGAGGTTAATTAAACTAGTCATCATTCATAAGCTGGATAAGTAGAAGATAGCCTAGGATAATTCTTTCAACCTTGACGCACAGGAACCAGAAATAAATCCCGATGAACCCGAAATTGAGCACCCCATGGTAAATACACCAAGAAGAAAAAGGACCCGAACTACAACTTCAAAATCAAGCAGACAAAAATTCTGCAAGGAACATCGGACCTCATAGAAGAGGCAGGGCCATCCCACCCTCAAAACACACCCTTACAAGAATTCGAGGAAGAAATGGCTCCAGTCCTAGAACAATTCAGGACAGACTACGAATCTAGAAAACCATTAGGATCAGAAGAACAAGAGGAACCTATAGATAAGACTTCCACCGATAGCAGTTCTAGTCACACTGAAGTCCTACTTGACCAAGGGGAACTACAGGATGAGGGGAATCCATCCCCTCTTTGGAATTATGAGGTGTATAGTGAAGGAAATGCAGAGGAAAGGATGGAATTAGAAAATCAGTCAGTTGACATTGTCCCTGTAGAGCAAAGCACAAGCACAGAAACAGTCCCTTTAACACCAGAAGGTAGCAATGCTCCACCCAATCGAGACCCTCATATAGAAGTAAACTCTGAAGATAAAATAAGAAATACCATCATAGGCAACCCTGAGGTTGGCAACACCATTCCTAAAACTGGGAATATCGCTCCTCCATCACCTGCTGAAATCAGGACAGGTGGAAATTCAGATGAAAAGAAAATTAGGAAACTGAGCAGGGCTTGCAAAAGATTAAAGAAAATGGAGAAATATCTGAGGAAACAACTGAAGGAGGAGAGAAGGGCCCGAAAGCCAAAGAAAGAAACCACCACTATAGTAACTCAAACAAAATTAGTCACCAACATGATAAACATTATTGAAGCTGAGATTCAGACTGACTTCGCTGACATTATTGAGGCTGAGGTACAAACCGGCTTGGTAGCCACTACAGAGGCTGAGGTACAGACCAATTTAATTGATACAACTGAAACTGGGATACAGACTGACCAAGCAGGTACTACTAAGGCCGAAATTTAGATAGAACTAGCAAATACCATTTAATATTCTACACAAACTGAGCAGAAAAATATAGAAGATAAGGAAACCCAAGCAAAGGAAGCCCCTGCCTATACCCCCCTGGTAGAGAAAGTCGTTTATCTGAAATTACACAATGAACTGGTGCAAGCACAACATTAGCTAGCACAATGTAGGAAGGAGGTGGTGCCAGGACAAGATTACCAAGCACTATTAAAGAAATTCATAGACCTCTCCTCTACAGAAGACGAAACATTTGCCCAACTCAGAGAAGAACAGGCAAAGCTAAAAAGGTCACAAGAGCAGATGGAGCAAGCCAAGAAACAAATCACCACAATTTGTTCTCTGTTTAATGATGGACTATCTTTTAGGGCACCGGCCACCAACGATACCCTATTCTTAACAGAACAATATCTACTGCTAAAATTCAAGGCCATGAGTGCAAGAAATTCTACAAATTTTAGGACTATAGAATAATTTGTCCACTACTGTAATGAGTAAGATGAACAAGTCCAACGCCTCCTACGTGAACT
Source organism: Pinus albicaulis (assembly GCA_034641835.2). Taxonomy (NCBI): domain Eukaryota; kingdom Viridiplantae; phylum Streptophyta; class Pinopsida; order Pinales; family Pinaceae; genus Pinus; species Pinus albicaulis. The sequence goes on along the minus strand of CM076580.1, from coordinate 975,338,286 downwards.
TTACATGCACAATTTCTTTCTAGAAGAGGACATGGACAACAATCCTAGTCCCTTTCTAGGAGATGTCCAGCTTGAAGCCTTTCTCTCATTCGCTAAGAACCAGATTAAATGGGCCAAGGCCTATAACATCTTCCAAAAGAGAGAGCATGGCCTAGACTTGTGGGTTAGAGGGGAACCCACAAAACCCCTACAACTATTTATCCAACACAAGAACTTCATGTGAAGGCAAGGTGTAAGGACTCAGTTGGGGCCCATCCATAAGGACATCATATAAAATGGACAATAGTACTCTGAAGACATTCGAGAAGCAACCTTGGTAGCAACTAAACAAAGGTGTATGGCCTCCATGAACAACGTAAAGAATAGGGAACCATTTGGCTATAAGAATGTCAAGGCTACTGCCTCCAGATTCCTCTCATATAGTAACTTGGTCTTTAGCATGGCGCCTCCATGGCTAGGATGTCAGTATAGAAGCCCTCTCCTAGGGTATCCTCCTGAGGACTATAATCATAATTATGAGTTACCGAAGGGGCATGCAAGCGCTGCCTTCACAATAATAAGACAAAAACAGGGTGTCAGAGCATACAAACAGAAGGTCTACCCTGCCTACTCCTTAACACAGTTGCATCTCAACCATCTGTTTGCATGAGGACATGCAATTAGGTAAGAACGAAAGTATGTTGGGCCCGAATTGAGGTATGTTTTCACCCTATAATTACTTCAAGTTATGTCACAATTCTGGGAATTATTCCTCATCTTAACAATAAATAAAGAAAATATTTATGAAAACTAAAGCAATAGGGCTAATGAAAAAAGGAATGTTTCTATAACATAAAATTGACTTATTGTATCTCCGTATGCAGGAAGGCAGAATAGTTGAACCAATGATAAATAGAAGAAAAACGACAGACGGAAACCTATGGGATATCAGTAACTCCCAGAAGCTGGCAGAAGGTAGACAGATGGATTCCAGCCCAAGAACTCAAACGATAGCCATGCGCAGCAGGCTGTCGTTTGGAAAATACTTCCTCATTGCGTGAAATTTCCTTTAAAAGGACTGGGGATGAACTAGATAGGGAGTCAAAGTCGAATAGGAATTTTCCCTCTGTAATCAGTGCATCAAGACAAAGCTATCATGTTGTATTCCTATATTATATTTTGAGTTTTGATGTTTTAAAAAATTACCTTTTGAGGTTTTCATCGCGTTTGAACTTCTAGTGGTTTGGGCCAAACCCCTGGGAGTTTCTGCACTAATTTTGTGCTATGCGTTAGTTACAGAATCCATGTTCACTTATCTGATGTGGTTGTAACATACTTTTCTACTCAATAAAGTTACAATTTTTCTTCCTTCAGAATAGTTTAGCATTTGTATTTCTTGATTCAAAAAAATTGCATTTAGATTGCTATTCAATTCATTCAGATTGTTGTTCAATTGATTCGGATTGTTGTTCAATTCATTCAGATTGCTTCATTTAGATTGATGTACAAATCATTCAGATTGCTGTTCAATTCATTCAGATTGATGTTCAACTCATTAAGTTTGCTATTCAGAACGTCATCGTGCTATTCAATCATAGGCTTGACAGAATAATTATCCATAACCTACCAAACCTTTCCTTGTTAAGTTGATTGAATTCAGAAGGCTAGATAATCCTTTCTCATAAACAATTGAGTATCTATCAGTCGATCTCATTTGCATATATTGTGCCGACACCCTTGAAATAAGAAGACTTACCTCGGGTTGATAATTAAATGAGAAGCACTAAGGTTGCCTATAATAAGCCACCTTTGTGACACCAACATTTGTAAAATTACAACAACAGAAAAAACCTTAAAATTCTAGTTATTCTTTTCCATCAAAGATCAAAGAGTGCAAAAAATGCATCTTATCTTGTAGCTTTTTTCACTATGTTCATTCAAAATAAAAATAAAAACAAAAAAAACATGCTTAAATAATAAAGAATAAGAGAGTTACCAAGCATCCTAGGGGTGACAGGAAAGAAGGGCCAGATTTCACATGATGCTTGAAATGAATGAGGACGAGGTACCATCCTTCTCCCTTAAACCATCAAAACCATAATTTAGTGGAGGAGATAAAAAACTAGAATGAAAAAAGGGTGCCAGAGGGAATGAACCTTTTGTTGTAAGTCAAACTATAATAATAGAAGATTCCAGTTAAAACCTTCACATAGTATATCTAGCTGATATATAAAATCTGAAATGAGAAAAAGAATTGAGGGTAAAAAATTACCTTGTGAATTTTCTAGCAAGCATGGCCATGAAAGATTGTGAATGACACATAAATAAATGAAAACTCAGCGAATGCTGTAAAATTTGTAAGATTTTATAAAAAAATAAGATTCATTTTATATATATATGTGTGTGTGTGTGTGTGTGTGTGTGTGTGTGTGTGTGTGTGTGTGTGTGTATGTATGTATGTATGTATGTATGTATTCGGTTTCTACATTTGTATTCTAACGGATTAGAAATTCTTCTTTGTCCAAATAGCATATTGGGGGCAATAAAGCTTCTTAAAATGTCTAAGCTGCAGTTTTAATGAAAGGCAACAATGTACAAGGACAACATAGTCACCCTCAAAAGTCTTATTCAACTATCTTTTTCAAACAATAGAAACTCAAAAACTACGAATATTGTAGAATTTTTCTTCATGAACACAAAATATTTTCCGGATAAAATATATCTACCTTTTTTTCCTGTCTAAATTTTAAATTTGAAAAGGCCACAATAAATGTTGGGAAAAATAGTGAGATGAGGGGGGGGGGGGGGGTGAATCAATATTTAGAGCTTACAGAATCTTTTACTCTTTCTTTGCTAAATTCCATATGCGGCTTTTATGAACCCAAATCACGTATACACGTGCATATACCAAAAGAAACTATCATATACTGATATAAATTTATTCCTTAGAAACACTTTTTTGAAACTCATTTTATTAGTCATGAATCTGTTAGATAGTCAGTAAATATGTGCAGTAATAGCAGAGTAAAACATCACACAATAGAAACACACTTGAACACCAATATTTAAGGTGGAAACCCAATTCGAGAGAAAACCACAGTTGTTGTCATCTCTGTCTTCAATATTTATTATATGGAAAACTGATTACAATTTTGTATTGATGCAGACTCATATAAGTACGCAGACAACTACCTGCAGAAGGCTGCAAGCTTCTCCCGTTTTCCAATTATAACTGAAAAGGAGCTACAACCCCCTAAACTCGTTCAGCAGCCACTACTGGAAGGGAGCTTCAACCCCCTGATCAGAATACCAGCATCTACTGGCAGGAAGCTTCTACTTCCCTAAGAATCACTGTAGACAATGTTTCATCAATTTTCATACTGGATCCCACAGCTTCAACTCAACTCATCATAAAGATAATCGATAATAAACTTAACCCAAAATTCAATCAGTACGATGAGAACACTCTAACAAGAACACAAAAATAACCCAGACTTGAGAATAAGTATGCAGAATCAAACTCAACCCTAAACATTCATCATCTTAAAATGAATACGCTACTTCACTTCACTGAACCCGTGTGTATATGCACTTTCCAGCACACCAACCTGCATATAGATCTGTGAATACTATTTTCAAAATATGATCTATCTCAGATCCAGATCTAAGGCTTTCAATTAGACATCTTTTTAGAAATACAAAACCTTTAAACAGTCAGTCATCATTAACCATGTTTACCCACTTATTGATCAGATTTGGACATATTCAACTTAGCAGCATGTACAGTATTCAAGCAACCCAGATCTTCATGAAGACTTCATTGACATACAACATAAATAATAACAGCAATAATAGTAGAACCTCTGCAATAAGCTTCAGAAAACCCTAACTTCCATACGCGCCTTTTTTGAAGCAAACCCGCATATATACACACTTTTAATGAGACAAACTAGCATATAGATTTGTAAATATTAATTGAGAAGAATGTTTTCAGATCTATAGAACTTACCTATATTTCTTCACTCCACTTCAAAAAACATGCGCCAGGTCTCAGATCTAATCATTCTCTTCAATGGATCATGAAAGAGTATAGTCATTTTAGATCTGGAGATCTTGATCCGTCAAACTATCCAAGGGTGCATCATAACTTCAGATTTATCAATAAAACAGAGTTCATCCTATGCAGATAGACTTCAAAGAGAAATATTAGTGATAGCCCTTACACATTCACTCCTTTGCACTATGATCTTCTTATACTTATATAAATTTAGCCTTTACCAATACCATGAGTCAAAACCGCACAACTGATGATGGTATTCTTGGACGAGATCAATACAATGCTCAATACTATGGGCTAATACCATGGTAATGCCCCTTGGTATCATAATTTTAGATCACAAAAGGCATACGCGACTTGGAGAATTCTTATCCACATGCATACGCGACTTTTATTCATAAAAATTGTGTATATACTAATTCTGAATGTATATGCGGGTTTCCTTCATAAAATTAGCGTATACATTACATCCATATGTGGGTTTCCTTCATCAAACCTGCGTATACGTTGAGAAATATTTCTTGTTTCATTTCTCTGGCACTTACTAGAATTCCTTTCTTTGTCACATCTGAACTGACCTATAGAAACATCATTTTTACATCTTTAACACATATGTTGCTTATCATAGGCAACTCATCAAGTAGGTTTCCGTCAAGGGAAACTTCATCAAGAAGGTTGCCATCAAGGACAACATATTGCATCATATTGCTGACAATCTTCCCCTTTGGACTTGATGGCAACCATGATGGTGTTTGATCACCAAAATAGATAAATACATTAATCATAACCATTATTAAAACACCAAAATACTCTTCGTATACATTTCATCCATACGTGGGTTTCCTTCATCAATCATGCATATACATTGAGAAATATTTCCTGTTTCATTTCTCTGGCACTTGCTGGAATTCCTTTCTTTGTCATTTCTGAACTGACCTGTAGAAACATCACTTTTGCATCTTTAACACATAGGTTTATTATCATAGGCAACTCATCAAGTAGGTTTCCATCAAGGACAACTTCATCAAGTAGGTTGCCATCAAGGACAACATATTGCATCATATTGCCAACAATATCCCCCTTTGGACTTGATGGCAACCATGATGGTGTTTGATCACCACAATAGATAAATACATTAATCATAACCAATATTCAAACACCAAAATACTCTCCCCCTTTGTCATCAAGGGCAAAGGGTAGATTAACACCAAAACAATGTCTCTCTTTCCTTGTATAAAGAAGAGCTCTGCAGATATGATGTGCACAGTATTAACCATGCTCCCCCTGAGTTCATGCTGAATCTTGAGACATATTTTTAAATGAAGTACATGTCTCTATAACTCAACCCAGTATGACCTTTCCTATCACCAAGGACTCATACTTATATCAATGATCCAACCAAGAGGAATTACATATTTTACTCAACTACCCAACCAAGTGGGTTTACAATTTGACAAAGTATTTACATGGCTGAATATAACAATTTACATCATGAGTATCAACATTTCCTTTTGCATCAAATTACAGAAATGGATTTTCATAACCAGGACCAAAATATCTCAAGAGATAAATCATAAACCAGAAACCAAATAAAATGCCAACAATGCATCCTCTTCAACAAGGCAGGTGCTCCCCCTAAGCTTGTGCATCTTGAATACTTTCAACAACCAATTCATCAAAACATATATATCAAGGAGATAAATATTAGAGAATGATACAGAAATATTAGTACTGGATCAAAACAACGATTACCCAACAACGCCACATCTGCTCTAAATGCTGACCCAGAGAATATCTGTCAGCAAAACCCATACATGGTTTATTGCACAGAAACTCGCGTATATACACGATTCGCCTTCATGAAACTAGCTTATCCAATTTAATCTTGTGAAATTAGGCATATTTTATCAGAGAGGCAGAGACAACTCCCAGCTTTTGACTAAGATATTCAAATGCTTCCTTGGGAAGTGGTTTAGTAAATATATCAGCAACTTGTTCTTTGGAGGTAACATGCTCCAATTTAACCTTTTGATCAAGCACTTGTTCACATAGGAAGTGATACTTGATAGGAATGTGCTTGGTATTGGAATGGATAACATGATTCTTTAAGATATTAGTGGCACTTGTATTATCACATAAAATTGAGATGGGAGCTGACTATTTGATTTGAATGTATTGTAGAGTTTGCAACATCCAAAGTAGTTGTGTGCAACATAATGCAGCAACCACATTTTCTAATTTCGCTATAGATAAGGCAATAGAAATTTTTTTCATACTGAACCAAGATACTAATTGGGGCCCCATATAGAATGCACCACCACTAGTACTTTTTCGATAACCAACATTTCCAACAAAATCTGCATTTGTGTAAGCATGAAGAGTGAGATCAACATTCTTTGGATACCATAGACAAAAGTCTTGAGTCCCTTGTAGATATTTGAATATTTTTTTTATAGCCTGAAGGTGTGACTCTTTTGGACTAGCTTCGAATCGTCCAACAATCCCAATTGCATGCATAATGTCAGGTCTTTTCCTGGTTAGATAAAGAAGACTTCCAATCATGGATCTATATTCTGGTTGATTCACCATGGGATAATCATCATGAGAACTAAGGTTACACCCAGTTACCATTGGTGTACTTACAGGTTTGCAGTCTTCCTTCCCCTACTTCTTTAGAATTTGCTTAAGGTATTTTTCCTGTGATAAAAATATGCGATCTGTTGTTTGTTGCACTTGTAAGCCAAGAAAAAATGTTAGTTCTCCAAGTAAAGACATTTCAAATTCTTGCTGCATAATTGAAGCAAATTTTTGACTCATGGACTCTTCATTACTTCGAAAATGATGTCATCGACATATACAACTACAATCAATAGTTTATCATTTTCTACTTTTGTGTATAAGTTGCTATCAGCAGATCCCTTTGAAATACCTCGTTGATGAAGATATTTGTCAAGACTATAGTACCATGCCCTCGGAGCTTGTTTGAGACCATATAAAGCCTTTTTAAGTTTGCAAAAAAAAAATTCATCATTTCCCAGAATGAATCCTTCTGGTTGTTCTATATAAACTTCTTCTTCGGGATCACCATTGAGGAAATCAGATTTAACATCCATTTGATAAACTTTGAATTGTTGAAAGCTTGAAAAGGAAAGAAACATTCTTATGGCTTCAAGTCTAGCTACAGGAGCGAATTTTTCTTCAAATTCTATACCCTATTGTTGAGCATACCCTTTACAAACAAGTCTAGCTTTGTTTTTAATAACATATCCATTTTCATTTAAATTGTTTTTGAATATCCATTTTGTTCCAATAACATTTTTATCATGATGTCTTGGAACTAATTCCCAAGTGTGATTCTTTTCAATCTGATCAATTTCTTCATTCATGGCTTGAATACAACATTCATATTTTCTAGCTTGATTGACATTCTAAGGTTCAATAGTGGATAGAAATTCTAGATAACTAGGAGATCCTACAAGAGTTATTCTTGTTTGGACACCTGATCCCTTTTCTCCCAGAATTTGAGATTCTGGATGATTCTTTTAAACATACCTGGATAGAGCTTTTTCAGATAGAATATCTTCAGTTGCTTCATGGGATTCTCCTTCCATGTTGTTTGTATTTGATGTAGGAAGATATACATCATCATCATTTTCATTTGTTGTTGGTATTTCCCTTTTAGGATCTGAGAGAGACTCATCAATTACAACATCAATGCATTCAACAATCTTTCGAAGTCTTTTATTATAACATTTATATGCTTTAATTCTAGAAGAATAGCCAAGAAATATTCATTCATCTGCTCTAGGTTCAAACTTACCAAGTTTTTCATCATTTTTTTTGATAAAACATTTTCTTCCAAAAAATCTAAAATGCTTTACAATTGGAAGATTACCATACCCGAGCTCATAAGGATTTTTATCACTGTTCACATGAACATGAGCATTTTTAAGAATATTTACTGTGGAATGTGTTGCTTCTCCCCAAAAGGTATCAGGTATTATAAAATCATCAAGCATAGCACAAGCCATTTGTTGAAATATTCTATTCATTGTTTCTGCCACGCCATTTTTTTGTGGGGTTCAAGGTACAAAAAACTGTCTTTTTATGCCATGTTGTTCACAAAAATCAAAGAATTAATCTGATATATATTCCCCTCCATGGTTAGATCTAAGAAATTTGATTTTAGATCTAATTCTTCAACCAGGGCTTTGAAGATCTAAAAATTTTCAAATGCTTCATCTTTGTGTTTTAGTAACCCAATCCAACACATTCTAGAGAAGTCATCAATAAATAGAATATAGTATTGTTATCCATGGAGTGTACTTTTCCTCATAGGTCCACATAAGTCAATATGTATGAGTTCAATAGGCTTACTTGATAATCCTACTTTGGCGTTGAATTGCACTCTGGTTTACTTACCGAATTGGCAAGGTTTGCATATGGTATTTTCAGGCAGAGTGATGCTGGGAAGATCACGAACAACTTTGAGTCTGCTAGATTTGCTGATTTGAGAGAAGTTCAAGTGCCCCAATATTCTATGCCATAACCAATTTTCTAAATATTTACCCAAGTAACATTGTTCTTTGCAACCTTTCAATAGATACAGATTACTTGGTGTTCTAGTTCCTTTTATTACTATTTTTGTTGTGTCAAGTTCACATACCACACATTCTTTTGAACTAAAGACAACTTCATTTCCTTGATCACACATTTGACTCACACATAGCAAGTTATGTTTTAATCCATCCACATACATAAAATTGTTGGTTTTTACCTTTCCTTTTAGAAAAACAAAACCTTTTCCTTTAATGACAACGGGAGTATCATTTCCAAAGGTAACATTCTTTTCCCTTTCTAGAGAATTTTATGCAAGGAGTTTATTTCTATCACCTGTCATGTGCTTTGAGCATTCGCTATCAATATACCATTGATTTTCTTCCCCTTCTGAAAATAAGGCTATGCCACAGTTTTCAACCTGTAAGTCCTTCTTTCTCCATACCTTGGAATTTGAAGGTACATGCTGTTTTGGTTGAAGTTTTCTCCTGCATTCAGATTCTTCATGACCAAAGTTATTGCAATAAGCACATTCAATTTCATTTTGAATAGGAGAAAAGTTGATATAAGTATTCTTCTTTATTCCAGTGTCATTTCTTTGCTTTCTTGCTTCTCTGGTCATGATGGTTTTGTATGCAATAGATTGAACAACTTTATGACCAAAGTTATGACATGAGAAACATTGTCCATTAAAGAATAAATTTTTGTGATTGTGAAACCTTATATTTGTGTTTACCTAATGATTGGTATTTCTCTGTTTGGTATTTCTTCTATTGATCTTTGTATTGAAGTTGTCATGATTTGCCTGTGAAGCTTCTTTGTTCTCTTGCTGAGTGACGGAATATTGTAGACTGGCTTTAGCTGCATTTAAATAGCTTGGTGCTGAAGACTGAGAGGATTATCCGATATATCTAAGACCTGTCTTTACAAGAGGAGAGCGTTGAACCTTGATAATTTCATCTAAGGTTTCAGTTCCTTTAGAAAATCTAAGATTTAAAGTTTTCTCTTTCTCAATTTCCTTTCTTAGAATTATTATTTCACATTCTAATTTCTCATTGTGCTTCTCCTTTTCTATAAGATGATTCTTTAGAGTATCTATGGAAATTTTGTTTTCTTCCAAACTTATTTTGAGCTAATTAATTTCTTCAAGAAAATAATTTTCTTCTAGTGCATCCATAAAGGTATCTTTAGCATGAGTAGAGTCTTTTTAAAAAGCCATGAGTAGTCTAACATCTTGATAAGATTCTCCTTCTTCACTATTTGATAGCCCATCACTATCTTCATGAGTATAATAAATTTTTCTGTTGATAAGCTGATTTTTATTTCCTTTTGCCACTTCCTTTCCTTTTTTCGTGTTTTTCTTTATGGGGACACTTAGCAGCATAATGAACAACTCTTCCACAAGAAAAAAATTTAAAAGTAAGCTTACCTCTGAACCTTCTAGTCCCAAGTTGTAGCTTCTTTACAAAATTTATGTCATCTTCTTCTGAAACATAGCCTGATCCTTCTTGTTCTTCTACTTCTTTTCCTTTTGCAACACCTCTAAAGACAACTTCTTTGACTTCATATGGACCTCATTTTCTCATTTCACAAGTAGTCAAGATACCACGAAGTTGAACAATAGTAAGAGTTTGTAGATCCTACTTCTCTTCAATAGTAGACACTTTTGACTCGAATTTGGGAGTTAGAGATCTTAAAACTTTTTCTACCAGTGTAGTGTCAGTTATGGTTTCACCCATATTTCTCATACAATTTACAATATCATCTAGACATAAAAATAAACTGGCAATTCTTTCGCCATTATGCATCTTGATATTTTCATATTGAATTCTAAAAGTTTGGAGTTTAGCACTTTTTACCTTGGTATCACCTTCATAGCTTAGAATTATTTTGTCCCATATCTCCTTTGCTATGTTCAACTGCATGACTTTGACAAATTCTTATTTATTTAGTCTTCCCAATAATTCATTGATCACCTTTACATTGGTTTCATATTTCCTTCTTTATACTGCATCTGTTGGAACTGATGCTGGATATTGATAACCTCCTTCAACTATAGCCCATACATCTACTCCAAGAGATTGAAGATAGGATCTTGTCCTTGTCTTCTAGAAGATTAAATTGTTTCCATTGAAGAGAGGAGGCCTGATAGATGTTGTCCCACCTTGATTTCTCATCTTAGTTGATCTTCCTTCTAGCGATTAAGCTTCTTTAGAAGGACTTGCTCTGATACCAATTGTTGGGAAAAGTACGGCCGGGGGGGGGGTGGGGGTGGTGAATCAGTATTTAAATCTTACTGAAATATTTTACTCTTTCTTTGCTAAATTCCATACATGGATTTTATGAACCCAACTCCTGTATACATGTGAATATACTAAAATAAACTAGCATACACTGATATAAATTTATTGTTTAGAAACACTTTTTAAAAACTCAGTTTATCAGTCATGCATCTGTTAGATAGTCAGTAAATATGTGTAGTAATAACAGAATAAAACATCACACAATAGAAACACACATGAACACCAAGATTTAAGGTGGAAACCCAATTTGGGAGAAAACCACCACTACTGTTTTCTCTGTCTTCAATATTTATTATATGGAAAACTGATTACAGTTTTGTACTAATGCAGACTCATATCAGTATGCAGGCAACTACCTGCAGAAGGATGCAACCTTCTCTCGTTTTCCAGTTATCACTGGAAGGGAGCTACAACCCCCTAAACTTGTTTACCAGCTACTACTGGAAGGGAGCTTCAACCCCTTAATCAGAATACCAACTTCTACTGGTAGGAAGCTTCTACTTCCCTCAGAATCAATGCAGACCACGTTTCATCAATTTTCATACTGGATCCCACAGCTTCAACTCAACTCATCATAAAGATAATCAATAATAAACTTCACCCAAACTTCATTTAGTACAGTGAGAAAACTCTAAATAGAACACAGAAATAACCAAGACTTTAGAATAAGTATGCAAAATCAAACTCAACCCTCAACATTCATCATCTTAAAATGCATACTCTACTTCGCTTCACTGAACCCACATGTATATGCGCTTTCCGTCACACCAACCTGTGTATAGATCTATGAATACTGTTTTCAGAATATGATTTGTCTCAGATCCAGATCTAAGGCTTTCAATCATACATCTTTTTATAAATACGAAACCTTTAAACAGTCAGTCATCATTAACCATGTTTACTCACTTATTGATCAGATTTGGACATATTCAAATTAGCAACATGTATAGTATTCAAGCAACCCAGATCTTCATGAAGACTTAATTGACAGACAACATAAATAATAACGACAATAACAGTAAAACCTCTACAATAAGCTTCAGAAAACCCTAAATTCCATACGAGAATTTTCTGAAGCAAGCCCACGTATATACACGCTTTTACTGAGACGAACTAGGGTATAGATCTGTAAATATTAATTCAGCAGAATGTTTTCAAATCTATAGAACTTACCCAGATTTCTTCACACCACTTCAGCAAACACGCACCAAGTCTCAGATCTAATAATATATTCAATGGATCATGCAAGAGTATATCCATTTCAGATCTAGAGATCTTGATCCATCAATCTACCCAAGGGTGCATCATAACTTCAAATTTATCAATAAAATAGATTTCATCCTATGCATATATACTGCAGAGAGAAATATTAGTGATAGCCCTTGCACATGCACTCCTTTGCACTATGATCTTCTTCTACTTATATATATTTAGCCTTTACCAATGCCATGAGTCAAAACCACACAACTGCTGACGGTATTCTTGGACGGAATCAATAAAACGGTCAATACTGTGGGCTAATACCATGGTAATGTCCCTTGGTATCATAATTTTAGAGCGCAAAAGGAATTCACGACTTGGAGCATTCTTATTTGCATGTATACGCGAGATTTCTTCATAAAAAATGCATATATACTAATTCTGAATGTATACGTCGGTTTCCTTCATAAAATTCGCATATACATTGCATCCATATGTGGGTTTCCTTCAACAAACTTGCATATACATTGATAAATATTTCCTGTTTCATTTCTCGGGAACTTACTGGAATTCCTTTCTTTGTCACATCTGAACTAACCTGTATAAACATCATTTTTACATATTTAATACATAGGTTTCTTATCATAGGCAACTCATCAATTAGGTTTCCATCAAGGAAAACTTCATCAAGTAGATTGCCATCAAGGACAACATATTGCATCATATTTCCAACAATATCCACCTTTGGACTTGATGGAAACCATGATGGTGTTTGATCACCACAAAAGATAAATACATTAATCATAATCATTATTCAAACACCAAAATACTCTGCGTACACATTGCATCCATATGTAGGTTTCCTTCATCAAACCAGCGTATACATTGAGAAATATTTCTTGTTTCATTTCTCTGGCATTTATTGGAATTCCTTTCTTTGTCACATCTAAAATGACCAGTAGAAACATCATTTTTACATATTTAATACATAGGTTTCTTATCATAGGCAACTCATCAAGTAGGTTTCCATCAAGGACAACTTCATCAAGTAGGTTGCCTTCAAGGACAACATATTGCATCATATTGCCAATAATAAATCACATCCAAAGAAGCACTATCTAAAATATATTAAATATAGAATCCAACAATGCACAATAGAATATATATCCCATAGTCCAAATTCTCCATAATTCATTTCCATGCTAAGAAAAAATAAAGACGTGGAATGAGGGAAATGGAAATTCCCACAGCGAGAAACTACATTTTGGTACTAAGAAAAAAAGAATAGTGTTAAGTACTATATAGATAAAAAGAGAATAAATAAAGCATTATGTCACTATAGAGACCAAAGGAAATAATTATGTATTAATTACAATAAATAGAAATATGAAGTCTCTGCTACTCTTCGATGTTACAAACAATTTCTTAAATGGTTCTGTTCCGAGAACATTGAAGCCCAAAGTGAAAATGTCAAGGAATTTTTTTCACTTTGTTCAGGAGAAACACATGGAAAGATCATGTGTATTATAAAAAGAGACTCATATTCCGTGGTGTCCCTCTCAAGTCTCGCCATAATAATAATATAGTAGGAAAAATGAATGAGAAGAAAGGGGTACAAAATTTTGCAGCCATTATTGATGGTTTAGTGGGAGGAGTACTCCTTGCACTTGTACCAGGAGTAGAAATCCTCTGTGTTCAAAGACACAAAATAAGAAATTCAAGGATAAATGAGTTAATAAAACGTACACAGTAGATTAGAGGAGGATCTCCCAACATGAGCAGGCTTGGAGAAAAATTTTCATATGCCTAGTTTCTTGAAGCAAACAACAAATTGGATCCTACTTCCATGATCAGTGTTGGTCACTTGGGAGCCTTTTATAATGGGGTGCTCATGCAGAGTAGTGCTGCACAAGTGGTGGTGAAAAGGATTGACTTTAATAGAGTGAAAAAGCATCTCTATGTTCAGGAGCTTGAGGTTTTCGGCAAGGCATCAATACAAGACTAGTTCTTCTGTTGTGACAATGCTTAGAAATTAAATATGAGAAGTTTCTTGGGTACAAGTATATGCCTAATGGAAATATTTAATTCGTTATTCTCAAGAAAACTTGGCCATATAATTCTAAGGATTTTCTTTTCAATCCTCTAGATTGGATAGGCAGGATCAATATTGATATAGGAATTGTCGCAGCTTTGGATTATTTACATCCTGAGCATTCTCCTCCAATCATACACTGATACTTATCATTTCTCATATTTTGTATTAAGTTAAATTTGACTTATAATCCTCCCATGAAAGCTAATAACATATATGTAGCTATCTTACATTTAACACTAATGTCTTCCTAGTTTCACAAAAAAATTAAAATTATAGAATATAAGTAAAGTATATTTAAGGAGTAGGAAGACCTAGAAGAATGTATGGCACTGAGTAGAAATTCATCATAGAGATTGTGCAGAAAATCTTTGCAAGTTAGATATCAATAAACATGTTTTGAAATTGTAAAACATCATTAATTGACTACTTGTTTAGAGTGAATAATCAATAAACCGTGTGAAGTATGAAATCTTAATGTCTTATGAATTGTTTATACCTTTTTTTTATAAAATACATCACATGCATTTCATCCTGGACTTATCTTTTCTTGAAAAGAAAGAATAGATGCCTATCTTGATTTAGATTTTTTTTTCTTTTTTCTTTTCCCTGTTTTCACTATTAGATGAGAAAATTTGAGCCTCAATTGATAAATTATGTCTTTTTCATGCATGGAGCTTAACCTGCAGACATACAAATGGATACATGTTTGTGCGTGTGCATGGCACAAAGTTTAAACAACTAAACACACCTGTGACAATTGATTGCAGGGATAATATTTTGCAATTCTAGTTGCATGTGTTGCACAAGTGAAATTCAATACTATTTCTTTGGTGATTGATGGTTTTTACTTTTTTGCAGAAACAAGTGACAAATGAAATAAAAAAATATTGATGAACATTATCTCATAAATATGTTTATGTAGGTAGATGTAAGTAGGTCAAGTTATTTTCAAGTTTGATGATCCTAGACTATAATTAATGGTATTGAGTCCTTGCCTTGATATCGCATGAGTGTATTAAGGCTAAAACAATGTTAGGCCAGATAGTGGAGGGATAATAGATCGAAGCTAAAACATTTAGTTCAAAAAAATCTTCTTAAAAACAACATATTACTTGAATCTGAGAGAAATTGAGTGCATCTGTCGTTGTTTATTAGGGACATTAATGCAAGAAAAAATTTACTGGATGATAAATTTGATGTACGAATTAGAAGCATAAGTTTTTTCTGGGAAGTAAATATGGAGACTCTCAACTTTGCTTGGTTGCACGACTCTTGGTCATTTCCCAATATGTATCCGATGGATTTTGTTATGATATATTTAGAATTTTCATGCGCTCTTTCTTCCTTTTCAAATCCATTCAAAAAGATGTTATTTATGGCTCAACATCCCCTATACGCCAAACCTGAAATGCTAGCATCATCTTTTATCCATCTCCAATCATTGCTTGACTTGTTCTGTAATATTTGGCTAACTTTACTTGATATTTATGAAGGATTCAAGATATATAAGCTCTATTATTTCCATAATATTGGTTTGTAATCATAGAATACACTAATTTCATTATTTTGTAGCTATAGTAATTGGGGTTTTAATAATTATATAACGTTTTTGAGGTGCACAGATGCAGTTCATGAGACCAAGGAGACTTAGGTTCATCACCCACTACAAGTGCACATGATGTTTACTATTTTGGAAAATTCCTATTGCAGATCATTTCAGGGAACATTACCAACATTGAATGCAATGACATGTGAGATAGTGAGTCTTCGTGGCTAGACCATGCCTTGCCACTGATCGACATTTATGAAAAGGATAATCGTCCCTGAATCATTGATTCTTGTCTCGTTGTAGATGATGATCTGCTAGAGGAAGTCCAGGTTGTGGCTTTAATGGCCAAGGTTTGTCTCAATCCTTGACCGTCCAAGAGGCCAACCATGCCCCATGTCTTGAAAGCTCTTGAAAATCCACACAATATTGCCTATGTTGATATGCTACATGACAATTCTGCATTTAGAACATCATCACATAGATCATGGAATGAGGCTTTTGGAAGTTCGAGAAGTTCCAATGCATCCTAGTAGCAACAATATCCAAGGATAATTCCAGGAACTTTGAGGAAAATTACTTGTTTAATGGCAATTCCAGGGGCAGAAGCTATAGGATTAAAGTCAGACATGGTCCTAGTGACATTGTTTCTGACCATACATAGGAAGGGGCTCCCTGAAATAGCAGTTGCAGAGTAATTAATTGGAAAAAATTTGTACGAGAAACACCTCGTTGCACTTTAATGTGCCATGTCATTCAATTAAAGCAGAAGCCCATGCAAGAAGCATGCATTTTTTTGTTGTCTATAAAAGTGAATCAATGCTTGAAACTTAGCCTACAATTTGAGGGGATAGCCTAAGGACTATATAGTATAATGCCAAGTATGATAAATGACATAAAAAGAGGTGCTAAAAAAACATCATAAGAACATATCATTGTAAGAGAAATGATTTTAAAAGGAGGCCTAAAATAACTACCCCATATTTCTCAACATGGTGTCAGACTTAAGCTCAATATATATGGTAGTGTGAAGATGAATTTTCTTCAAAGGGTTTCAAGTCTAGTCCTGAAAGACAAACTATATATAAGTTGTGTCAAGTTTTGAAATAAATTTTGGTCACATCCACAAGTCAATATCTTTGTGGTTAGGGCCACATACCTAAGAAAAAGGATCGAAGGATTTAAGGATCATTGAAGAATCACCTTGTAAATCCGAGATGGCTAAATATGAACCCAAACCAGGCTCTTTGATTGATAGAGTGAAATTATGTGCATTGAGTAAGGTCTGAATTGAACTCAGAAATTTGAAATCCAATTTACTAGATTATGTGGATAACACAAATTACAAATTATAAGGACCAAACTGTATAAATGATTTTTAGATAAAGGACCTACTTTAGAACTACAATTACCAAAATATTTTATAAACACATAGATCCTTATAGAAAATAAAAATATGATTCATGCATATACATAAAATAAAACCAAATATACAATAAGTAATCTGCCTCTAAAATTGCAAATACATAATCTGAAATTGAAGATGACTTTTGTGCAAAGGGTTTCAAGTCTAGTACTAAAAGATGAACTATATAAAAGTTGTGTCAATTTCTGAAATAAAATTCCGGTCACATCCACAAGGAAATATCTTTGTGGTTAGGGCCACACACCTGAGAAAAAGGAGCGAAGGATTTAAGGAGCACAGAAGCATCACCTTTTAAATTCGAGAAGGCTAAATATGAACCTAAACTAGGCTCTTTGATTGATAGAGCGAAATTATGTGCATGGAGTAGGGTCTGAATTAACCTCAGAAATCTGAAATCCATACCAAATTCTTTGGATAACAAAAATTAACAATTCTAAGGAATGAACTGTATAAATGAATTCTAGATAAAGGACCTACTTTAGAACTACAGTTACCATAATATTTTATAAATACATAGGTCCTTGTAGAAAATATAAATATGACTCATGCATATACATGAAAGAAGAATAAAGATACAATAGGTAATCTTCCTATCCAAAATCTCAAATCCGTCATTCGAATTTGAAGATGACTTTTCTGTAAAGGGTTTCAAGTCTAGTCCTAAAAGACGAACTATATAAAGGTTGTGTCAAGTTTTGAAATAAAATTCTAGTCACATCCCCAAGTCAATATCTCTATGGTTAGGGCCACAGACATGAGCAAAAGGAGTGAAGGATTTAAGGAGCATAAAAGCATCACCTTGTAAATCCAAGAAGGTTAAATATGAACCTAAACCAGGATCTTTGACTGATAGAGTGAAATTATGTGCATGGAGTAGGGTCTGAATTGAACTCAAAAGTTTGAAATCCAATTTACCAAATTCTGTGGGTACCAAAGATTAACAATTCTAAGGACCGAAATGTATAAATGATTTTTAGATAAAAGACCTACTTTAGAACTACAATTACCATAATCTTTTATAAACACATAGATACTTATAGAAAATAAAAATATGAATCATGCATATACATGAAGAAGACCAAAGATACAATAGGTAATCTTCCTATCCGAAATTGCAAATCCATCATGCAAAATTGAAGATGACTTTCGTGCAAAGGGACTCAATTGTAGTCCTAAAAGACGAACTATATAAAAGTTGTGTCAAAGTTTGAAATAAAATTGTGGTCACATCCACAAGTCAATATCTCTGTGGTTAGGGCCACATGCCTAAGAAAAAGGAGCAAAGGATGTAAGGAGCATAGAAGCATCACCTTGTAAATCCGAGAAGGCTAAATATGAACCTAAACCTGGCTCTTTGATTGATAGAGAAAAATTGTGTGCATGTAGTAGGGTCTGAATTGACCTCAAAAGTCTGAAATATAATTTACCAGATTATGTGGATAACAAATATTAACAATTCTAAGGACCGAACTATATAAATTATTTTTAGATAAAGGACCTACTTTAGAACTATAGCTACCATAATCTTTTATAAACACATAGATCCTTGTAGAAAATAAAAAGATGACCCATGCATATACATGAAAGAAAACCAAAGACACAATAGGTAATCTGCCTTTGAAATTGCAAATACATCATCTAAAATTGAAGATGAATTTTGTGAAAAGGGTTTCCATGGTAGTCCTAAAAGACGAACTATTTAAAAGTTATGTCAATTTTGAAATAAAATTCTCATCACATCCACAAGGCAATATCTCTATGGTTAGGGCCACATACATGAGCAAAAGGAGCGAAGGATTTAAGGAGAATATAAGCATGACCTTGTAAATCCGAGAAGGCTAAATATGAACCTAAACCAGGCTCTTTGATTGATAGAGCGAAATTTTGTGCATGGAGTAGGGTCTGAATTGACCTCAGAAATCTGAAATCCAATTTACCAGATTTTTTGGACAACAAAAATTAACAATTCTAAGGACCAAACTGTATAAATGATTTTTAGATAAAGGACCTACTTTAGAACTACATTTACCATAATTTTTTATAAACACGTAGATCCTTGTAGAAAACAAAAAAATGATTCGTGGATATAAATGAAAGAAGGCCAAAGATACAATAGGTAATCATCCTATCTGAAATTGCAAATCCATCATTCGAAATTGAAAATGACTTTTGTGCAAAATTTGTCCATGCTCATTTACCTTTGTGTACAAGGTAGGCTCAATGTTTCTTCTACAAAATCCATTCTTAATCATGTAGTTGTCGATTCTTCTATACCATGCTCTAGGTGCTTGCTTAAGTCCATAGAGCGCTTTCAATAGTTACCGATCAAATGGGAACTATTACTTCAAAATGGGAACTCTAACAAAAAAAAATAAAAACCATGAAAAAACAACCCGAAAACGAAAAAGTTGTATTCTGGAACAACCTTCTTTTTTTTCGGGGTAAAATTGCGACATCTTTAAAAAAAGTTGTATTATGGAATAACCCTTTTTTTTTCAGGGTAAATTTTCAACATTTTTTAAAAATCGAAGTAAAAGGCAGTTTTTTTGGGTGAAAAAAAAAACCGCAAATGGAAAGTGTCGAAACAAAAATTTTAGAATAATAAAAAATTATATTAAATAAAAAAAATAAAAATGAAAAAATGATTTTAAAGTAATTGAAAAAAAAAACAAAATTCCTTATATTTTTTTAAAGTAAAAGTAATAAAAAAAAAACAAAATTAAAAAAAAAAATATTAAGAAAATAAATAAATAAATATATATTAAAAATTGAAAAAAATAAATAAAAAAAAACAAATTAAATTTAAAATAAACAAATTAAATATAAAAAATAAAAGAGAAAAATTATACTAAATTAAAAACAAAAAAAATTAAATTTTTTAAATAAAAAACGAAATTAAAAAAAATGTAATAATTTTTATTCAATTAAAGAAATTAAAATTAAAATTAAAAATACATATTAAAAATTAACAAAAAAAAAAACACTACTTAAATTATTATTATTTTTTAAATTGATTAAAAATTAAAAATGAAAAAAAAAATTAATTAAAAAACCATTATTAAAAAACAAATAAATTTTAAATATAAAAAATAATTCAAATAATATATACTAAACTTTATTAAATAAATAAATAATTAAATTAATATTAACATAAAAAATTAAATTTTAATACATTAATAAATTGATAAATAAATTTTAAAAGAAAAAAGAAAAAAAAGAAAAAAAAGAAAACTAAAAAACATTTTTAAAATTAAAATTAAAAATAAAACAAAAAATTATTTATAACTAAAAATGGGGAAAAATAAATAAATTAAAACTATTAAACTAAAAAATAAAAATAAAAATAAAAAAAAACAACAAAAAAAACAAAATAAAAATAAAATAAAAAAGCACATATTAAATTTAAATTAATTAAAAATATTAATTAATGGAATATCAAAATTGATTAAATAAAAATTAAATTCAAATTTGATTAAATAAAAAAAAATTGTTTAAAAAAAAGTGTTTTTCCTGCCTAGGTGGCGGCGAAGGCCCGCCACTGGGCGGGCAAGGGGCTACACTCAGCCAACCCTCCTGCCAAGTGGCCGGCCCCCACCGACACCTGGGCGATGCGATTGTCATTAATTTGTTTTTATTAAATTTTAAATTTTTTTATTTCATTTTTTTAATTTATTAAATTTAATATTTGATTTTTTAATTTAATTTTAAATTTTAAATTTTTTTTTAAATTTCTTTTTTTTTATTTAATATTTTAAGATTAATTTTTTTTAAATTTTTTTATTTTAAATTTAATTTTAAATTTTTGAAATTTTGATTTTAAAAATGTTTTTTTATTTTTATTTTTACTTTTATTTTTTAATTTTAAAATGGTTTAATTTAAAAAAATAGATTTTTGTTTTTTAAAGTTATTTTAAAATGTTTTTTTTGTTTTTTAATATTAATTTCTTTATTTTCAAACTTTTATTTTAATTTTTTTTTTTTTTTTAATTTAATTTTTTATTATTTTAATTTTTTTTTCTTATAAATTTTTTTTTTATTTAAATTTAAATTTTTAAGTTTTAGTTATTTTTTATTTTTATATTTTCATTATTTAATTTTAATTATTTTTAAATTTTCTCTTTAATTTTTTTATCATTTTGGTTTTAATTATGTGGTTTTTTTTTTAATAACTAAAAAAACTGTTTTTGATATATATATATTTTTTTGGTTCAATTTTTTTTCTTCTTTAAATTGTGTTTTTTTTTTTTTAATGTTTTCGTCATCTTTTAATTTAAAGTTCGAAATTTTTAGTTTTCTTTTGTGTTTTATTTATTTATTTTTGTTTAATTTTTTTTTAAATATTTTTACAAGTTAATTTTTTTCTCTTTTTATATTTTTATTGGTTTTTTCATTATTATTATTATTATTATTATTATTATTTATATTTGATTGTTTTTTGTCATGTTTTTTAATTTTAATTTTATGTTTTATTACCAACATGAAAATGACCACTGTAAAAAAAAGTGGTTGATGTTGCATCACTACCTTTCAAAAATCACTAACATTTGAAAACAAATATTCATACTTCATAAATAAAAAATTTAAAGTTTCAAAAATATGCTAAAAAGAAAAAAAGGGTGATTTTGCATCACCACTTTTCAAAATTGGGTGCTTTTTTTGTTACCTCGAAAAAGTAGGTACCAATTCAGTTACCTATTTGATCGGTAACTATGTTTTTCTTCAACCTGTAAAATTTATCTTCATTACCTTCAACTTGATAACCCGGAGGTTTCTGAACATAAATGTCTTCTTCTCGAATTCCATTCATGAAGGCTGATATCACACCCGTTTGATATACTTTCCTTTTGTTCTGAGTTGTTGTGGCTAGAACTTCTCTTACAGTATCCAATCTGGCTACCGATGCAAATATTTCTCCAAAGTCTATTCCCGGTTGCTGTGAGAATCCTTTTGCTACAAGTCTTTCTTTAAATCTGTCAATTTTACCTTTCTCATTCAACTTAGTCTTGTACACCCACTTCACACCAATGAGGTTGTTATCCTTGAGAAAAATAACCAAATATCATGTATCGTTATTTTCAATAGCTTCAATTTCTTCATCCATGCCTTGCACGCAATTTCATCTCTGATTGCTTCTTCAAACGAAAAAGGTTGGAATGAAAACAATGCAAAATATGAACTAATATCCAAATCATCATAAATATATTTCAAACTTCTTATATTTATCTTACCATTGCTTGCTTAATCACTTGATTGGTTGCTTAGAGAATTTTGGTACGTTGATCTCCTAGAAGATCCATGCTGCTAAGTCCTTGATGGTATGACTATGTTTGGTGTATGCTCTTTTGATTCTTGCTGCTCCTTTTCTGCTACGTCGTCCTCTTCTATCAATGGTGCTTGTGCATCAGCTGTTTTGTCTACAACCCCATTCCCTACAACTTATTATTTGTACACAACATCTCTGCTAATTATGATCTCCTTGGTGACAGGGTTATATAATTTGTAAGCTTTTAACTACTCATTATAACCAGTAAATATGCATTTTTCACTTTTATCATCCAATTTTCCACTTATCTGCTTAGGCACATGTGCATGGGCTACACATGTTATTCCTATATTAGGTCCTTGCTTGGGTGCTTTTCATAAATAACACACTCTTTTTCCTTAAATATAACTTTGTATCATTTCTATGTCGATTGACCAACAATTATGAAATTGTGTTTGAGACTAGGAACATAATATACGTCTGATATTGTCTTTGGCTCCCCTTGCTTGGTCAGAATTTTAAACACTCCTTTGCCATCTACATTCACAATCCTTTCAGTCCCCAAATTTACCTCTTTCCTTATAGATTGATCTAAATTTGAAACCAAGTTCTCGTTTCATGTCTTGTGGTTACTGCAACCACTGTCTAATAGCCACACATTATCAGAGGATTTATGAATGTTATGGCAAGATAGGAACATAGAGTTAGTATTCTCTGTACTAACATTAGCTCTCTCGTTTCCTTGATCAACTATCCTCTTCTTTCAATCATGGGCATAGTGACCAAATTTATTGAAATAATAACATCTCTCCTTTGATTTGTCAAACCTTTGATTATTGTTGAATATTCTGTTGTTGTTGCTTCAACTTTCATGTTCATGCTCTTCTTGGCCATTTTTCTGACCACCATATCTTCCGCCTCATCGTCTGCCTCTCGATATACCTCTGCCTTGACCTCTTGAAATAGAAACTTGACTTTTGAAAGAAGTTTCTAAAGTGGAATTCTGCTTTCTGTCTATCCTTGCCTCATGCCATAGAAGTGATCCCATCAACTCATCAACTATCAGTTTTTCCAAATCTTTGGCTTCTTCTATGGCCACTACCACAAAATCAAACTTGGTAGATAAAGATCTAAGGACCTTCTCAATCAATATTCAATATTTAATTTCTTCACCATAAATTTTTAACTGATTTACGACAGACATTACCCGATTCATGAAAGAATCGTTTTCCTCTGTCTCCTTCATCTACAGATTTTCAAAATCTCTCCTAGTATTCTGCAATTTATCAATATTGACTTTGGCCATACCTTGATAGCTTGTCACCAAATTTTCCCATGCTTCCTTTGCTGAAGATGTGATCATAATATTTTGGAACATTGCTTAGTCCACTCCTTATTGGATAAGAATAAACACATGTGCATTCTTCTTTTTGTCTTTTTTTCACTGTTCCCTATTTGCATTATTGAGAGCTCGTTCTTCTTCTTAATTCTAAGGTTTTGGAAACCCAAACTTGACACGATCCCAAACATCATATGCTTTTAACATAGTCTTAATATTAATGGCCCACACATCATAATCCTTCCTTGTGAAAGAAGGAACTTGTAGCTGGAAAGTGCATGTTGCCATATTTCTTCCAAAATTTCACTTATGAAACCGTAAATTTCTTCTTTTTAAAACCTTGCAAATCTCCTGAAAATAATCCTTATAATAAAACCTTAAGTTCCTATTTTTACATAAGAATTATTTTATAAAAAAACTTTATGTAAAAAAATTACTTTTATAATATCCAATTTTCAAAAATCATTAAAAAAACGACTATATTAAAAATATTACAAAATCCCTTTCAAAATCCTTTAATACACCAAAGAAATCACTTTTAAAAAATCTTAAGTATTCATAAAATCCTTTTGATATGGCTCTAAAAAATAGTCCATTGACTTTTTTTTTCACTAACGTGATGAGAGGGTTGTTGACCTGCATGATAAAGCTCCTCACGGTGGTGAGACCAGCTATAGTTCTCTAGCACACCAAGTAATGTGAAGAACCTGTAACACAACTCTGTGCTAAAGTAACCTACGTTATAACGCCCTATATATAACATATGAGGTGTGTTATTTCTTTAAACAAGAGAAAAAAAAATCTCTTCTCACACATGGATTATTGTTGATCTGTCCTCCCTGGCTCTTTGTAACCTCGCTTTGCTACCAATTTGTTGGAAAGGTAAAAGAGTAAAGGCACGAATAACACGAATAATTCACAGACAATAACACACGAGCTGTGGCTCTTCTATTCATCACACAAACTTCAATCTTCAATCTCTCTGAATACAATAAAACCGGTGAAGGGTATTTATCCTTTTCGACTAATGACTCGCTTGACATCCCCACACTTACCAAATTCATCTACAACATAACTCGACTTTACCATCACATAAATTGACTTGAATCAACGCTCACTTAACTAAACCTCTAAATATAGTTAAATATTCATGCGAGAGTTAATTAGCTATTTTAACAAAAATAATTTGTATAATAAAATGTCATGTCTAGTAATAAAAATTATAAGTTTTTTTAATAATATTTCACATTAAAATATTTGGTATTGAAATATAAGAATTTTTTTAATAATATTAAGATAGTTTAAAATATTTCCTTGGGGTAACTTTAGCATTAAATGCTAAAATGTTCCAATATCTTAGTGAAATGATTACTCTATTCACAACCATTTACCTTTTCAATTGCTCCTAGGAACCTATTCTCTTTTCTAGGTAAATTTTAAGCACTTTCACCACTTTTAATTTCATCAAATAATTAGCGAACAACCTATAATTTCTCATTTCTACTCCAATTCTCACCCAATCAAGTCTAATGCTAACACCTTGTAACATCAACAACCTCCCGTTAGACAACACTACCACCACAATGACACTTAAATATACATGACATATCTATGAAGTAAAAAACCCTAACCCTACTATGAGTGTCTACATGCATGAAAATACTCGTTTACACCAACATAGATCCATCTTAGCTACGGATATATCAAGCATCGAGAGGGATCAAATCTCTTGAGGTGCAAACCTCTTTTTTGAGTGCAAAACTTGAGGAAAGGTTTGTACCTTGAGAAATTTTATCCCTCTCTGAGTTTGATAGATCCGGAGTTAAGATGGATTTAGGTTGGTTTACTATATGGCTCTCTCTCTCTCATTTTCTCCCCCCTTCTCTCCAACTTTCCTTATTTGTCTCTTAATCTCACCCCAAAACATACACACTCTCTCTCCATCTCTACCTTGGCACTCCCTCTCTCTCTCCACTTCTCACTCTCTATGCCTTTCTTCTTCCCTCCCTCCCTCCCCTTCCAACTCCCTCTCTCTATCCCTCCCTCTCTCCTTGTACCTCTCAATTCCTCTCTCTTGTCCTTCCTCTCTCTCCCTTTCTCTCCTACCTCCTTCTGTCTTTCCCCATCACACATACACACACTCTCTCTCATAAAATCCTCTATCTTCCCCCATCACTCTCATCCTCTCTCTAAATTCCTCTTTATCTCTCTCTCCCTCTCTCTCTCTATCTCTCTCTTTTCCATTTAATCCACTCTCTCTCTCACTCTCTCTCCTTATTTATCTATTAATATCACTGCCATACATACAAACTATCTCTCCATCTCTACCTTGTAACTCCCTCTCTCTCTCCACTTCTCACTCTTTATGCCCTTCTTCTTCGCTCCCTCTCTGCCCTTCCAAATCCATCTCTCTATCCCTCCCTCTCTCCTCGTCTCTCTCAATTCCTCTCTCTCCCTTTCTCTCCTAACTCCCTCTGTCTTCCCCCATCACACACACACACACACTCTCTCTCCCTCTCTCTCCCTTACAATCCTCTCTCTTCCCCCATCACTCTCTTCCTCTCTAAAGTCCTCTCTCTATCTCTATCTCTCTCTTTTCCATCCAATCCTCTCCCTCTCTCCCTCTCTCTCTCTCTCTATTCCCCCATCACTCTATCTCTCCAAATATGTTACTATATCCCTACCTTTATCCTTCTCTCACCTTATATCCCCCCTTGTCTCCATCTCTCCTTCTATGTCTCTTTATCTCACCCCTAAACATACACATTCTCTCTCCATATTTCCCTTGTCACTCCCTTTCTCTCCACTTATCACTCTCTATGTATTATTCCCTCCCTCTTTCCCTCTCCAACTCCATCTCTCTGTCCCTCCCTCTCTCATCCTCCTCTCATCCTTCCTCTCTCTCGCTTTCTCTCCTACCTCCCTCTCTCTTCCCCTTTCTCTGTTTGTCCCTCTCTCTACCCTCCAATCATCTCTCCTTCTCCCTCCCTCTCTACTTCTCTCTCTCCCACCTCCATATTTATATCTCCCTCTCTTAACTTTCTCTAACTCTCTCACTCCTCTCAATATCTCTCTCTTCATCCCTCCTCTCCCTTGTCACCCCCCCTATTTCTCCACCTCTATCATATGTCTGTGTTCTTCCCTCCCATATATATATATATAGATATCACATGATATATTATAATATAACAAATTTTGTATTGTATTAATCCAAAGCTACCACATTTAATAATATTAATATTAGGGTTAATAATAATTTTTTTTTCATGGTGTTAATAATAATGTGCTCCATGGTATTTGGCCCATAGGCTTGGTATATAATTAGATGTTTATTTCTAATTCTATTTGATATATTTTTATTTATTTAACTTACCACTTTTATATTTATTTATTTACCATAGCTCTTTTATAAATAGTGTATTTGGCCCATGGTATTTGGCACATAGGCTTCACCTCACTAAAACCTTTTTTTTGAATTTTTGTAAATATAAAGAGGTAATTTGGCCAATGGCATTTGTCCCATGGTATTTATCACATAGTCTTCACCTAAATAAAACCTCTTTTATTTTTATTTTTTGTAAATATAACGAGGTTTATCGTGTAAATATAAAAAGATGTTTTATTTATTTACCATACCTCTAGTTTATTTACATTTTTATTTATATACCATGCCTCTGGTTTATTTATATTTTGATTTATTTACCATATATATTTTTTGAGTGTTTGTAAACCTCTTGATATTTTAAATCTATATTGTTTATATTTATTTTTAATGAGGTTTTAATTGTTTATTTATATGGTTATGTAAGTTATTATTTAAGCAGACATTATTTATATTTTAATTTTTAATTTTTTTTTTTGTTTTTATCTTGGCTAACATTAGTGAAATTTCATTCGGACAAACAAAATTACACATCTCGGTGCAATGAATGCAATTGCAGAATGCTCATAATACCAATATTAACATATATAAATAATAATTACAACATGAACAATCAAAATGACAATTCATGGAATTTTATTAACCACAATTATACTCATAAAATAGCATAGGAAACATTTAACACCACATTAACCAATAACTACAAATATATGCAAGCACAAAAAAATACAAGAGAATTATAAACAATTGTACACAAAACCTCAAAACTTATATTTCAACATTAAATCATTTAAACAACATGACACATAAAATTAAACACATCTATTTCTAAGGAAATCCAATTGGGTATAATATCTCCACCCTCCATGCAACATTGGCCACATGGTTCATGAATTTCAACCACAAGTCACTCTCACGCTAGGGATACAACTCCAACAGAAAAAGGAAAACAAAAAACAACCGTACATCCATGAACAAGGTACCAACCCAAGAGTCATGGCTCCAACAATAGGCTTTTCTTCCTTTAACCTTTTCCCAAGTGGTACCTTACACCCAGTTAGGAATATCTCAACTCTCGAATTTTAGGAGGTCATATTTCTCTTGGGATTCCAGATGCCCTTTAGGTTCTAAACAAAAAAAACTCTAGATGGTTCAGAACCCAAGATCAGGGCTCACCAAGTAGTTTCCATGGACTTAAATCCATCCATAATCCTCATAATATAATAATAATAGTGATATGATCAATAAAATACATCACTTCTCCAAGAAAATATATACTTTATGTCACTACGTGTCCTCTATCTAAATTGTGGCACACATTGAAGCCATGTGAGCCCCAATATTCTCATTGCCAACACCCTTTTACCAAAACCCCCCTTGTCTATCGTTATGGAGTTTCACAACCCCTCGTACTCTTTATCATGGAGTGGGATCCATAGCCAACCTATTTCATATTATATAATCATAGAAATATGTACATCATATAAATCATATTTACAATATTGTTCCTCTCGCCACTTAACAAAAACCAACATATCTGCTTGGGAACGCTAGCCCCAAGATAAATAACAAAAGCGCATAGACACACAAAGCTGAAAAATGACTCTAGGTCATTCCCTAATATCAACATACACATATTTATATTATAAATTGGCAGCGGTATTATAAGTGATTTGCCTCTATGCCACCTAGATAAAGAACTAGGGGACATGGTAGCACACCCCCGAGATAGTTTTAATAGCCCAATATTGAGGCATCCTATCCATCACTTAACACACCATGAAACCTCCTGTCAGTGTAACACTAATGACCTCAGTGGTTATTCATTTTCTCAGTCATGTTTTCCAACAAAGGATGCATTTATTCATGGCCTCAGTGTATATAGTCCAATTTATTACTAGCTTTATTATGCTTGGTGGTGTCTTCAATTAACTTTCAGAAACTGTCGATCCTAGTAAAAGTTCTATTAGTATCCTATCTCTACCTGTAACTTTGATACTTTAGTTGGGGAACAACACTCCCTTAAATCGAAATCCTGATAGATCCCAAAAATCATTTAGTCTCAATTTTGATTGGAGCATAAGGAGGATGGTATATTTCCTCCCCATCATAATTTCCTTTATTTCTTCCCATCATCTTTCTCTTGCAAGTTAATCAAGTCTCAAGCTACTACTGGGTTCAAATATTTCTATTCTTTGTGGCTTCATTTACACATCAATATTTGGTCCCTGATATTTTGTGTGTCTTCCTCCTCTTAGCCCTTCAACATCCTTTGGTTTGGATCTCATTCTCTCACATTTTCTCTTCCTTCCTTCTTGCACCTCTCACCCTCCTCTAGGTACTACTAGTAAGTCTTTCCCTCACTCTTCATAGATAGAAGTTGGCATTCCCCATCATCATACACCTTGTCTTTGCTGGGCTTAACACAAAATTTCATGTGGTGATTATTCCATTTAGAATGTCCCCCTTCCCTATGTTCCAAAGACATGGAGCCTTCCTGTAGATAGCTCAACCTCTTTGACCCATTTTTTGGTGTCATATTTCTCTTTCTTCTCAGCTCTCATTCCCATGCTTCGTCGGTAATCCCAAGTGCGAAGGGGTGAAACATATTATCAAGAGATGATCCATAGGGGTGGCATGAGGATGCATCATCGTTTGGAGGAAGAAACCACCCAATATAGAGACCTCACTCCAGGAACCATTTAGGAAGAAATCACCCTTCTTGAGGGAAAATATTCCTCTAGTAGAGTTCACCTCTTAGACAGAAAAGTTATTGAAAATTTGGAAGATTGGGTTCTCAATGTTGGTCACACTAAGGGGTAGGTTTAATTATTACATCTAACCACTTAACCTATATTCTCACATGAAATTACTACTGGGTAGAGTTCGTTTGGACCAACATGGGAATTGTTCAAAAATTCTTCACTCTTATTCGAAATTGCACTGATATATGATGAACCTGGATTCATAGATGGAGTGCAAAAAGAAACATCTCAAAATATCGCCCTAGTCTCGGCAACATTCAAGGATAAAAAATATCCCATACTGGTACTGCTATGAACTCCTCCCCATCTACCTGAATGTGTGTCATGATATCATCATGTTGGTAATTTTCCTTTGATGTTTTCTTTTAGTGGGTTAGGCCCTATATTCTTTGTTGTATAATTTTGGAACTCTACACTACTTATTTATCTAGTATCTGTCTAAGGGGAGTTCATTTTTTTCCTATGGTTGGGTCTCCCTTGCGAGAGACTAACCTAATATCTCTAGTACTCCGATGTAATTTCCAGTTTTGAAGGTAATACAATTCACCACACGAATATATATAGAGCATATTTATAAAAAAAATTTCTTCTCTTTTTTATCATGGATATTCTTAATTTATAAATAAATTTTGCTACAATATCATGACTTATCAATGAAGCTATGTCCAAAATACACACACCTATACCTTTAATTGTGTCCAAAATAAACACACTATCCATATAGCAAAATAATCACTTACCTAATTTCTCTTTATGTTTTTGAAATATATAAAAAAAAAAAAAACTAAAAATTACACTAAAAAAAAAAAAAGCAACCGTCATCCCTAAATAGTTGAGGGTATATAACACCTTCATACATTCAAAACTAACAATTTAAACTCATAACGTATTCAACAATTTCAGATTTGTGAGAAAATTATATTCATTTGAAATGCTATCATTTTGTTTACCTTAACTATTCATGCAATGCAACTCCTTTGTGGTCAGTGAACAAGACAAACTCCTTTTACAACAAAGTAATGTTTTCGTTTCTTTAAGACTTGTAGAATAACATAGAATTCCTAATTGTAAATAGAGTATTTTCTCTTAGCGTTAATTGTTGAGATTGCTTGGAAGAGGACTAAGTTTAATGTGTGGTAACTATAACCTTTAAACTAGTGTCAACGACCAAATCCTATTACCTACAATTGTCACCTATAATATAGTGTCAAAAATGGACAATATGGCAAGAATTTTATGACCTAGCAAGTACCGATGTATTTGAAGACACATCAAGGATATGCAATTCTATTGAGGTCATGACACTACTACATGAAGGGCACTTTTAAACATTTTTTTAAGACGGAAGAAATATTTTGTCTTAAAAAGTTACTTTTTATTTTAGTTATTTTACATTAAAATTTAATATCAATTGAAATGTCTTAAATATAAAATTTAAGACAAAAACAGTTTGAGACAAAAATATTTTAAGATAAAACTTTATATTTAAGAAAAAGATCATTTCAGACAAAAATTTTTTAAGACAAAACTTTATATTTAAGAGAAAAACAGTTTAAGACAAAAATATTTTAAGCCAAAACTTTATATTTAAGACAAAAATAGTTTAAGAAAAAAATATTCTAAGACAAAACTTTATATATTTAAGACAAAAATAGTTTGAGACAAAAACATTTAAGACAAAAACAATTTAAGACAAAAATATTTTAGGAAAAAGCTTTATATTTAAGACAAAAATAGTTTGAGACAAAAATATTTTAAGACAAAACTTTAAATTTAAGACAATGACCACTTAAGACAAAGCTCATTTAATACAATTAACATTTAAGACAAAACCATATCAATTTAAGAAAATGTTATCTAACACCTACGAAATTAACTATGATAGTGCACCCTAAGTTTGTCAGCTTGCATGATACTATTGTGTGGTGCCTATACCGAGGTTGCTATTCCACTTACCATTCATGTTATCTTATATAAAGACAACAATTTGTTGGGCTCTTCATTTTGGTGGGGTAGACGACTCTGAAGAACATGACAAATTTTCTTGGAAGGATTTCTCGGACGTAAATTCCTCTTCTATCCCTTCGATCTCTGTTGATACGATTAGATAAAACTCGTCTATCGTTGACCCATAGCTAGTTACTCTGAGCAACTAAGTGCTAGCTAAGAATATCATAACCTTAGTTTTTAAAGTCTATATAAGCATCTTATTTGTTGTGACAAAATATGTCTATGGGATTGTTCAAGAAATTCATTTTCCCTAGAAAATGTGACTCTACATGATGTATGATATCATCATGTACAAATGTTATAGTATATCTTCTTCCTCTAATATGAAATTGGGAAGTTCATACACATTTTTTTGGTTTGCAAAATTTGAATCTAATCTAAGCCTATCTCAACATCTTGTCTGTTGTTACAAATAAAATATGACCATAGGTTTGTTCAATACCATCATTTTCCCCAACACCTATCACACTTTGCATGTTGTATTATATCATCGTGTAAAAAAGTGTTATAGGTCAATTTGGGCACCATTCCCAATGACCTGGTTAAAATGGACATCATCCCCAGAACCAATGAATGGGGTTTATGATCCCCTATCATTTCAGTTGCTACATGCCCTAAGGCATAGAACAAAGACAAATCATCCCTGACTTCCATTGTAAGGTTTCCAAGATTTGAAGTATATGTTATAACACCTATGAGCTCACCAATGTAGTCTCTGAAGGGGCTAAGTGTGTTGCATATGTAGGAAACTCCACTCAACGGTGCTATGCAAAGCACTTCCCGACACTCAAGTGTGCATTTGTCAATTGGGAGTGAAATTCTCATTGTTCTAGAATCTTCACTTGGCCAGTGCCTTCTAGAACAGTGCATATGTGTCAAAATTTGAATCCGTATGTCCATTTGATACCTCTAAGCTTGGGAACATGTCTTTCATATTATTAGAAAGTCATTGATTGTAAAACTACCTTTAGCTCATCTATAAATTGAGCACAGATCCTAGTGCTTGAAAGGAAAAATTTGAGTAGAGAAATGTTGGTGGAATTTTAATTGAGGAATTTATTTGAGTGATATGTTGCTGGAGAGATGTTCATTGTGATGAGGCTGTGATGATTCTGGAGATGGTGACATCAAATCAATCGCTGGTTGTAACCTCCCCTTCTATCCATTAATAAAAATTGATGTTTACTTTCCCACATATGTATATGTATAAGCTTCTGTCTTTCATATTATGAATTATTATCTGATGTATATGGTTCATGTTTCATTTATTTAACTCAATAACCTGAATAAGCATCTTTATATGGCTGTCTCTTTTCTATTTAGTGTTCATTCTTGTAGGAAATATTTTGGCAATCTAGCTTGGATTTGAAGCTACAACAAGAGTGACAGAAGGAGAAATGGAAGTGCTTGGACTCCAAGTAAGTTTCTTGATATGTTCTGTGTGTCTATTTACTGTTAGGAAAAGTATCTGCAAAGTCTTTAACCTGTTGTTCTAAATGCATAGCACAACATTTAGGGAAGAATGTTTTATCCGTAATTCATAATTCTGCATAACAAATTAACGACTCCACTGGGGAGTTTACCTTTCATCCTTCGTGTATTTCGCCTCTTTTATAAACCCAATAGAATTTAATCTAAAATATTAGGCTTTTTGAATCAAATTTTCATTAGAAGTGTGTTAAATAGCTTGAGTTTTTGTTCTCTACTACGCCCATTGCACTGTTAAAAAGGACATAGTGCTTTGCATAGCATTGTCTCCCACTCAGGGGTGTATTGCAATGCACTCTCTCCCCTTAGAGATCCGTTGCCCCCTAGAGCCAACCAAATTCCTATTTAATTTGTCATTGCATTTGATTTCATTTTTTTTTGCTGTGTTTTCAAAGAGCCTGATGCCTCATAGAGACCAATGACTTTACCTACCTCTTCCACCTTTGAAAGAAAAGTTTGTTCGATGTTTATTTAAAGTGTTTTTGTTTATCATTGATGAATTAATTTCAAATTATTTTTATTACTACATTAGATCCATTTTCTTTTGAAAAGGAAAATATCGTTGAATTCTTCGTTTCTTATAGGAGAAATTGTAGTTAAAATATTTATTTTTCCTAAAATTAGAAATTGTTGTTTAATTCTTCATTTCTCAAAGTAAAAGGCATTTGTTTTTATTGATTTGATTCACTTAGTTTCCTTTTCTGCATTCACATTAAAGGGACTGAAAAGAAAAACCTGCATTTTCATGTAGTGGATTTTGTGTTTTGTATAGGATCAATTAGGAAAGATGCATTTTAGTTTTTTCTCTTTTATTGTTCGCTCTCAAATCGATTTCTCTTTCCCTCTAGTAGCTACGATTTTCATTGAAAAAACTAAAAGTGAAAACATTGCTTATGATTTTAGTTTGAATTTTAGGAATTTCCAATACATAATTGCGGTGAACCTTAAAAGGAAAATTGATAAACACGATCAACTTAAAATTTACATTAATTTACCTAACAAAGCATTGGAACCATAATGATAACATTTAGAATGTCTAGGCTAGGGACATGTTCCGGTGTTGTAAAACATAACAGCTTTCGTTAATTGTATGCGATACATTCCGAGTGTGATACCTCACTCCACATATGTAAGTATATCGTAGCTCATCCACGTACTTTCAGGTATATTGGGCAGTGTTACAGTATGAAAATTATAAAGGGGTGCTCTCACTGTGCGGTTTCACATTAGACAACGCTAATACGGATTTGGGCCTCCATGTACCTTTGGGTATATTTGGGAGAAAAAATTTAGGATGCTATTCATCCATAGTGAATCGAGTTGGCCGCCTTGTAAATTGTGATACACCGAACACAACATTCGAGGAGATTTCCTGCTCGTACTTCTTGGTTTGCTAGGAGGTATTCTGCAGTTCATAGTTTCTTGGTAAACCTTTTGCCTAGCATTACCCTTTTATTTTTTTGTTTATTTTTGGTTAAAAAAAAATTTTCATCGTGGAAGAAAAAAATCCTTTTCCCCGTTGTTCGCATAGATTAGCGTTCAAACCACCTTTACCACCAGGAGTTACTCTTGGTAGGTGAAGGCGACATCACTCTACCAAAACTAGTACTATCAATACCTCTGGTAAAGCATCATCTTCCCATATACCAGAGTCAGCACAAGTTGTTTCTATACATCTTGGTTTTTCTACTATTACTGAGATGGAGTCCTCACAGCTACCCGTGGTCATGATCCATCCAATCAGTGAGACCATACCTCCTGAACCTGATGTTGTTCAGCTGGAAATTGACCCAGATCCTATCTCTTCTTTTCCAAAAAATATGAATATGGAAGTCGAACAACTGGAAGTTGTTCCTCCATTGGTCATCCCACAATTTTTTGTAGCCATTGAGCCTCCCATATCACATAGTTAACCTCCTAAAATATACTTTGGGCCATGCGGTGAAATACTTCCACCTGGTTTGATTTTGATTGAAGAGATCCCACAAGACGAGACACCTTTAACTCCAACCCATTTTTGGGAGGATCTTTACCTGTACAAGTCCTTTGCTCAATCACCACCCTCTTCTTTCATTGATCCTATTCCTATTCACATTCCCGTCGATTCAAAAGGGTATAAATTTGTTCAAGTAACCATGCCTGAACCAACATCTTCGGTTGGGCCATATGTTCCAATTACGTCAACACCTGCCCTTGCTACCCCGTCGATGTTTACAACTTCACCAGAATCATATTTTCATGGTGTCCCTTTGGTCCCATCAGGTTATAAATCTTTATCTAGAATTTTTTCTAGTGCATCTTCAAACCCATGGGCTTCACCAATTTCATCGTCTGGTATTCTAACTGGTAAACCTATAGTGAGTACTGAACAGCTTGATTCTTTATACACGTCATTAGGGAAATATCGAGCTGGTCCTTCTGGGTCTATTCCATCCAATACCAGATCAACTGGACTCCTTGCATTTGGAGAGTAGTATTTTCCATCTTATTATCCTCCTCATGCAGGGGCACAACCTTTGGTCACCCACTTTGATAGTACTCCATCATTTTTTGGTCAACCCAATGTTAAAATGAATGTTTGTCAATGAAAGTCCACTCTTCCTATCCAATCACAAACAGTTGTACACTTGTATCAACCAATTCAACTTGTTACACCCACATCACTTCCACTTGTTAATACATCTTTACCACTGTTACAAAATCAGAATGTTGTACAACAACCATTTCAGGCAGGTCCTTCAACTCAATACCATAAAGTATTTGGCCCACAAAATCAAAATCCTTCGACCAATTTATAACAACAACCTATACCTGGAATCATATATTCACAAGTTGGTTTACCATTTTATGGGATGTCACAGCCACAACTAGGTTATAGTTATATGCAAATGAATCCAAGTTATCCTCATTTGTGTTATAACATTGGTGGACAGTCCCCTTGGCAACCTCAGGGGAAAATGCCTCAACCTTCATTTCAACAAGTATCGCACCCAGGTTTCGGTCAACAGAATCCTCAAGTGTTTTCTTATCAAAACAACCATTGTCTGGGTTACTAGTAGTAGATTCCTTATGTTGGTGCTCAAAGGCCTGTTTCTCAAGCAATTCCATCATACCCTGGCTATGCTCAACCTGACCTTAATTGAAAATTTCCCTTTGTTGCAACTTTAGAGTTACCATATTTAAATCGGCTAACCAATGATCCAATCAACTATGCTCCTTGGTGGCCGGTGATACCTAAAAAATTACCCTCAGATATTCCTAAGTTCAATGGAAACCTTGGGGAATACCCGTCGACTCATGTTATGACTTATCATTTGTGGTGTTCATGAAACTCCCCAAATGATGACTCTGTTCGACTACATCTTTTCCAGCGTACGCTCAATGGTCCGGCTACAAAATGGTAAATTGAGTTACCTAGAGCTTCTTTTGATAATTTCACTACCCTAGCTACTGTCTTTCTGACTCACTTCCAGTTACACATACAATATAAAACTAGAAAGGAACTCTTGACCAATTTCAAATAGACTAATCTTACTCACATTTCTAATTATATTCATGAGTGGCGTCGTCATCATAGAATGGTTAAGGGATTTGTTCCTGATCAGCTCCTTTCTGAGTGGTTCATTAAGTCCCTGTTACCATCTATAACTGAGGATTTGGCTACAGGTGGCGTCATCACTGAAGAGAAATTTATTGCTCGTACCTGATATTTTGACTTGATCTATGCCCAATCTGGCATGCTCTATGGAAAAAATCCTAATGCGTCGCGATCTAATTTTACTGTTGCTCCACAATTAAAGGACTCTCATGCCAGAGATGGTTTGATTGGTACTGCAAGCACATATCATACTACTTAATCTAATCCTGCACCTTATTCCAAAATCAATGCCATGTCATTTGAAAAAGGAAAAAGTGACAAGCAACCCAGAAGTAAGAAAAAAGGGAGATCTAAGTCAAAGAAAACTTCTAACCCATAGGAAAGATCATCTAATCAATCATCTGGACCTAGGAAACCTCGTTATCCATGCATAATATGTAATGAGGAACACTTTTTTCGATATTTTCGTCACTGTGTTGAAGTCTCAAAAATAATTAAGACTTCACATGCGTTAGCTGTGTTGACAGATCTGTTTCTGAATCCAGACACAAATTTGGTTGCTACGAAGCGACCTTCTAGTTCCCAAGTGCTTATGTTATCTATCACAAAACCTTCAACAAATATTTTTGTGTCAACACGTAATAAAGATTATGGTAGTCAAGCAACTAGTCAACCTACTACCTCAACTACGAATCCGTCTACAGAATCGATACCACCTACTGTTATTCATGAATTGAAAATTAAGACACCTAAGGGAGTCATTCATAAATCAACATATTATCCTCGAGCAAGAGCTGCTCAAAATTATAATATAGTTGAAGATTTGGCTCAATCCCCTTCACCTATGTCTCCTCTTAAGTTATTACAAAATTGGCCCTCCCAAAAAAAAGCTTTATTGTTGGCCATTGGTGGAATTGATCCGACTGATTCGAATCTTGTTGTCTTTAATCGTACGGGCTATGTGCCACAATTACTATCAAAATTGGCATCCTCCATATAATTAAATGTTCTCAATCAACTTGTTCATTGCACTATTATTAATGAGGGAGATTCTACATCCATTATGTCTCTAAATTGTTGGAAGTCACTTGGCTTACCGTGCTTATCTCAATCATCAACGACGTTGAAGGCTTTCAATGGACGTACATATAAGCCTTGTGGTATTATTAATAGCCTGCATGTTGAACTAGGGGGAAAAATAGTGAATGTTGATTTCGAGATTGTTAATGGACCCCTTGAATATAATATTTTACTTGGAAGGCCATGGGTATATGCTATGACTGCAAATGTTTCTACATATTTTAGAATGATTGCCTTTCCATATAAAGGTACAATCATAGTCATCAATTAGCTATCCTTCTTTGCCTCCACTTCACGGGTAACTAGAAGTGTTCTGTTTGTTCACGCACCCCAACTAACACTTCACAACATTGGTGTAGGAATATTAAATGTTTCCACTCTCATGGGACCCTTTGCATTACCGTTGCCTATGACGTTAGTAGAAATTACAAGTATAGAGACCTGATACATGATCTCTTCTACTCCATCTGGCTTAAGGAAGAGTACAGGTGATTTTGAAATTGTTAAATTGGATGAGTTCTTGCCACCTAGTCTTATTGAGCTGGCATAGCAATCAATCTATCTAGCTTGGGCAGTGAATCTGAAATCAGCATCGCCGGTTGTTTGGGTTGATTGTTCCTTAGATTTTGGTACTCCATCTAATCCTTTTTCCTCAACTTTCTTGACAGATTAGAATATTTTGGAAATCATGATGTTAGAAGGAGAACCATTGGAAGATTATCATCATCATTCCCATCTTCCTGATTATGAAGAAAATCATCTTAGTGAACTATATCAACCATCAATCAAAAATTTCTTTTAGAATTCTTTACCTATTAATGCAATCGATTCCGAGAAAAATTTGTCAAATATTGAAGAAACTATTTCTATCGATATTTCGACCAAACCTGGAGTTGTATAAAATATTCATGTCGGTATGTCTTATTCTTCCTCATAACTCGAAACATATCGCTCTATCTTTCGTGAATTCCGTGATGTATTTTCTTGGTCTTATGAGGAAATTCCAGGCATAGATACTAGTATTGTTGAACACCCTATTAATATGTATCCTGATGTCAAACCGGTGCGTCAATGCCTTCGTCATGTTCTTCCAAAGAAGGCTATTGCCATTAAAGAAGAAGTTGAGAAACTTTTGCGTGCTGGTTTCATTTACCCTGTTCCGCTAACTAAGTGGGTTTCCCACATTGTTCCTGTAATGAAAAAACAAGAGACGATCATAGTGTGCGTCGATTATCGGGATGTTAATTTGACTTGTCTGAAAGACAACTACCCAACTACCTTTATTGACTAGATCATTGACGATTGTGCTGGATGTGAAATATTTTCATCACGGATGGATTTTCCGGCTACAATCAAATCAATATCCACCCAAAGAATCAACATAAGACAACATTCATCTATCCCTAGGGCACATTTGCTTATAGGAAACTACCGTTTGGTTTGAAGAACACTGGGGCAACATTTCATAGAGAAATCGATTATGCCTTCAATGACATCAAGCACATTGTTCAACCCTATCTAGATGATTTACCCACGCATTAATGAAATCAGACTGATCGCCCGATGCATTTGAGGCCCATATTATTACGCTGCTGACACTACAAAATACACCTCAATCCACATAAATGTGTTTTTTGTGTTGGTTCTGGTCATTTTCTTGGATTCGTCGTATCAAAAGAAGGAATTCAAATCAACCCATTGAAGGTTCAGGCCATTCTGTATTTTCCTGCACCATCAAATTTACTTCAGATACAGAAACTTCAAGGAAAGGATAAATTCCTAAGAAGG
Source organism: Pinus albicaulis (assembly GCA_034641835.2). Lineage (NCBI taxonomy): Eukaryota > Viridiplantae > Streptophyta > Pinopsida > Pinales > Pinaceae > Pinus > Pinus albicaulis. Next base: position 975,298,410 of record CM076580.1, on the reverse strand, counting down.
TTCATACCCAACTACACTGAAATGGATAAAGGATTTACTTGGCTCTTGAAAAAAGGGGTTCCCTTCCATTGGGACCAAGTTTCACAAGCTTCTCTTCATGATGTCAAGGATACTCTTGTCTGGGTGTCATTAATGTATCCCCCTAATTATCAGAGTGATTATTTCCTATATATTGCGATGACTGATACAACCATTGCTATGGTATTGGTCCAAGTAGAAAATGTGATAGAAAATATGATCTATTATTTGAGTCATAATCTCAATGATATGGAAGTTAAGTATTCGTACGAAGAAAAGCTTTCCTTGGCATCTGTTTAATTTGTCCAAAGATTTTACCACTATATCCTATTTCGAAAGACCATTATCATTTTAGATTGTAACCCCATGACTTATATCTTATCACGTCAATTACTAGGGGACAAATACTCAAAATGGATTTTCATTTTGTAGGAATTTGATATGGAATTCAACAAATCCAAGTCAAAGAAATATTTAGTCTTGGCTGAGCTTCTCTGTTACCTTCCCTTTGATAGTATTGCTACTACGTCGGAACCATCAATTCCTGACGAGCCTTTGTTTCTAATTGGACCATCTGATCCTTGGTATGGATATTTCATTATTTATATCCAAACTCAAACTTTTTGGCTTGATACCTCTTGCTTTGAACAACGACATATTTGATACCAAGCCAAATATTATCTGATCGTCAGCGATACATGTTATCATCGTGGTGTCGATACAATTTTAGGAATCTGCCTCACTCATGAGGAGGCCGAAAAGGTTTTAAATGATTGTCATGTTGGGGCTTGTGCTGGACATTTATCTAGATATGCTACCGTGTGGAAGATGCTTTGCACCAGTTACTTTTGGCCTACCATATTTCGCGACTGCATCCTCATAGTCAGAAGTTGTCATGCGTGCCAGATTTTCTATCATAAAATCCAAAAACCACCAATGCCAATGCATCCTGTTGTCTTTGTGGGACCATTTTAAAAATGGGGTATTGACTTCATGACTTGTAACCCTCATTTGTTCGGGGGTCATGGTTATATTATTGTCACAGTACACTACTTTACTAAATGGGCTGAAGCGATTCCTACATTCAACAACACATGAAAAACATCTGCATTGTTTTTTTTTTTTAATCATGTTATTGCACAGTTTGGGGTCCCACAGGCTATAGTTACACATCATGGGAAGAATTTTCGCAATCACATGATAACTGAATTGAATGCCAAGTTAGGATTGTCACATGATAATTCTACTTCTTATTATCCACAATAAAATGGACAAGTTGAGGCTATCAACAAGATTCTTAAACATATGCTTCAATGAATGATAGGAGTTTGTAAGAGAAACTGGCATTTGATCCAGTACTCGTCCTTATGGGTGTACTAAACCTCGGTGAGAAACGCAACCAGATTTACCCCTTTTCAATTGGTGTATGGTCTGGAAGCTATCTTTCCTATCTAATGTGAAATGTCATCATTAAAACTCGCAATCGACTTGTTACCTAACACCTCGGAAGAAGAAGCATGTCTTTTTAACCTCATCCATCTTAATGAAACACATCATGAAGCCCAATTGGCCAAAAAAGCATATAAGAGACGTATAAAGGTGTTGGAAATATGATGCAGGATGTTGTCCTTGATGGCAACCCACTGAATGAAGATAAAGACATGCGACTATTGACATGTGTTGTCCTTGATGGCAATCCACCTGATGAAGTTATGCTTGACTTGATGGACTTGGTAAATGATGTAAATCTGATGTGATATGTTGTTGAGTGTTGTCCTTGAAAGGCAACCCACTTGATGAGGATGATGAAAACTTACTTGATGAAGTTGTGCTTAAGAGAATGAGTTCCTGATGAAGAAAATATGATGTTTCTACAGTGTGTATAGAAGGCTATGAAGAAAGGATTTCAGAATGTACTCAAAGTATGATGAAAAAGAGTATGTCTCTTGGTATACGCGGATTGGCCTAGGGGAAGTCGCGTATGCACGCGGAAAAGAACGTGCCAAGTCGCGTATGGGCTAAAGCGCTCAAAAAGTGCAAAACCAAGGGTAAATTGACCCATGGTATTGGGTAATGATCCGCCTAATTGACCCCGTCCAGGTTGTTTTGGGCTCATGTTATTGATTTGGCCCATGGTATTGAAAAAGGGGGCTCATGGTATTGAAGAAGGATAAACATATATAAGGAGAAGAATTTCATTGTGCAAATCAGGAGTGTGGGTGCAAGATGTCTGAGCTTGAATGAATACTTCTCTCTGAAGTATATCTGAATGGAAAGGGTTACACTTGAATGATAAATCTGAATGTATGATGCACCAATGATGAAGAAGGGAATCTAGATCTGAATTGCTCTTGTATTTGCTAGATCTGATTATGGAAGGCTTAGATCTATGATGAGGTGAGCATCTAGGCGAACATCTGTCTGAAGCAAAAGGGTAAATCTGAACTGAATATCTGATCTGAAGAAGTATGCTGCTCTGTAATGATTGAAGATCTATACGCTACTTTGCCGTGGAGGAAGCGCGTATGTACACGGCTTAGCTGAAGAGAAAGCGCGTATGCGCAATAAAATATACACTGAGGTATACGCTGGTTTATGTGGACGGAAGCGCGTATATACGCGACATCAGTGAAGTAAAAGCGCGTATGCAAACTAGGGTTTGCTGAAGCAAGGGTATGAAATATCTGATCTGTTCTGCTGTGTTTCTGCTATCTGATCTGTGTTGATATGTATCTGTTGATGATGTATGGTTGTGCTTAAAAGTATGAAAAGGGTTCGGTCTGGAAATATGATGAATTGTGGCCTGCAAGTTGTGTTCTATTGAAGTGGTTGGATCCAGTGTGAAAATTGATGAAACGTGGTCCAAGGTGGTGCTGAGGGTTGTAGCCTTCAGTCAGGGGGTTGTAGCTCCCTTCCAGGTGAGGCTGGTAAACGAGATCGGGGGTCGTAGCTCCCTTCCAGGAGAGGCTGGTAAACGAGTCAGGGGGTCGTAGCTCCCTTCCAGGAGAGGCTGGTAAACGAGCGCAGGTGGGTGCCTGCGTGCTGGTCAAGTCTGCGCCAACACATATGTTGTAATATGTTTTCTCTATAATAAAATATTGAAGGCTGAGCAACTGCAGCGGTGGTTTTCTCCCGATTTGGGTTTCCACCTAAAAATCCTGGTGTTCATGTGTGATGCTTTTTGTGATGGTTTATTCTGTTCTTACTGCACCTGTTTACTGCTTATTGAATATCTGATGAATAAATGATGGAATGGTTTAAGTGAAGATTTAATGACATATCTAAATCTCTGTGTATACGCTAGTTTCATAAAGGGGATCCGCGTATATACGCTAGTTTACTGAAGTAAAGTAGCGTATGGGTTTTGGAGCATAAAAAGTAAAAGTTTTGAATATGCACTAAATACTGATTCACCCCCCCCCCCCTCTCAGTATTTTTCCCAACAATTGGTATCAAAGCAGGTTCTTCTGCAGAAGCTTGATCACTTGAAGGAGATCCGTCGCAATGGGAAGTCAAGAAGGAGTGATGTCTATAAAGCCACCTCTATTCAATGGAAGCAATCTGATATTCTGGAAGGTACGAACAAAAGCATATATGCAAAGTCTTGGTACAGATGTATGGGCAATCGTGGAAGAAGGTTATCAATACCCGGCAAGTATTCCTACTGATGCAGCTGAAAGAAAGAAGTATGAAATCAATGCCAAAGCATTGAATGTCTTATTGGGAAGCATGTCTGAATCAGAATTTGCTAAAGTGATGCAGCTACATTCAGCAAAAGAAATATGGGACAAAATCATTCTAAGCTATGAAGGAGACACAAAGGTAAAAAGTGCAAAACTCCAAACTCTTAGAATTGAATATGAAAATTTGAAGATGCATAGTGATGAAAGTGTTGCAAGTTTCTTTCTTCGTCTAGATGATATTGTAAATCGGATGAGAAATTTGGGTGAAACCATGGCTGATACTACTCTGGTGGAAAAGGTCTTGAGATCTTTGACTTCAAAATTTGACTCTAAAGTATCTGCTATTGAAGAAAGGCAAGATCTGCAAACTCTTTCTATTGTTCAATTACATGGTACTCTGACTGCTTTTGAAATGAGACAAGGAGGTCCTTCTCAAGTAAGAGAAGCTGCTTTTAAGGCATCTACAAAAGGAAAGGAAAAGGAAGTTGTCAAAGAATCCGGCTATATATCCGATGAAGAAGAAGCAAATTTCGTGAGAAAGCTCCAACTAGGTACTGGAAGATTCAAAGGTAAGCTTCCCTTCAAATGTTTTGAGTGTGGAAAATTTGGTCATTATGCTGCTAAATGTCCTTATAGAGAAAAGCATGGTAAAGAGAAACAATTTGAGAAGAGAAAGAGTTATTATGCAAAAGAAGATGATGATGAAGTGTCCAGTGAAGATGAAGAAGATTTTGACCAAGATCTGAAAGTGCTCATGGCTAAGAAGCAAAAGAAGAAGGTTACTCGAGGAAAGGAGATATCTCAGAAATCATGTATAGCAAAAATTGAAGAAGATGAAACAGATTCTGACGAAGATTTACAAGCACTCATGGCAAAGAAGAAAAAGGAGAAGGCCACTTGTAATACTCTTCTTTGTGCAAACAATAGTAAAGATAGTGAAAGTAAAGTTGTGGATCTAGAAGAAGCTCTCAAGATTAAAGAAGAAGAACTACAAAGTTCATACAATAAGAAAGAAACTATCTATAAAGAGATGATCTCACAAATGAAAGATCAAATAGAAATGCTGAATGGACAGGTGGACAAGTATCAAAGGTTTCATACTTATGCATCCAATCGAATTAAATATCTAGAAGCGGATCTTGAAAAATCAAGCAAGAAGAATGAAGGACTTGAAGCTGCAATCATTTGTCTTCAAGAAGATTTAGAAGCATCAAGTAAGGAAAATAAGGAACCTCTACAATCATTTGAAAAGGAAGGCCTTGAAGCAGAAATCATCTCTCTCAAAGAAGATCTGGAAAAATCAAATAAGAAGAATGAAGAGCTGCAACAAACATGTGAAGAAAATGAAAATTGGTTGAAAGAAGAGATTCTAAATCTAAAGGATCAAGTAGAAGATGGAAGAAGGAAAGAAGAAAGCATGACAAAGCAATGTCAAGCCTTGGAGGTTGAGGTAAACATTCTCAAAGGTGAATTAGAAGAAAAGGTTAAACTTTTGAGGTTTCATGATAGTACTAATATTTTGGACAATATTCTGAGTAATCAAAGGTCTCCTGCTATCAAACTTGGTCTTGGTTTCCATGAAACTGTTAAAGGAGAATCTAGCTCACAAGGAAGTGCAAAAAATTCAGAGGGTGTCAATGCGAAACCTGAAGTATTGAAAGAGACAAACGGTCAACCAACAATGATGAAATCTCAAAGGAAATCAGTCAATGATGTTGAATGCTTTAAATTTCATAATTATGGGCATGTTGCAGCAAATTGCAGGAGCAGATCATTTCAGCCACAAACTAACAAATCCTACATAGAAAGGTACTCTGGTTTCTTCAAAGGATATTGTTTTTCATGTAACAAGTATGGACATAAAGCAGCTGATTGTAAAAGGAGGAAGAATAGAAATACTCATTATGATTCTTATGCTTATTTTTCTGGACACATGAGATGTTATTCTTGTAACAAGTATGGACATATAAGAAAGGAATGCAGGTCGAACAGATATGAGAAATTTCGGCACACAAATAGAAAACAAATCTGGAAGAAGATGGAGGGATGGAATAAGAAACAATCTAGAGAAGAAAAGGATGTTTTTGTGGATGCTCTAGAAGACAATGATTTTCTTGAAGAAAACACTCAATTCAAGATGAAGGACCGATCAGAAACGTAGGGAATTATGACCCTACTGCAGTCATCCGCTTCTGAAGCTTACTTCTCTGATTGACTGCAGGAATGATGTGAGATACATTATGAGATTTAGTAATGTATCGTCACAGGGGGAGAAATGCATGATGACTCTCATGGTTGATTTGATTACTTTGGTTATATGAATTTCTGACAGAGCATCTGGTGTAAATAAAAGACAGGTACAGGAGGTACAAGCTCAAGAAGAAGAAGGAAGATGAAAAATTCTATGCTTCACTTTCCATACGCAGGTTCGATGAACCAAAGTCGCGTATACACGCGATTTAATCAGACACAGTCGCGTATGCATTGAGGATAAGAGAATTCATATGATAACTGAAGATCTGGAGCAGAGGTCCAGGGGGAGCATCAGTCTGACTGCTGATGATTGCAATGTTAGCATCATTCTAGTTATACTCATGATAATGCAATGATGCATGGGTTCTTGTGTTGAAGATTATGGATGAAGCCTGGTTGCATTATGATGAAGAGCATTCATTGTTGAGATGAAAGTCTTATAGCTCAGAGATGAGGACAGATCATGCAGAGATTGTTGTTGATGACTTGCTGTTGAAGGTGTCTCAGATTGCACAAGTTAAGGAAGAAGCACTGGTTTAGGGGGAGTAGCAGGTTGAATTCTAATGGTTGCATTGTTGGAAATATGACTGCTTATTCTTTGGTCTTGGTGATACTCATGCTCAAATGATGATGATTTGGTACATGGATTATTATGATAAAGATTTTGAGCCCTGGTTGCTGATAAGTATCTTTGTGTGGATGAGTTGGATATCATTTGTTTCAGATCATATAGAGTTTGGTTGCTATGGTTGAGACCTTTTGCCTACATATGTTACTTCATGTTACATCTTGAAGATCATGGTGATTTTGGACCACATGGATGATTGCTTGACACATATCTGAAGATGATGTTCTGGTATGATAATCTCTTTTGGAAAGAATGTATTGATGCTGCAAAGGAACTGAAGGCTTGGTTACTAATGTGCTTATGCTACAACCATTGGATGACGCTTGAAGACACAACTGCACTGTTCTATCTATTTGAAGTCCAGGGAAGCATTCAAAAGAAGTTGATCATTATCTTTTCTTCACAGAGAACCAGATCTGTTTGAAATTTAGAAGATGGCTTGGGATACGCGGGTTTCCTGAAACACAGTCGCGTATGTACGCGAGTTCATGCACAGAAAACCGCGTATGTCTGATTGCTGACAAATTTTTGGTTGGTTCAGCTCTCTTCAGCACAGCTGCAGTGCTGTTTGGTATCTCTGATACTGTTTGGTATCTCTGGTGGTGTTCCAGTTCTCATAATTCTGTTTCTAATGTTTTTAGGAAGATGCCTTGATGATTTGTTGGTGGAAGTTTTCAGGATGCACAAACTAAGGGGGAGCCTTAGTCATTTGGAAAGATTGCTTGGTTGCACAGATTCAGGGGGAGCATTAGCTTTGCTGACTATAATGCAGTGTTGGCATTATGATGGTTCTGAAATATGTTCTCTCTATTGAGGACTTTCTGGTGTTGGTCATAAATGGTCATATTTGTATTTTGATGAAAAGGTCTTGTTGAGACCCATGATGTAAAATTGTAATATTCAGTCATGTAAGGACTTGTCAAATTTTGTAAACCCACTTGGTTGGGTAGCTGAGTCAAATGTGTAAACCCACTTGGTTGGGTACTTGAGTCTCATATGTAAATCCACTTGGTTGGATAATTGATGTAAGTATGAGTATTTGGTGATAGGAAGTTCATAGGGTCATGTACTTCATTGAAAAATATGTTTTAAGATTCAGCATGAACTCAGGGGGAGCTTGGCCACTTCAGCACATGTCAGATCTGCAGAATGTTTCTTCCACATGAGGAGAAAAGGGGGAGAGTGTTGGTTTTGATCCGCCCTTTGCCCTTGATGTCAAAGGGGGAGAGTGACATGGTGTTTGAATGAAGTTATTCTTGAATGATGTCAAATATTTGGGAGAGTGACATGGTACCTATCTGTTGTGGTAACCAAACACCATCATGGTTGCCATCAAGTCCAAAGGGGGAGATTGTTGGAAATATGATGCAGAGTGTTGTCCTTGATGGCAACCCACTAAATGAAAATAAAGACATGTGACTGTTGACATGTGTTGTCCTTGATGGAAATCCACCTGATGAAGTTATGCTTGACTTGATGGACTTGGTAAATGATGTAAATATGATGTGATTTAGTGTTGTCCTTGAAAGGCAACCCACTTGATGAAGATGATGAAAACTTACTTGATGAAGTTGTGCTTAAGAGAATGTGTTCCTGATGAAGAAAAGATGATGTTTCTACAGTGTGTACAGAAGGCTATGAAGAAAGGATTTCAGAATGTACTCAAAGTATGATGAAAAAGAGTATGTCTCTTGGTATACGCGGATTGGCCTAGGGGAAGTCGCGTATGCACGCAGAAAAGAACGTGCCAAGTCGCGTATGGGCTAAAGCGCTCAAAAAGTGCAAAACCAAGGGTAACCACCATGGTATTGACCCATTGTATTGGGTAATGATCCGCCTAATTGACCCCGTCCAGGTAGTTTTGGGCTCATGGTATTGTTTTGGCCCATGGTATTGAAAAAGGGGGGCTCATGGTATTGAAAAAGATAAACCTATATAAGGAGAAGAAATTCATTGTGAAAATCATGAGTGTGGGTGCAAGATGTCTGAGCTTGAATGAATACTTCTCTCTGAAGTATATCTGAATGGAAAGGGTTACACTTGAATGATAGATCTGAATGTATGATGCACCAATGATGAAGAAGGGGATCTAGATCTGAATTGCTCTTGTATTTGCTAGATCCGATTATGGAAGGTCAGATCCAGATGAGGCGAGCATCTAGTCGAACATCTGTCTAAAGCAAAAGGGTAGATCTGAACTGAATATCTGATCTGATGAAGTATGCTGCTCCGTAATGATTGAAGATCTATACGCTACTTCGCCGCGTAGGAAGCGCGTATATACGCGGCTTCAGTGAAGAGAAAGTGCGTATGCGCAATGAAATATACACTGGGGTATACGCTGGTTTGTGTGGATGGAAGCGCGTATATACGCGACATCAGTGAAGGGAAAGCGCGTTGCAAACTAGGGTTTGCTGAAGCAAGGGGTATGAAATATCTGATCTGTTCTGCTGTGTTTCTGCTATCTGATCTGGGTTTTCTGAATTGGTATGTATCTGAATTGGTATGTATCTGTTGGTGATGTATGTTTGAGCTTAAAAGTATGAAAAGGGTCCAGTCTGAAAATATGATGAAATGTGGCCTGCAGGTTGTGTTCTATTGAGGTTATTGGATCCAGTGTGAAAATTTATGAAACGTGGTCCAAGGTGGTGTTGAGGGTTGTAGCCTTTAGTCAGGGGGTTGTAGCTCCCTTCCAGGTGAGGCTGGTAAACGAGATCAGGGGGTCGTAGCTCCCTTCCAGGAGAGGCTGGTAAACGATTCAGGGGGTTGGAGCTCCCTTCCAGGAGAGGTCGGTAAACGAGCGCAGTGGGGTGCTCGCGTGCTGGTCAAGTCTTGCGCCAAGACATATGTTGTAATATGTTTTCTCTATAATAAAATATTGAAGGCCGAGCAACCTACGGGTTTTCTCCGACTTGGGTTTCCACCCCAAAAATCTCGGTGTTCATGTGTGATGCTTTTTGTGATGGTTACTTCCGTTTTACCGCACATAAGCTTTCATCGCTTATAGAATATCTGATGAATAAATGATGGAATGGTTTAAGTGAAGATTTAATGACATATCTAAATCTCTGTGTATACGCTAGTTTCATAAAGGGGATCCGCGTATATACGCTAGCTTACTGAAGTAAAGTAGCGTATGGATTTTGAGGAATGAAAAAGTAAAAAGATTTGATTATGCAGTAAATACTGATTCACCCCCCCCTCTCAGTATTTTTCCCAACAAAAGGTGCAATACGACAAAAATGTCTAGCCTCGCATTTTCTTAGACGACGACTTGGTCCTTCTTTATGGTCAAGAAGCTGATGTAATAGGTACATGAAAATTTGAGCCATTATGGCGTGGCCTCTATATTGTCAAAAGAGTTATTACTAAGGGTGCCTATGAGTTAGTAGATTACGATGGAATTCTGTTGGTGCACCTCGAAAATAGGTTGTATCTGAAACATTAATATACTTAATCATGATAGTAGTAATTTTTTGTATTATATTGTACATATATGCTGTTGATTTTCATTTACTATATTAGTTTGTTTTTTATAGTTTTCCTCACATTAGCAATCCACTTTACATTTCATCGCATATGTCTGAATCTTTGGAACCATTTGTTGGATATGCTAATGGTGCTAGTCGTAGTATGCAGAATCTATCCTCTGTAGCGTGGGCCATTTTCGCTCCAAACAACGAGTTAGTGATTTTTCAAGGGATTTGTAATGGTAGATCAACAAAAAATATCGTTGAGTATAGCGCATTGATCAAACTTCTCTCTGATGCCATTTCATTTTGTATTAACTGTGTCATTAAAAGGTTAGGCTCAGAACTTGTGGTATTACAACTTACTAGTGTTTATATTATTAGAAATCCAACACTGCATCGTTTGTTTCTAAGGGTTCGACTTTTGGAAAGACACTTTGATTTTATTCAATATCAACACATTTCCAGAAATTTGAACACATTGACTCATTCTTTGGCTAATCAAGTTTTAGACAGACATTTGCAACACAAGTAAAGAAAAAATTGACATAATTAAATATGAGTACACAATAAACATAGGAAAACACTGAAATCAAATAGATAGATAGTTATAGGTTTTTACAAAAATTTGTGCCCAAGACACATTTGTCATCTGACCTCAAAATGTATGCAACATGTCAAAATTTAACTAGTGGTGCTCATGGTGACATGCTATAGATCTAGCTATCCTACGTAGTAACCGCATCCAGTGGTTAGGAACGCCTATAGTGTGGCGTTGTAGTCGCATGGGTAACTCTTTGATATGGAAATCTAGAATCCCAAAGGTTAACTCCTCTATGTGCTATCGAAGCTCAGTCAGAGTCTCAACCATGTCTAGATCCTGAAGGACTGCTCTCCCGACAGTCCTCTCTATTGGCTCATATGCTCCATGTTCTAGTTCCTCCACCGGTTGAACTCAACCAACATCTCCATTACATCAAAAAT